>BGPR01000497.1:343156-401209 GCA_013235015.1 Araneus ventricosus | reverse complement strand
AAAATGATTTAAAAAATTAATTTTTGAAAAAGTAGCATTTAAAAAAATCATAAATTATGCCTGGAACCTTACTTTTGAAAAAAAAATATCAGAGGTAATGGAGATTTTGAATCACTCTTCCTGTTTCTAGCATGCGAAAATCTGTAGGAAACACACAAGAAAACTTTTGCAGTTTTTTTGGCTGCAGACCTATGTAATTAATTACTTTTTATACATTATGTAGGGGAAGAGCAGAATGTTATTCGTCACTGTTTATCTCAGTTAAACCCTAGTACTGTTGATGACTGTTTACCAGGACTTATGTATGTTTTGAATGAAGTGTACGAAAACAACATTCCGAATTTAAACAGGATTCCGTATGTACTTCTCATTTTTCTTTATATAATTTGCATTATTAAAGTTATGAAATGTTTTCATTAAAAAATCAAAATGTATGGAAGCTACTGTTATAGATTCTGTTTACATTTTAGCAAAGATCAAAATATAGCTATTCATATGATCAATACTAATATTCATGAATGCTGCCAAATGCTTATAAATTTAAATTTAAAATAGAAATTTTAAGTTTTGAGTATTGAAAACAGAGTTATTGGTGATGTCGGAGTTACTGATATGTAGAAGTAGAGGTCAAATTATAGAAGTTAATTATTTCAATAACTTAATTAATTTAAAGTTTCAGAGTATAGTATTACATGAATGAGTTGGAATAAAAGTAAATCAAATATTTACAAAAAAGAAAGTCTTATTAAAGTTCCGTAATTTAAATTTACCTCTAAATCAATATCATGCTATTTTAATTTTACATATGCGGTTCGTTGAGTAGAAAATTAGGAACCATAAGACAAAGAAAAAAATTCAATCAAATACTCGTATTTTGTTTTTAATCTTCAAAATGATAATTAATTTCATCTTTTTAAAAAATTTAAGATTGTATATTTATGTATATGATTAAAATTGATCAATTTAATTCAGCTAAAATAATTTTTCCTACAGCATTACAAAATGAATGGAACTATCTTTAAAGTAGTTTTATCATCATTCAATTTGTAATAAATTTATCCAGTTATTAAATCTAGAGGAAATGACTGCGATTAAATTACAATATTTGGCGATGCACTGAGAAACAACTAAGATAAAAAGTTCATTAAATGATTTATTTAAACTTCTGTTAAACCCATAATATAAATTTTAATTTGAGAAATCGATAGTTCTTTAGATACTTATTAGTACCTTATTTCTGAGTCACAAGTATTTAAGTTGCAAAGGATTATTAATTAAAATTAATACTGATGTGTTGAAAATTTTATGGAATGTTCTCAAAATGGTACGATTAAACTCAGAAGTCACAATTTCTCTTATAAAAGCATGAGTACCTATGTATTGATTTTGAATTAAATTTTGGAATTTTAAATATGATATCATCGTTATTAAGACAAATTCAAAATATACAGGGTGTCTCAGAAACACGACGTACAAACTTTATGAAGAAGTAAACAGAACATGGATCTTAATTATATTCATAGGAAAGCATGGCATGACACATTATTCATATCACATGACACTAACAAAACAAGAACGCGATAGAGAAGGACTATAAAGCGCGTTGTTACACAAAACTCATTAGCACCACAGGCACAGAACAATGCTTTACAAGCGATAGTGAAAGTTTCTATTCACGAATATTCATACCTCATACCGGAAACTCCAAGGTACCTAAAAATTATTCAGTAATCCATATCGCATCGGTGTCAGGTATTTTATCTAAGTCTATTTACTATCGTCAGAAATTTTGAGCAATTTTTTATAAAATCACTAGCAGTACGCGCACGGCATTGCCCATGGAATCAGGACTTCGACAAAATGGGGAAAAATGCCCACAATGACACGAAGAAGTTTTGAAAACAAAATTAAAACAAAAGATACACATTATTGATTTTCCCGCTTATTTTTCCTCTCGACTATGACGCGAATGTAATGACGTCACCGGGAGGAATCGGATTGTAGAAATGCATGCTAGGATTGAAAGCATATTTCGTCACATCCTGCGAGGAACCAACAATGTATTCTGGGATAGTCCGGGGCAAATCTCGCTGTCATATCTCGCTAGTAAAAAAACTGTCTGAACTGATCAGGGAAAAATTAATTATAAAAAAAAGGGAAAAGGTATTTTAACAGTTCTTGTTTTAAATCCGACAGAAGAGTTCCAGTTATAATCTGGAAAAAAATGAAAATTATAGAGTTGTTAGAAAGTCAGATGCGAGAATTTGAAGAAATCCTTATCAAAAAATACCATAAAAGTGACTATTATTTAAAATTTCTCAAAATTCAGTAAATTAGTTTGGAAATTCAAAACAAACTTAATTAGAACGAAAATTGTGTGTTCTATCCGATGGAACATTGATTGTTTTTAAACAATTATTAGAAAAGATACTACAGCCGTAAACGTTCCAAAAATTATCCCAAACAACACAAAACATTAAATAAAAAATTTTTTAGATTAAATTTTAAACTTCTGGCTTCGAGGTGCATTGAGTCACCATTACGTCTACCTGTGTGCTAAATTTCATGGCTGTAAGTGTGATAGATTCGTCAGAACATCGCACACATACACACACGCAAACATTGCCTTTTATAAGTATAGATATTTGTGATGTTCGAGAAGTATTAATAACTTTTGTCCTTTAAAATGTTAAGCAGCTCTTTCTGTGTTACATTCTCGCTGCGATTGTGTGTCTCTTTTTCTGAGCATAGCACTTTTGGTATGTGATAATAGTTAATATCGATGTTCTGTACTTCCCTTTAAAGTTACCACAATGTTGGTAAGAAAACAGACCCGAAATATTTCACGTATTAATAAGCATCATTTATTGATTTTTCTATTTTTTATGTTCTAGAGTGCGTATAACTGCAGCAAGCTGTTTAAAAGATTCTTTTGCCAATTGCAGTGCTGACTCCCGCCTTTTCTTAACTGAACTTGTTCACCGTTATACCAATGTGTTTGTAGATTTGCTATTTTTTATCTCTAAAGACAGCATTGACAGTAAGATTATAAATTTTTTTCTTACAATATCATTCATAAAAAAATGTTTAATAGCACGAATTATCTGAAAATCGCGTTATTATGTTTCCGTCTTTTTTATGGGAAAAAATATAATAACACGATTACACAAATTCAGATGGAAATTTAGTTTATGAAGTAACAAAGAAATAAATGCAAAAACTAAGGCTTTAGAGAAAGCTCAAGAATTTGCATAATTATTGCATAGTTTATTTGTGACTTAAGCATAAGCTCCAGATTATTGAGTTACGTCCATTTACCATAGAGACATAAAATCGCTGTTAAACATTTTCTCAATTACTCAATTATCTACATGTGGCTTTTAATTTTTAAAATGTTCTCTTAATTTATGTTGTAAAATGAGATCATAAAAATCAGAGGTCTGTAGTTCTATATTATAGAAGTGTCCTAATTAAATTTTTGAATTCGGGAACATTTTTTTACAGTAAGTAATTCAAAATTTCCACTATTGAATTTTAAATTTTTTTTGTTCATTTTTTTACAAATCCATATACTCACAAACATTTTTAATTTTCCAGGACACTTGCTGAATATTGCCAATGAATGCATAGCTACAATTCCCGCCTCTTTACTTAATGGATGCATTAAAGATTTGATTATTGTTACAGAAAAGCTGTCAAGTGGACTTTACCCATTGTCTCAGCTTGATGTAGAGTTGTACGGAATATTCTCTTTTGTTTAATTTTCGAATTATTTTATGGCAAGTTTATTGATTTGGGGTTTAGTTAGAATTATTTGTATAATACAAAAGACTTAAAATGATAGAAAAAATGCGTTGCTGTATTTTATATCATTTTATAACTATCCAATGTGTTCGGAACTTGAACAAAGGGAAAATAACCGCGGATTAAATTTCTTTGAGAATTTTGAAATTAATAATATTTATTGAAACTCAGTAGCTTAGCTTTAAAAATAGAAGCAATTAAGTATGTGCCATAAATTGCTTTCAAACAATAAAAAGTGCAGGATGTTAAAGACTGAACCTCTTAAAACAATAAAAGCTAAACACGTTACTGGTGTGGTTTATTTGATTTCTGAGTAAATTTTTAGCTCAAACACAAATGTTTGTTTCATAATGATATTACCTTATTATTTCTGCATCAGATTTCCCCGTTTGGAAAAAAACATTATGCATAAATAAAGCACCTGTGTTTTAGTTTTGGGCATCAAAAATATCGAGGAAAAAAAACCCATCATGTTCTACAATAGTTTAACAACACAACTTACAGATCATATAGTGACACAATATTCTATAGAATGCTTTAATACTTTGAAAAAAATGAGGAAATATAGGTACTTAAGGATATTTAATTCACATTTCACACTGAATTCTATTACATTATAATACAGACGTCAGAAGCTTTAATTTTAGCAGGCCCTTTTTTGTGAAAAAATAGTACCTTTTCTGCTGAGGTGACTCAAAAGGTTTAAATTTGAATAAGTATTTATTGCTTGGATTAATAATAATAAGTCATTAATCAGAATTTATTTCTGCCTTTATTATTTTTATTTGGGATGTAGGAATAAAAGCAATGCTTATACAATATTGTATAACTCTAATGGAATACAGTATTGCAAGTATTTAATTGAATTAATATAAATAACATTCATTGACTTGAAATTTCTAAAAGACATTAATATATTGCAAAATAAGTTCGCTTATTTCTCTAAAATTAAATTAGCTTCATTTGTTAATTTGATAATGTTCTTTATTCTTCAAAATTGCATTGTGAGAAAATTAATTGTTCACCACATAATTTTTTTTGCTCAGGCTGTAAACAAGTTCGAGATTCGTACTTATCAGTGAATACATATATACTAAGTTGTTAATTACATTAAGAAAATTGTTAATACTTGATGCAATTATACCGATTATTTTCAGAAAAGAAAGAAAATCAAATTGTGTGAATGATTTGGTCAACCGTTGCAGTCGATATCATAGGATATTAATTGATCAGCTAATGAGAAAATTGACTCGTAGTCTTATAAACACTGATATGTTTGACATTCTTCATCCACTGAATATATATTCAGGTAATAAATTAAAAATAATTTTTTGGTTACTTTTTCTTAAAATTTTCTTTTTCAGAAATATTAGATTTTTTGTGTTTTATAATTGTGTACTTCGATTAGTTTGTTTAATGTAATGATTTGTATACGATGCATTCTTAAAAACAGATATGTAAGGAAATACCGAGAACTTGCTTCTACACATTTCACAAACTGTATTACTAGAGCTTTTTTAAATAGTATAATTTTTATGATTACAGTTTTATGTGACTAGTATGATGTATATACATGCAACAGTTAAAATGTGTGAGTTTTTTAACTATCATTTTTAAATTGTGTTTGAATCGTTTTCATTGATTAAAAAAACAATTTATTTCGCCATGTTTAATCAGGTTTTATTGTTTCTGTCTGATTAACATGTATTTCTCATAAGAATGACTTTTACTATTATCTAATAATTTAATTGAAGCTTACTGTATCTGATTATTTTCTTTCAGGAAGACATAGAAACATATCAGTAGATACATTTATTTTTTTCCAGATAAAATGATCTTCTGAGAAAAAGATTTTATTTAATATTTAAAAGGAGGGAATTTATGCATTAAGAAATGATATCAAATGAAGTTTAAGTATGAACATAACTTAGAAAGTATTTGAAAATTATAAATTTTTTTAGAATTATTCATGAGTTTTATTCACATTTTAAATTGTCTTATCTTAAAGGCGCTCATCAACACACATTTACCGATAGGCAGCTAATTCAACAATGTTTCGATACCATTAATGAAGATTACCTCAATTGGTGTGTACCTGGTCTCTACGAAATCATCAGATCTCTAACCGAGTCAAATTTCCCTATATCAGTCATAGCCTTGTAAGTTCAAGTTTAATATTTAAGATAAGCCTTTTAAGTTCAATCTTATTATTATGTGTATGATGAAAAATTCAAAGAGATTTGATAGTAATTAATGGCAGTGTGTTCTTGATCGTGACTTTTTACTGATCTTTTCATATTTCTGTGCTAGTTTCCGAAGTAAATTATGTTTTTTATGAGTAAAAGTAAACAATAAATAATTCTATAAATAAATTCGTCTCTTAAATTGAGTCTCCATCAAAACTTTTCAAGTGCCATGTTCTCTTTTGTTTTCCTAAATGTGAAAGGTTAGCTTTCCTTTCTAATTATTAATAGAATATTATAATTATATTAATATTATTATAATTATTGTTGCATCGAAGAATTAATGTACACAGTAGTTGGAATGAAGTTTCCTTGCACGCAGTCCTGTTGAGAAAAACTAGCGATCATAAGAACGCCAAATCTCAGTTGTATGCATTACAAATGGCACACACATACAAAAAAAGACAAAAATCAAAAGAAACACATGCGGCACCTTACCATTTGTACCTTATAGCTCTTTATCTTACCTTGTATGCATTAATTAAATTTAGACTTGGGAATCATCTAATGACAATAGGAATATACAGTAAAATTTTGCTTCAGATTTTTACTAACAATATAAGTATGCATAAAAGGGAGATGTCAGCATAATTTTATTTATGCTATTTGTAATGTCTTCAAATTCCAGTGTTTTACGCCGTGCCGTTGTAAATTCAAGGCTTAAAGACATCCAAAACGAATTTAACTCTATCGATACGGGACCGTCCCATACGTCTCTTCAAGCAAAAGACGATAGCCGTCCGAAACGTCCGAATGTCACTCTGAAATTTCCAACCCCTTTCATTAAGTGTGATTGATTTCACACCCGCGGCGCGTGCTTTCTTCGTTAGAGTGGCTCGCCCAGATGTGTTTGGGGAAGAGGGGAGTTTTCTTCCAATTCGGACAATGCCAGCTGTCAATGTGGTTTTTGAGGGGGAAAGTGAATTTCCCTTATCTTGGATAGAGGAGCTCGGATGTTCCCGTATTTTGAGGTCCCTTTATTTCAATTACTCAAAAAGTTTCTGAAATTTCCTTTTTAAGTCAATTGTTTTATCGTTTCATTCTGGAAATAATTTTTTAAACATTCTTAAAAATATAACTCTTTTGCTAATTTTTATTATTAAATTTATCTGAAAGAAATGGTTTATCCTAATTTATTTACGAATAACACAATCTAATTTTTATTTTCTGCGCTTCAGGAAACCTATTGAAGGATCATGCCTTGATATGGCATTTGCTGAGTGCTCATACAAATCCCGTATTTTAATAAAGGACATGTTGTATGATTTTGCTTATTTATTTGTGAACATATCTTTGCATGGTGCTCCCCAAGGACAAACAGGTAATTGCTGAAATATTTTTTCCATGGAATTCTTTTGAAATAACTTCTTGTGTGTATTTACATCATAAGTCCCTTAGTTTTTTTTTAAATTATTTTTTTTCTCTTTAAACAGTGTGTATATCTATATCTTTATGCAGTAGAGCTTTAAGCTTGAGCGAAGAAAACTAGACTTGTGGAAGTAAAATTTGGCTATAGTGGTTATGTGATCCCTAGTGATGAATCTTGGAAGTTAGGGATTTAACCTCAAAAACTTTGACACATAGAGAAATAAAAGTCAATTGTAAAAGTGTAAAATGATCTTCCAAATGCGCCAAAAACTTAATTAGAAACCTTAAGATGCATTACTAGGTTGTCCGATCACAGTCAGAACTATGTGAGTAAAGATATGTGGTATTTTAAGAAGAGTGCCAATAGAAATAAAACTTTTATTTTAATGAAAGAAAATAACACCATTAGTTATCTATAGTCCGCAATTAAAGTAATGCGTACTCGAAATTCCTACTGTTGGCAGCAATTTCAAAATATCTATATCAGTTATTGGTGTCTAGAGAGTGCCGTTTTAATTAACTAATTATTTCCGTTTTAATTAACTAAATATTTTATTTAACTAATTATTTTCGCTATTTATCGATGCTTTTGAGAGAAAATTTCCAAATTTCCAGATTAGCTTCTTGCCCCGCTTTTCTCACTGTGTCCGATGCCACCGCACGGCCATTTTACTGTAAGTAGACATAACTTCTACAACTCGACCGTTATTTGTTCGAGCATAATTTCTCTGTATAAAGATATACACTCTGTATTAAAATTCTAAGAATAGATATAAAATATTATAAAAATAAAATCTTTTTATGAATTTAGGTGAACTAGGCCCTCCTCTAGACGCTATTCAAGAATGTATTTCAAGTGTGAATTCTACTGGATCAGACAGTTGTGTACTTGGAATCATAGCTTCGCTTCACAAAGTATTTATCGAGAAAGTGGAAAATCCTCAACCTATCGTGTATGTGTAATATATGGGTAAAAAATTTAAACAGACTTTTAAGCTCATTGTTAATAACTTCTTTCTAAAAAAGGCAATTATTTTAAAAAAATCTTTAACATTAATTATTCAAGTTAATCATGGAGAAGGTAAGTTAAAAGAACTAGTACAGCTTAGGAGGAGCAAATGGCTTATTGATGCTCCATCCACATGGGGATAGAGGTGCCACGAAGGCAAAATATTTTTGCGTTTATTCGTTCTAGTGAACAAAGCTAACGTGGAAGGGCGAAGAAAATACCTAGCCTTGGGCGCTATATACTGTCGCTACTCTACTAATAAAAGTGTTGTAAATTTAAAGGGAATTTAAGAAAAGCAGAGAAAAAAGTACAATTGCTTGCTCAAAATTTTAATTTAAGGATATTTGCTAGCTTTTGAAATAACATTTTTTAATTTCCAACAAATAATTTCCCATTGTGAATTTTTAAATGGTTTGTGTTCTATATAACTAATTACAGTATTTTATTAATCTTAAGTCTAAGACACGTCGTGTCCTTTTGCGGAATGAGTGAAGATGGAGATCCTGCTCTAAAGATTTGATATTATTGACCAACGCAGATAAAACCTACTACAATGAGATCAGTTAACAGTTATCTGTTCATATGATTTGCTTTTATGTCAAGAATATGGTGCAATATTATATACTTTCTGTCTGTTTAAACTTAGTAGAATTTTAAACGTCCCTTTTGTTCGTTTCTGGTTATTTTTCTACCGCTGGAATAATTCGCACAGCTTAATAAGTAACATTAAATAGAAGAATTTATTTTATAACGTATTTTAAAAATAAATCTTAAATATAAAACATTAAATTAATAACATGAGAAATAGGAAATATATCACTAAGAGAAAAAAATTAACTAAATGATTATTTATGGTTATGAATGATATATTATTAACGTTAGCTTTTTAAGCATATAATTACACTCATGTCCATAAATTAAGGATAATGAAGTTCAGGCAAAGAAAGAGACAGAAGCAAAACAAATTTGACTTATTTCTAAAGTCTATTTATTAAACAAAAGGTGAAGAGCAAAACACATGCTATATGTTTGACATAATTAATAAAAATTGCGATTTTTACTCCCTGGAGCAAATTTCAAAAAAGAACCTATTTACAAAAAACAGTATAACATGGTTAGTATGATGGTTAATACGGAGTATGTCTCCCGGACGATGCAATACAGGCCTTACAATGCCTAGGCATGCTGAGTATCAAATTATCAATCTGATCTTGGGGAATATTACACCACTCATCAAGCAATGCCCTCCGAAGTTCCGGTAAACAGTGGGAGGGGGTTGACGGGCTGCAATTCGTCGGCCAAGCATATCCCACACATGCTCTATTGGATTCAAGTCCGGTGAGTATGCTGGCCAATCCATACGGGTGATATCCTCCGATTGAAGGCATTCGTCTACAATGTTTGCACGATGAGGTCGGGTGTTGTCATCCATAAACAGAAATTCAGCACCCATGGCGCCCCGAAACAAACGTACATGTTGTTCCAGAATGACATCCCGATATATGTGGCCTGTCATCGTTACACTCTGAACATGCAGGTCAGTTCTGGAACCAAGAATAATTCCTCCCCAAACGAGCCATCCTGCACCACCGTAACGGTGTCGTTCAAAGGTGTTCTCTTGGTGGTAACGGGTACCTGGCGCTCTCCATATGAAAGTCCGGCAAGAATCAGACTGCAAACTAAACCTGGACTCGTCGGAAAACATCACACAAGACCACTGTTGCGGTGTCCACAATGTATCCTCTCTACTCCAGGCTAATCGCAGGCGACAGTGAGTTGCGGTAAGTGGAACACATCTGACAGGCCTACGAGCATATAGACCAATGTGCCCTAAGCGTCTATACACGGTCTGCCTTGAAACTGTCGTACCGGTAGCTGAAGAGAGCTGACGAGACAGGTCTGATGCTGTGCTCCGTCTGTTTCTTTTGGCAGTAACTGCCAAATACCGGTCCTCATTCGGCGTTGTAACTCGGGGGCGACCTGTGCTGTAACATCTACTCACATTACCATCATCTTGGAATCGTTGCCAAAGCCTGGAGATGACACTCTGGGCGGTTCCAAGTTCCTCGGATACTTCCAGCTGGGTACGTCCACATTCCAGTCGTCCGATAATTCTACCACGTAAAAAATCATCCAAATGCTTCCTTTGTGCCATAACTATGCGGTTATTGCGCTGAAAGGCTTTTAAAGCGCTTGTGAACAATTTTACTTCTTTGCCACCATTCCTTATATACCCCTCTCTTACACTCTCGTCATTGTGACGTACTATCCGCGACATCTGGTGGTTTCCTGTAATTTGCATATTCTTCTTCAAGATGTGTGTGATAATTCTACAGGTGAAATTTTTATTTTAGAGTTCAATTTCTGTGTGATTCTGAATTATCCTTAATTTATGGACATGAGTGTAATTCTTGAATTAATGAAAGTATTTTTTTAATTAATGATTTTCATATTAAATCCTTTATTCACAGTACACACTCGTCATAATATCAACATACTCTATTTAATAAATTAATTAGTTGGAAATATGATTCCTGATACTGAATTATTGTTCGACGTTACTTTTTTTGTTTCTGAGCTGTCAACAACCACGAACAGGCCCTGGTAGGCACTACTCTATATAAAAATAATTAACAGTCTCCTTAAATTGTGTTTTTCAATAATT
Source organism: Araneus ventricosus (assembly GCA_013235015.1). NCBI lineage: Eukaryota > Metazoa > Arthropoda > Arachnida > Araneae > Araneidae > Araneus > Araneus ventricosus. The sequence goes on along the minus strand of BGPR01000497.1, from coordinate 390,120 downwards.
ACTTTGCAGAACTTATTGTTATTTTGTTTCATTTGTATCACATTTTTGTTGTAATTAGCAAAATCTTATAGGTCTGCTGACAAAGAAAAGACAAGCATGGCATGTCTAGCTGAGTTATTTAAGCCATGTGATTTGCCAATTAAAGTATTCCTCTTGAAACGTATAGCTGATATCAGTAATGTTAACGTTAATTTCATAATGGAAACATTTTTAATAAAATCCAAAACAGACAAAATGAAGAAAGTCGTAGAAGAAAGAGGTGCTCAAGCTAAGGTGAACCCTCTGTTGAAAATGAGACATAGACCTTTAGAAAATCATTTTGACCACAGAACAGCTAATTTTGCAGCAAATTCTGGTGAGTATACGTATACTATTTCATTTCTATTTTATTTTGGTGCAGTTTTTAAAAAGCTGAAAATAAATTCTAGTAAATATCTATCTTGTTTGAACTTATATACAATTCTATAAAAAATTTCAAACCGAGTAGATTTAGCATAAACATCGCCTTACTTTGTGCAAAAGCACTAACTTAGAGAATTTAATATCTCGGTTCGAAAAATATTTCAGAAGTTTCATTTGGCCGAAAATTTTAAAACTGATTTATTTCGATTAGAACTATTACTAATGAAACGTTTTTGAAAATATCCAACAATAATTACATTCTGAATTTAAAAATAACTGAATTATGAAGTGTTCAGTTAAACTATTTCTTAACAATGTATGAAGTTAGAAATTTGTAACAAATTGTTTTTGTTTATAATTTTGTCATTTCAAGTTACGTTTGCAAGTTTCCACGAAAATTTTAAAATTTATCTTGATTGAAGAAATTAAAATTACTTCGTTATACAATTACTAATAAATTAAACTTTAATACACATATTGATTTTTTCAGATTCTTTAACATAAAAAGATCCAGTTTAAAATCAAATATCTTTTAATTAGGCTAGTAGAGATGTTATCTAAAAATTATTTTAAAAAATAAAACTAATTAAAAATATGCTATATGCAAAATAAAAGGAACTGTTATTTCAAAAGTTATGGATTTTTTTGTATATAAGGTTTACAAATTCTTGAATTTTTAAATTGAACTAGATAGCTGACTTGATTTATATTTAAACGGAAAAGATCCAGAAATTTAAGAAAAGTGAAAAAGTATATTTTATTTTGATTTAGCATACAGATATAAATCCTTATAAATATATTTCAATTTGAAAAAGAAAAATTATCTCCGGTATTTAAAGCCACGTAGTATTATGGTGTTCTCAGATTAAATTTGGCAATCAATTGTTTTGATTTTTGCTTTTTCTACTAATTTGTCTTCTAAAGGTAACTATGCCATTTATTTGCTTTTTTACTGTTACTATTTGAATGAATTTATAATATTTTTAAATACTTTTAGAAATACAAAGAAAGAAAAACCCGTTTCTGAACGAAATTTCAAGGTTTTCAGCTTATCAGAAGGAATTCGGAAAACCAGACACCTATTGGTATGACAAACTGCGATATAGAGGAGCATATCATGCTGGAGATGATGCCAAAAGCGGATGCAAGAAAGGTACACATTTAATTAATTTTTAATTTTAAATTAAAATTAAAATTTCAATTAAAGTTTAAATTTTTGTATATATTGTGATCTTCCCTTTAGCAAATATTAAATTTCAGTGAGAAATATTAATATATTCAATTTTCTCATTGAAAGTTTTAATTACTTCAAATTATATATACTGTTGCCATCATAAAGTTAATCATAAAAACTTTCCATAAGTAAATATTATTTGTAGAAGTAATTTGAAATTTTTCTCCCCCCCCCCCGGTAATGAGGCATAATGATATGTTGACTTTGATGTGATTTGCCCTAATTTTTATTTCCAAATCAATTTTTATATTCCAAAATCGATTTTTATTCATCAGATTATTTATTGTTTCATAATGTGCGACTTACAAATGAATAGTTTCAATTCTTGGCTATTTATGGATATAGTTCATGCGCTATAAGCTCTTAAACGATTATTTTAAATAGAAAACATTAATAATTCGTTAGATGTTTTTATCTGATAAATTTATGTTCATCTTGTTTATTTAATATCAGACTTCTCTAGCAAGCAACTTGTTCTCCGGAATATTGATTTTTCAAAATTTCAATTAAATCTCTAATGCATAATGGTTGCCTCAACAAAGCATTTTTCAACTTCAAATTGTGATAGAGATTTAAACTGTGTTGTTTCAGTAGCCTTACACTTGATCTTTTCATTATGTACATGAACTTCCCTGATGGTGTCAAGTCAAGTGACTTCGCTGTCGTATGAAAAACATAACTTACCTGCGCCTTCTAGCATCTAATTTCACGTTGCCTTACGTGGTGCTGTGCTTTCACTTTCTTATTTCTCATGCAAAATACGCAGTTGATCCCAGAATTAAAACATTGTAGTACATTTTCATGTATTATATGAGTACATCAAGCAACATGTTAGTTGGAATGAAACATACTAATAAAAGAAATAAAGAATAGCAAGCATATCGAAGCATGCAGAATATATTTCCTAATATACTTAATATCCTAGCAGGATATAGAATATAGATTCCGCAAAGACATTTGATGAAATGATATAACAAAACAGAAATTCCTTCAATATTGCCAAAAAATATCAAAAAATATCCTTTCCTTAGCTTTCAACAACGGGAGAAAAACACGTAATTGAATATTTATAGAAACAAAGATAGCGTTTTCAATTTAATTGCAATAATGAAAATTATTGTTGCAAATTATGGATAAAAATATATTTAATTTGCAAAATTTGCTGAAAAAATTTCATGACAACCATATTGGTGTCACTAATAATGTATTCTTACATATTTCAAGATGGTGCAACACTCATTTCTGTGCAAATGTATTTTTGGAAGTTACTAAAAAAGGGGGAGTTACTTTGCACCAATTTTCTTGACTTCAGAAAGAATTTCGAGATTAGTTGCACGTATTTCTCTAAAAAAAGACTTTTCTGATTTTTTTGTAGTTTAGTGATTACTAGCGAATCATTTTGCAGCAAAATTTGAATCATACAGTAATTTGATAATAAATTATAATTTTTCGAAGTTTTGGTGCAAAGTTACCTCAAACATGGCGATCCTTTGCATTGGTTATTTCTTTTTCAGTATATTTCAATAACAAACTAACTGCGTATAATGTTAGCCATATTTATTGAAAACATGCTTGGATGTATATAAGAAAAATAAATTTTATAAATGTCTGATTATAATTAACAATTTTAGGCCATTGTATTCGGTAAAATCAGGACGCGATTTTAGAAATCCTTTTATCCAATTATTTCCGATGTGTTATTAATATATCTATTTAACACCACACCTTTCTTACTTAGATAAGCGTTTATTATCATTTTAAGGTCTGCATAATTGAAAGAAAAATAAAAGTGATTGAACTGGTCTATACAAGTTGCAACTGTCTTTTCTTTCTAATTGGAGAAAACCAGGGGATTGCCAGGCTTCGTTATATGAAGTAGTTTTCTTTTGAAACAAACTGTTCGCTTGAGGTATCAAAAATAGCTCCTCCCTCTTTAAGAGTAAGAGTATACTAAAAGAGTATACTTTAAGAGTACACTAATCTTATGAAATGGCATTAAAGCAAGCTTCTATGGTCTCTGGAGAGCAATCCATATACTTACAAGTCCGTAACTTCCTTTTATACACACTGGGGATATCTTTATACACCTTCCAAAGTATGTTTGCGCCATATTTAGTTGTTCTACGTCCAGCGTCTGACAGGTAAAGAGCCAACAGACAGACAGACAGACAAATATCTGTTTTTATTATAGTAAGGATGTAGGTTGTTTAAAAAAATGCGTATAACCTTAAAACTAACAGAACTTTTTTCAAAGGGCACGTCATCCAGTCGGAACTGTGAAGGGAATGCAAGGCTTAATTGCATTTTATAGTAATTATTTAAAGCAGATACAGCAAATATGAACTTCACGACTGACGGAATTGTGAATAAGTGTTAGGTAACTGTATGCGGCATAGGAACATTTCAAACAGCAACGGCTCTAATTTTGTATGCAGGTGGGAATAATCGGTGAATGCTCAGTCAATAATATCTTTCTACCACAATGGGCACGAATGTGCCAATCATTAATAGGTACACTTGTGACTTCAGTTAAAATAAATTGTCAAGCTAGTTTACATAGCTTCAAATTTTTGGGGTATGGTCGAATAAATTATAAAATTTGCGTAATGGAATCAGAAAAGTACAACATTAAAAAGCAGACCGTGTCTTAACTAATAAATATTTATATTTATTGCATTAATTTTTACAATAAGTGTCTCAAATAAATAGTAATTTATCGGTGAAGTTCATTTCTCTAGCCGCACATTTCACAGAAAAATGACTGGTAACAAAATTTTAGATTACGACAAACACCCAATGCATTCCGAGCTATTTCATAGATTTTAAATTATTTAACTTGAAATTCGCAAAAATGGTAAGACTGAAACTATCATTACAAATTGAAATGCTTATAAGTTTTACATAGTATTTGATCTTAAATATTCTAGTAAAACAATTTTTAAAATGTTATCTTTTTGTGTATTGTGTGATTTTTTTAATTTAATATACTAATGGTAAGTCTTCATGATAATAGTTTCTGCTTTCTTCTGAATAAATAATTGAATTCAATATATGAAAAATCGTGAAACAATAAAAAAATATCGTTTGTAACGGAATAATTAAGAATGTAATTTTCTTATAGGAAACAAAGTCTCAATGGAATTCAGAACAAGGCGAACTAAGTAGGCGTGAAATATATTGTTCCTGATCAAATGGTTGGATTAATTTTTTTAATAAACTATGTTATCACCTGTGAATATTTACTGCAGAATATATTTATTTAAAAAAATGAATAAATTTATGATAAAGAATAATTAGTTATTTTTTTATATGCAGAGAAAACAGACATAATGGACAATTACTTATATATGTTTTAAAGCTAATGTTTCAAATAAGTTTCAATTTTCTCTTACAATCTGATACTATAACTGTTACATCTGATAATATCAATTTCGAATATCATATTATTGAAAATTATCACAAAAATACAATGAAACATAACTTTCAGAATAAAAGGTTTAATGTTTTTTTAAAAAATGAGTTACTCATTCACTTTTAGAGTCTATTGCGTAGATATTGTAAGTAGTTTTCTAAATAAATAAAAATCTCAAAAGCGGCGTTAGAAATTTCTAAAAATTTAAATGTAACTGTAAAACTTTTTAAGAATAAATTTAAAATCCTAATTATAATAAACACAAATATTCAAAAAATTAGGATGACGATCGACAATTATTTAATAAAGTACGGAAATAGGTTAAAGCCTTGAATCGGCTGAAATGACTCAAATCTAATTTTAAATTATTACTCTCCATATTACGTTGCTGAAATGTTGAGCTATCAGATGCTTATTTTGATGATTTACTATGCTTCAGTATTTTAAGTTTCGTTAACTGTGTATTATGTGGATAAATTTATTTAAAATTTAAATAAAAAGAAATAAAATGAAAATAATATTTTCATTCTGTTTTGTTTCTCTGTTCACTATAATTTTTGGTAAATATTGCAAAGTTAAAATCATTTTACATTTTGTCATAGGGAATCATTTTTGCTTAACATAAAAGCTTATGCAATACATTACCAAAAATTTTCATTTTGAATTTTTTCGAGTGAAAATGAAAGCTACAATTTTAGGTTGCAATTTACATAACAAAATTTGCAATATTTCGCAACTGCTGCAAATTTTCTTTCACATCCTTTCTCTTTTAATATAGAAATTTTAATTTCTTTTTGATATTTTTTATATTAACAGATGACTGGTAAAAGCAACTCATCCTGTGACCCAGATGTGGCTTTTTTAAAATTCAAACTGATGTGCATCATAAACTTTAGGTTAATTATCTATAAAAAATAATAACTTACAGATTAAAAGTGTATATTTTCAAACAGTTTAAGTAAACCTTCAATAAGTATTCATTTTGCATTACATTGAAAAAATGCTCTCTATAATTAAGGTTATATCACACAAACCTTTTTGTAACAATTTTGTATTTCAGATTGCTTGACTATATCACAGAAACGTAAATTCTGAGTTCATATGCAAGAAAATCTTACTGAATATGTATGAATTTATCTTTATGAAAATGTATGTAATTCAGTAGGGAATGATCTCTACATTGTCATTTAATGATCCCAGCCAGATGTAAAAGTACTGAGCCTTCACACTAAATATCAATAAATCTATTTAGATATAATTTTGTTTTAGAAAACAAGCAAACTAGAAAGAAATATAAAGCAAAACAAAAAATTTTAAATCTGGAATAATAGATGTTAAATATGAATCTCTTTACCATAGATTTCCCCCTAAATTTGATTTAAAGTATTAGTGGGAAATTTATCAGTTAAAAATTGTTGCAGCACACAATTATTCCAAATATATATATATAGCCTTTTTATAGGATATCATTGTAAAAAGTTTAAATATTTCTTTTCAATAAATTTTCTCAAGTTTCTTATATTGTATGTCTGACTTTTAATGTCATACAATGAATCAATTAAGCATGGATTTACTATTTTTATTGGATATGAATTTCAACTTGTAATAAAAATTAAATATTTTAAACTCATTATGTTTAGAAGGCAATGATGACTATTTCTTTATCTCTACCAGTTAGATGATAAGTGCTGAGCCTTCACACTGACTTTAAATAAGTCTGTTATGTTATTTTATATTTTGTATAAAATATTTTATCAACATTGCAGTATTACTTTTATCCTTAAAATAATCTTATGTTTATTTTTACTACCCACAGATGAAACTCTAAATTCAGCTCAACCGACTCAATTTGAGTGATAAATGCAAGAAAGTCATCTTTTGGATTCTGTCGTCAACGATCAATATATTTAAAACTTATTATGCATTTTTTGCCTTTTAAAAATTGGATTCATCTTATTCTTTTGTTGAATTTTATCGTTCATCACTACTTGTATGTTGTCTGTTTCTAAAAAAAACCCCATGTTTTTTCTTTGAATAGGTAGGTATGGTACTTATTTCCTATTTATTTTCCAATTTGTGTCAATTGATATGAACAATGTTTCATCGAACGAGAAAAAAGATGGACTGCAATGAGTTAAAATATCAGAATTTTTCCAATATATGAATTTCTTATTTTGTTCATAAAATGAAACTACTACTTACTGAGCACCTTTAGAGTATTAAATATTGAAGTATTTTAAGTGTTTACGATTGTATTTTGCGGTTTATTTCATAAATATATCATTGTTTATTATACAGCTGAAAAGATTCAGGCAGATGGTGAGTGGATTTGGCTATTTGAATAATACCTTCACTTACCGTAATAAACACTATGTTTCTATAATTTATTAACCCCTTAAGAGTCGCATTTTTTTGCTATCTAATAAGATGACCTCTCCTGTTTTCGAAAGGGGCTGTCGTTTTCATTCATCTAAGAAGGCATAGAATAATTGAGATGCTTATGGATTCTACGTAATTTTTGTGTCAAATTATAAAGCTAATTAATGATTAAATGTTAGTTTATAAGCCTAAAAATGCGATAATTCAATACACATCAATATGATGGGCAAGTCCGTTAAGGGGTTAATAAAAAATAATTTGATGAAATTTTCATAAGTTGACTTAAACTTTTATTGCTCAGAAATGTGTCGCATTCTGTTAGAAACTAAAAAGAAATTCGCAAAAAACCAGATGAAATAAACTAAGGATACCATAAGTTTACCTGATATTGTTGCGCTGAATTCCGTCTTTCACTTTCAGTAGGAGGTGAAATGTTGTCGTGCGTTCCTTGGATTTAAATAATTTAATTTACTACCAATAATTTACAGAAAACAGCCACAAATTCAAAAACGTGAAGAAATACGCATATGTAACTTAAACACTATAGAGCACAAAATATACAAAAGATCACAGAGCTCACTAGTCTTCACCGCGTTGGATAGCTCGACCAACTCTAAGATTGAATTTCAGAACATCTGTTCGCCTTTTATAGTCTGGCGAGGTGAAGGATCGAACTTTCTAGAAAATTCGCAGTATCTCGAGAACCAAGCTTTGCCGAGCCTCGAGACTTCGCGATTCTCAAACAAACATTTGACGCCAAATTCGGTCGCCAACTCCCCAAAAATATCGTCAAGTCCCAAACTCATCACAACAATATCGAGCATTTCATAACAGTTTTTGAATTCCGGTATTAATTTTGTGTTATTGATTATTTTTTCTATTCTTTTTTGATGGCAAAGGCAATGTATGCTTGGATGACGTAGTTCAATTTACTTTCACGAATTTTACACCTACTCATCATAATTACGTTAGATATAAATTATAGTTTATATTTTTATATAGATAAGCAAAAAAAGGCAAGGAAAAATGCGGGGATGATTAGTTTGTAAGACAGAAGGAGAGTTCTTTGATAGAAGTGAAACTAAAGTATTTGTGTAAAAAGAGGCATGGCCAACTTACAATTGAGCATTTTATCCTTCTAAGTTATCTTACATGTTAGTTTGTGGTTTGAAACTTCCGGTTTGCCCGACTTTAGTAGAAAAATATGTTCATGGTATTTTTTCACATAAATAATACATACGAAAATGAACTTTGAAATCTATTTTTTCAAGGAGAAAATTAACATTATAAATATTGCGATAGTATCCTATCGATTCTATTATCGTGATGACGAGTTCAGAAATTCCTTCTTGTACTTTTGGATGAGAAAAAATTAGCTAAATTATTATCGTATTTTTAATTTATATGTGAATTTTATTCGAATAATGATAATCCGTTGCAAAGTCGTCCGAACTCGTACCTTCCTAAGAATTATAAGAGGGAAAAATCTTAAAAACAAGGAAAGAATCTTGAAACGAAATTTGACGTGCATATTTAACATTAGTGAAATATCTGGTATTGAATCGGATCAGAAGTATAATTTATCGGCAATTGAGATCGGATAAAGTAAAAAGAACATCAACAATGAACACAATCCTTACTTTTCTGCTGCGTAAGAACACTATCATCGTCCAAGAAATTAATATTTACAATTGTTTTTAAAAATATTTTTTGCTTTACTTTTCCTTATTGCTGGATTATTCTGGAATCTAAATTTTTTTAATTTTTGGAATATAGCAACGAATGGAGTACCTTGTAAGTATTATAATTCATTCAAGTATTTTTATATATATTTCAGTATATTATGTGATATTTTTTCAAAATTTACAAAATTTTTATGAATATAGTTCAATATTTGCAATATTGCACAGTATTTTGCTACTTAGAGAAACTTATGTCATATGCTCATTTTGTATGACGCGAGTTTCGAAGAGAATTTAATTTTCTCAAAACGGGCTAAAAATCTTCTATTATTTTTTTAGGGCAGCAAAATTCGGTTCAAGGTAAAACAAATTTTTGTCTTATAATTTGATAACAATTACCTTATTTGAGATAGCATAGTCCTTACTGTGCTGATGCATGGAAACACTGCTGTCATTTAAAAATTTATTATTTTTGTGTTGTTTTTTGCTGTTGTTTATTTATTCAAGAGACTAACATTTTTATTTTTTGAAAAATAGCATCGAACGTAGTACCTTGTAAGTATAAAATTCTTTTAGTTTATATTTTTTATTTAATTAATTGAAAAATGATCAAGGATTTATGCACATTTACGAAATACTTAAATTCTAAACTGAAAATTGTCATTAATTAATAATTAATAATATTAATATTATTAATTAATAAAGAATTAAATATACTGTAAAAAATACATGATATTGCTTCGACATTAACAATATTTTAAAGAATATAATTCAATATTCACAATATTGGACAGTATTTTGCAACTTTCCAAAAAATACGTGTTATGTGCTCATTTTGTATCCAATAAAATGTTACTTTTTCAAACTGGGATAAAAACCTTCTATTTTTTTTAAAGGGCAGCAAAATTCGGTTCAAGGTAAAACAACTTTTTTCCTTATAATTTGATAAAAAATAATCCCATTTGCAATAGACATAGTCTTTACCTTTCTGATACATGTAAACATTGTTGTCGCTTGAAAATTTATTCTTTTTGTGTTGTTTTCCGTTGTTGTTGAGTTGTTCAAGACAATAACATTTTTCTTTTTCCGAAAAATAGCAACAAATGGAGCACCTTGTAAGTATTTCAATTCCTTCAGTACATTTTGTATTTGTTTTGTAAAAGTTATCAAGGAATTATGCTCTTTTACAAAGTAGGAAACTGAGAACATTATCAACCTTGAAAGTATAAGTATATTGTAAAAATCATATGATATTGTTTCAACATTTTTAATATTTTTATGAATATAGTACTCAATCTTGAACTGTATTTTGATACTTAGAAAAACACGTGACATATGCTCATTTTGTAAGAAATTTTATGTTTCTAAATCGGACTAAAAATTTCCTGTTTTTTTATAGGGCAACAAAATTCGGTACAAGGTAAAATAATTTTTTGTCTTGTAATATGATAAAAATAATTCCATTTGCAATGAACATAGTCCTTACCGCGCTGATGCGTGAAAGCACTGTCGTTGCCTAAGAATTTAATATGCATTAGTTGTTAAAAACCTCATTTTTTGTTGTTTTTCGTTGTTACTGGTTTATTCAACAGACTGACATTCTTACCTTTTTATAAATAGCAAAGAATGGAGTGCCTGGTAAGTATTTTAAGTCCTTCAGTATATTTTCTATATGTTTAAGAATTATATTAGAATTGCGTTCTCTTACTTATCACTGTAGATATAAGTTGCTAACTATTAACCAAATCAGAATAAATATATTGTACATTTTTATGATATTAGGCAATATTTATCATATTGCATAGTATATTTCTACTTAGGAAATTACTTATCATTTGTTCATTTCTATAAATCATGTCTCTAAAGAATTTTACTTTCGTGAATTGAGGTAATTTATAAATAAATATATATATTCATTTAGTGCTGCAAAATTTGGGTCAAGGTAAAACAACTCCCCCCCCTATAAATTGATGATTTAAAATTTTGAAATATATGTTCTATTGATTTTATAATTTTCAGTTCTTGTTTTTTGGTTTGCTCGATAATACATACGCTGTGCCGAAACGATTTTCAGTGCTACTCATATTTCTGAGCAACGCTGTCTAGCGACTCGAGAGTGATGTGGGTGTGTAGTTTAACTCGTTGTGTAATTATATTATCGGGCCAAATGTTTTTCGGTCACTGGTTTTCGTTCAGTACACGTGTAAATAAATTGTGTTGATTTTTCCCTTCAGGTCTTTCAAATATTGAGTATAAGTATAAAAACCAATCTACAGCCCAAAGCTCGCGCCATGCAATTTATGGAATTGTCTGAAGTTAAAGAAAGAATAAAGTTGTCGACAATTTGCAGTGGAGGGTGAAGGCTGGGCTCTAATTCAGTTTTTCTTTAAAAGCGTATTAGTAAAAGATTTTAGGAAGACGATGTTCACTAATTGGCGTGAAAGAACGTATCCCTGTGACAAAAATTTAGGTTGCAACTTCGAGGAGGAACAGAAATGTAATGGTACTGACAATGGCAATTTTTTTTTATAAAATAAATAAGAATTATGATATTTCTGTACTTTTAGAAACATATTCTTTTCTTTAACTACCTCACGACCTACTCTTTTGTTAGTTAATGAGTTGTACTATCCACCGGTATAGGTAGATCACCAGATAGTGTTGTTGGGAAATATAAGTGCAAGTAACAGTTGCTTTAGGACATCCTACGTATATTTTCCTCTTGTTTATAGACAGTTTATTTTGTTATTGATGAAATAATTTTAGACTGCAATGAATTTTTTAATTGATTCTTGAAATAATAAAATAACTCTATATTTTTAGGTTACTCTTATGGTAATATGTTTTATTTTTGTATTTATCTATTAAAAGCATGAGTTATATAAAACTTGGCTTCCAATATTTGTTCCAAATAAACTAATCGATAGATAATCAAATGTTAATAATTATTTTCACTAATTTTTGTCGTTTATGTTAGTGAAATAATTCTGTTTATAAATTCATGCAATTATTGAGCAAAACATATCAACAGTAGTAAAATTTCATATCAAAACTTCAATACTAAAACTTGAATAATGAGAAAAAAAGACTATATGATATTTTATTTAATATTATTATTTAAATTATATTTTTCGTAGAAACTTAAAATTAAATGAAATTTTATTTATTATTTCAAAGCAATACATTTAATTTTTCTTAAAAGTATCAAAAAATAAAATTTTTTTGCAAAAAAGTCTTAAAAAGACTATGTGTAGCAATTCACTATTTGGTAAACAAAATATTTTTCTGCACAGTTCCTTAACTATGGATTCAAAAGAAAGAAAATATATAAAACATTATTAATCATCTATAACTCTTGAAAATTACCTTGAAGAGCTGAAAAATCCTGTAACATGTTATTGATATATGAATTGAAGTTTTTAATGGTATAAAAGAACCTTTTACCTACTGAAACTCAAATGTAAGTCCACCATGATGGGAAACCGAATTGTTTCAAATTAAATTTAATGCTATCATGTGAAAGAATTACTGCATAGTTTCCCTTTTAACTAATTCATTACATTTATTTACATTTTGTTTTATTATATAGCTGCTTCTGCTAATGGTAAGATTTGAAATTTAGCATGAATTGTTATTTTTTGCTCAAGAATATGTTAGTATTAACTGTCTCATATCTTGCCATTCATTATTAATCTTTTCAATTTCTCTTAAAGGTGTTGGTATGTATTATGATCTCATTTTCCTTTTAACTGTATTTCTATTAGAGCAGGAAAATTTCATATTTTATCTAGTTTAGATATATTTTAATATTTTCATTTCTACGAATATCTGGAAGTTGCATTTTGTTATATATTTAACACCCTAACTGGCGCAGGTTGGCTTTTAAATTTTTTTATCGTATGGAATTGGCATAATATTTTAGTGTATTAGTGAACATTTTTCTGATGATATTAACTTGCATATTTTTCATCTTCATCAACAGCTCCAGCAGGAGGTGGTAAATAAAGCATTTCATTTGTTTTGTTTGCAAGTTATCAATTGTGAAAAACAACAAAATATTATCATCGCATTAGTACAAAGTTATTATTTAAAACTGCAGGAGGGTGTTCAGAATAAATTTTATAACTTTTATTCCAAGAGTTTATATTTAGCTTTTTTCTACACTGCCGCCTTTTAGACACTTCTAAATAAAGTTTTCAACTAGTTTTGGAAACTTTACTTCCATTAGTAATGTCTGATAAAGTGCTTGACTCTTAACTTGATGCTTTACCATTTTCAAAATTTCCTAAAATTATTTTAACAACGTAATTAATTTGAAATAACTTTTTACTATACTTCTTGAAAATCATATTTTAAGCGTGCTGTTTATGGCTTTTTAGAAATGATAAAAAATGAATTAAAATTTTAAATAAAAAATGTTTACATTTTAAGTATTGCTCGCTATTTTTTTGATGCACCAAATCTTATGAAATAAAATGTACCCCTTCTTGCTTTTTTCACTGTTCCTTTTAGTATGATTGGTAATAATAATACTTTCTACGAAATATTTACAGAAGTTTTTCCTCTGCATTATAACAGACTATTTTGTAAAATTATCTGTATCTTACAATTTCTTTTCTCCCTTTACCGTAATCTTAATCTATGAAAAAATATTGCTCTTTAACAAAAATATTTTTACAAATTTAATTGTAGGTACATCGAAAGACACAGCTGGCAAGTAAAAACTTTTTAATTTTCAAGACATTATCTGAATAGCTACCATCACAGATTCTTCCCTCTATTCCTTTAAAATATAAAATTCTTTACGTACTTTCCTGTCAATACGTAAGCATTAGCGAAAAGAAATCCAATTTTTCAAAAACTTTGAACTATCTCTTGCAATCCACAAACTGCACAATAGTCATAGTTTTAGAACAAGAGAAACGTCTTCAAAGATTGAATTTTCATTCATTTGAAATATTATTTCTGAATAAATGTCTGATGGATTAAAAAAATAATTTCAAAATTTCTTTAAGGGGACACACTGTCTTCTCAAAATTTTTATTATTTGCAGAGTTATTGAAAAAGTTTTGATACTATTAAAACTTAGCAATCGTATAAAGTCATCTTGAAGTGAAAAAATCTATTTTTGTCTGCCTGTTTAGTTGAAATTTAATTTTTTTCCAAGAAAAATTCAATTTTTTAAATTCCTTACTACTTTTTCAATTATGAATATATTTGCTTCAACATTTATTTTTAGATTCACTGAAATATGTTACAAAAAACTGTGCATGGATTTTAAGGTGCATCTAACATTCGCTGAAATATAAAATTTTTATTGTATTGTGGGGTTAAAAATGAGGAAATTTCGCAATGCCTCAATTTATATCATGCACATAAAATACTAATTAACTTAATTCTTATTGCATGCAAACACAGTTTTATCATATACATAACGATAAACAAGCATAAAAAATTTGAAAGCTCTATCTTAAAAAGGGAAAAAAGCCTTAGCATTTTGAAAACATGAAAGTGAAGAAAAATCTCACATGGAGAAAAAAACCATTTAAAATTGTCATTTGAGCATTTTTTCATGTGTCATTCTAAATAAAAATCTAAAGAACTTTTGAAATATTAAAGATACAAATTGAAATTTTGATACAATAAGTAGAAAGATAAGAGCAATGAAATAAGCCAATAAAATGAAAATTGACATTTTTTGGGTAATGTGTCCCCTTAAGTAGTGTTTAATAGCTGAATTACAATTTCATTTTTTATTAGAGTAAAACATTTCAGCGTCATTTTGAAGAGCTACAAACAGACTTCAATTTACTAGTTTTAAAGTAAATTTTAGAAATAATAATAAAAAAATCATATTCTTGGGTAGTGGTTCTCAATATCAATGTTATTGAGAAATTTATTTCATTATTATGAAACAAATTTTATTCAGTCTTGTGGAAGTATCCTGATGATTGGATTTAGGAATCTTAAACAAAATAATTTAAATTAGTCTTAATTATATTTTGAAGCTGATACAGACTGTAAAAAAGCACTTAACTATTTTATATTCTATCATTATTTATTTCTAATACTGTGAAATTGACATAAGAAAAAACATTCTCCTTATAATCATTTGAAAGAAATATATGATTTAAAAGTACACGTTGAAGCAATATTCTATCTCAAAACTGAAGCAACGGTTGAAAGACTTTTTAAAATTCTGAATATTTTTTTGAATTCGCAAAACCTGGACAAAGTTTATAATATCATGCCACAGAAATACACGTTTGTGTTTAAGAATACTTCTGAAAGTAGATAATTTTTGTTATAAATATTGTTAATTTTCTACGTAGTGTTTTTAAAAATATGAATGTAACTTATAATTATTTTTGTACAAAAAATTGCAGCTGGAATAGCTGATAGAAATAAAGGCGAAGATCCAAAAAATTTAGGCTATCGTTTTGGAGGTAAGCAGCAGTAATAATTTTCTTTCTGGGTTTCTAAGATTAATAAGAAAATGATTATACGATTTAAATATTATGCATATGAAGAATATTATGCATTAAATATTATCCAGATATTACGCATGCATTTCTGATGTTTACATAATAGAAGAAATCAAACTCAATTGTTTAGATTTTATCTTTCTAAAAATTATAACTCATCCGAGTGATGAAATCTCTTCTCCAGAACGAATTAATGAAATCGCTAAGAGGAGTTAACGGACAATTCGAGTAACGAACATGATCTAAATTTGTCTTCTTAATTATAACGAATTAATCACCCTATCTATATTGAATGCTGAAAATCGAAAAATCAGATATTAGAAAATATTCCATGTTTATTCTTAAGAGAACATTTCATTTGAATAATTATAATAAAGGAGTTTTTTATAAGTTATATTTAAAAGTTTATTTATTTATAAAACAACAACTGTGACTGGATTCACAACACAATGCAATTCAATCTACGTGACATTTAGTTCGTGAACAGTAATGGGATATAATTAGAGTATTAATACCAGAGGAGAAGGATTGTGGGAAAAATAAAATACAAAATACTTCCTACATAGCTCAAGCAGAAAAAATGGCTGTTCAGTGTAAATTATTTAAAAAAAATTGTATAATTATAGCTAATCATTTGATTCTGTCTGTTGCATATAGTTACGATTGAATTGTTTATTGAATTGTTTCTTAACATTTAGAGTTTTTCCCTTTTTTCCGCCTATGTTAAATAAATCTTTTAAGTTAGTGTTTGATTTATCTGTTTGTTCAGTTTTATTTGCTTATTAAATTTTGTTTGAAAAAAAGGAGCCGCAGCAGGAGCTGCAGCTGCAGGAGGTGGAGGTGCTGCAGGAGCTGCTGCAGCTGGAGCTGCTGGTGAGTAATTTTTTCCTTGAGTTTCTTTGACTGCGTTGCTGGCCGCCAGTATGCGTATATGGTCATTATACAGGGAACCCACTAAAGTCCCTTACCATCCTTTTGACTACCGAATGACTGCGGGCATCTTTATAAGAGTGGTGTCTAGGCATGGTAAAGTGAATATGTTCTACTGGATGAAACCACTTACAGTGCCACCTGGTGGAAAACAGTGGAGTTAGCCTTATTATCTCTAAAACTGTACGAAATAGAGGAAAAAGTGAATTACAAAGTTGTACAGCATCATCGACTTAGTACAAAAAGATACCTTGTGGACGTAAATGCTTAAAACAGAACGCTTAAAACACGTATTTGTTTGTTCGAGATTTCCTACACTGACACGTGACAAAACATTCTTAGAAAGAAAAAAAACTAGTTATCACAAGATACCTTTATTTTCGATGTTCAAACTTCTCTCCTTCAGCTACAATGCAAATCTGAAGCCTTGCCACGTTGGGGGCTCGTTTTTTGTCCGAAAGATAATCTTTTCTCCTTTCGTTCAAGTTTCATGACGTCACAGTTTCGGAAGCCTCAAACAAACACATGTGCATTTTAAGCGTTCTGTTTTTAGCTTTAATGACGATAAGGTATCTTTTTGTACTAAATTGATGATGCTCTACATATTTGTAATTCACTTTTTTCCTCTATCTCGTACCGTTTTAGAGATAAAAATACTAACTCAACCGTTTTACACCAGGTGGCGCTGTAAGTGGTTTCATCCAGTAGCGTATAGTCACTTTACCATGCCTAGACAACACTCTTATGAAGATAGCTGCAGCCATTCCGTAGTTAAAAGGGTGGTAAGGGACTTAAGTGGGCACCTTGTATATTTTTAAGTGTTTATATTGTTCAATGGAAATAGACTAATTGCTATGTTCCAATATGTTAATTAACATTCATATTATCTTTTGCACTGCATATTTATTCATATACTTTTAATTCTCTTTTTCAAAAACAGCTGGACTAGTCATTTGTTTTCTTGCTTTTCTATGTTTGAATTTTCTTACAAAAGTGAAACTAGCCAGCAGTACGCTTATTTGTTTCCTGTGTGTAAAGAATTAACACCAATTGAAACAAAATTTTATACATAAGTTTCGAATAGTATTTTAATATATTTTTCATTTATTTGTTCGCTTATTTACCTTGTTTTTGCTTTTTTAAAGGTGGAGGTGGATTTGGTGAGTCATTTCTTTTCGTAACCTTCTCATACCAACAAATCGAGCTGCTAATGCACATCATTATTTGTTGCCCGCAGTGATGTCAATTTTGGCTCATTTGATAAGTGACCCACGCCACTTCGATTTTTGAATCTATTGCATATTGTGTAAATGACGCTCATAATGATAAGAACAATGACAAATACTTGAGCACAATGAATAAAACAGACGTAACACGAGTTTATCAAAATTTGAAATTGAAAAACATTTTCTTGAGAGAACCGTAATGGCCAAGCTATCCATTAAAATTTAAATGAAATTAAACGCAATCAATGTTATTAACGAAAACGCTGGTCGCCAAAGGTGAGGTCTCTAGTCTATTAATAAAGGAATATGATTGCTATTAATCGAAACATAGCCCACAAACAGATTAATAAATTTCTGAATTATTTAATGAAGCCAAATTATTCCATTTTGTTGAAAGGAATTTTTGCCATCGTATTTTATCAAGAAAAAGGATTTTTAGAATATGAGTTTCATCGTTGCAAAACATAATACACATTACACGTTAAATTACTTATGATTTAATCCATTAACTGTTGGTTCGGCTCTTACTATTCTGTAGGAGACTGCAGATTCTAATATAATAGGATGCCAAAATGAAATTTAATGATATATATTACATATATGCCACTTATTATTGACGATAGTTTTTGAGTATAATTTTATGGAACTCGGCTAAAATTTGCTTAATCATTGTGAATAGACTAGTGGAAACTTCTTTTGGCTTTTACTCAATATGAAAGAATTTAAATCGAAAAAGCTGCGGTAATTATCGATGAATTGAGTTATACCATTATCTCTTGGGTAAACGATTAACGATATGAATTTGTGATATATTTGTTTCTGTCAATGCGATTAATCGGTTAGTATGAATATTAACGGAAAAAGTGATGGATCGATTTACCATATTAACCGGTAATTAATATATCTAAAAAGCTAGAGATTGAAGTAACACAGTCACGTCGTTTGGTCTGGCTACGTGCCAAATAGGGGGAAAAGTCTACTTCTACAAATTAGTATACACACTGAGATACCATTTGGATTCTTTTATTAATATAATCTTTCAGCATTTTTTGTTTGCTTTTTTTCGCTGAGGAAACACTGTATTCTCTTTCTTATTTTATGTTGATTCATCGACGCGGACATGCAACTCCATTAATATTAATATTAAATAGAAGTTATGTGGTTTACTTTCTTTTTATTTAATTCATGCTTAGTTCTTGTTAAACAGTTTCTTTCTTTACGTACTTAATTTTGGAATTGAATATTCATTTTTTTGTATTTAATATTTTTGTCCTTAACCGTTCTTACACTGAAAGGCTTCTTTTACTTAAGGATTTGCATTCATTTTTTAAATTTTATATTTGGTAATGCATTGTTTTCTGTTAGTGAATTTAGCATTATTTTACTCGAAGAAAACAAAAAATGAAAGTTATTGTCAATTGATTCATCAATTCTCCTTTTCATGCTTTTTTTTAAATTTCTTAAGCACTCTGGCATTCTGCATCAGATTTTCTTCAACAACTTTCGTTTGTAAATTTGTGACAATCATATCTGAGATATTGTTGGCAAGCTAAAAGCCCATCTTAGACGGACACAAATCTACTAGTTATTCATACTAACCGATTAACCACAATAACCGTAAAATATCTATTACTTCACCCATTTCATCTGTTATTTTCCTTTAGAAAACATTTCGGCTTAAAAAGTATTTCCAAATCTTTCAGATAAATCTAAGTTATTGTATCATTATTAGATTAGTCTAAAAATGATCTGTGAAACTAAAATGGTTATATTTTTTATTTATTCTATTTATTAATTCCAGTTATTATTTTCGCTTTTCAACTGCACTAGAATCCCGTGGAACTTTGTTTATGAAGTGTATAAGGAAGTATAGAATAAGGATAATAAATTTAACATTTTTGATAACATATGAAAATATTATGAACATGAAATAAGCTTTCCAGTTGGAAATAAGATCATGACAGAAGGTAAAGTGACTATTTTCTGTGCGAATGATTAGTAATGTTCTAATGTTTCTCTAATATTTGTAAGACCTCAAAACACTAGTCCATACATGGCTTCTTCCTAAACATTTCTTTTCTTGCTTTTTTTACAATGGCGAAACTAGCCTCGGATATAATTAATTGTTTGCTGTATGCATTAAATCTGTTCAAGAATTGAATCTGAACTTTTGTGTTACGGATTAGGAATGATAACTCTTGTTTACTGCTTACTCTAATTTTCTTTTGTTTCCACTTTTTTCAAAAATAGGACCTGGTTGGGGTGAGTCTTTTATTTTCCCAGATATTCTCGTTACGGCGAAACTAATCGTCTATAATTCATTACAGATATGCCATTAGAGAGTAATAGATAGATTTAGATTCAATAATTGTTATTGTTTATAATGTTATAATTTTTGAATCAGCATTTTTATTTATTGATACTTTTTTTTAATTTTTACTTTTTTCAAAAATAGGACCTGGTTTCGGCTGGGGCGGATGGGGTGAGTCATTATTTCCCTTATATTTTTATTTTGTCTTTAATTTATCTATATATATGAAAGATTAAGTTACGTGGCACAGAAAATAGGTTAAATTATCTCTTGCTGATGGCAACGATCGGTTTGTTAAAAAAACAAAAACGATAGCCTTCGCTATATTAGACATAACTTCATAGTCATAGTCTGTTACTATATTCGTTCTGGTGTAAACTAACTTTTATTGTAAAAAAATGAATTTAAAATGGAGAATTCAAAATATTTCTTACAATATTATGAAACCTTGGATGAAATCATTCAAAAGAGATCAGTTAGAAATGAAACAGATGGGCTTAGGCGAGCCAAAGAACTCTCAGATCAACCTCAAAATAGTTTAAGTCAGTGAAGATAAAATAGGGTTAATTCATAAACTGAAGTGAAGATCATGGAACTTTCTATTGTTAACAATGTAAATTGGCTACTTTTCTGTTATGCGCACACCAATTGGCGCCTTTTTTTGTCTTGGCAAATTTTCTTGGAGCGCTGAATCGCCAATTTGGCTCTAGAAGCGTGAGGAAAATCATGATATGCGTTTAACAACTAATTCTAGATATTCTGTTAGAGAATAGTAGTAGATAGATTTATATTTATATAGCAGACGAATATAAATTTGTATTTAGTTATTTATTTGTTTAGTCATATTTTATATCATTTTTTTAAAAAATAGGACCTGGTTGGGGCGGCTGGGGTAAGTAATTTATTTCCTTTGATTTTCTCGCTACGACGAAATTATTAGCCTATACCTGAATCGAGATATGCTATTAGAGAGTAGAAGATAAATAATTTAGATTTAGTTACTGAATCCAAATTCTTATGTTTTACATTTTGAGTCAGCATTTTTATTTTTATTGCTCATCTATTTACTCATTTTTTAAATTCTACATTTTAAAAAATAGGAGGCTGGGGTAAGTAATTTATTTCCCTGATATTCTCACTGCTGTGAAATTAACCGGGAATAGTTTTTTACAATTTTACTTTGAAAGAGCTCAAAGCTCTAAAGAAGAATACCGAGGATATATGAAATATTTTTAGTAAAATGTTATTACTGTTCAATGTTTTTTAAGCAAAACATCTATTTTTATAGAAAATAATTTCATCTCAGTATTTACGATTTTATTATAAATTAAAGTAAATTTCTAAAATTCATGGAACTTATTTTGAAACCAATTTCGTTCTTAATCATTAAACTTCCATTGACGTGACATAGTACATTAATACATTTTCCAATTATAATAGCTCAGCATTTAAGAGCATTTAAATATTTTAAAATTCGTTAATATCCTTGACGCATAATATGGAAGGCACTTAGGGCTTAACGCACTAAATCGTCGCGTAACAAGCAACACCACCAATTTCAATTTTTGAAATTTCTAAGAGGAAGGAAATACCAATTTTTCGTAAGCAAACGAATATTTCTAATTTGTTTCATATCTAGTAGGAACTTGCGGTCTCTTGTTCATATTGGATATTAAAAAAGCTCAGAAATACTCGTTATTAGTTGCGAAAAATTGAGTATTTTCTACCTCTTAGAAATTTCAAAAAATCGAGCATTTTTTTCAGCTTAGAAATTTCAAAAAATTGAGATAGGTGCTGGAAATGTTATTTTATGATGTATTTTTAAATATATACCTTTAAATACATAGCCTAGTAAGGAAAATTAGCCTTCAAATAAATTGTAATAATTTTGTGTTTGCTTTATGGATATTAATGGTGCCTGATATAGAGCATCAGTTTGTGGAAACTATCATAACCAGAAATTGCTACTGTGAATCGTTTTTTTTAATGCCAATTGAAGAAGTCTTTAGGCAAGAAAAGCTTGAAAGAAAGTATGAGATTTAATGCGAGTAATGCCATCGTTAAAATTTTTTTTCGACGTGATGCAGTAGCTGTTATAAAACCTAGTAACATTCACGGAGAGCTTGTTTTCAGTAAGCTCGCCACTCACCAGGCCTTGAGTTTACGAGCTTTCGTATTGCTAGTTGAATTGATTTATCAAAACGTTGCTTCCGGACCAGATTATTTACAGAAATTTTGGACTGAAGGTCTTCGAATAGGTCCAATCACTACAAAAGACCCCAAAAATGATAATGGTATTTAAAGAAACATGTTACTAGTCTGTTTGTTCTGGAAGTAGAAGAAAGCTTATTTCTGAAAAGGTAATAGAAGATGCTGTGGTTCAAATAGAGGAGGACGGAGAGGAGTAGAGGAGGAAACTTTCAGACCAACGCCAGTGTCCTCTGTGTAGCAGAAGTGTTGGATTGTCCATGTTCAACTGTCCATAAGATCCTAGGATTCTCCTCCTATATTATCCGTGCAAACTTTCACTTGTGCAGCAGTTGTTTTCACCTGATTTTAAGCACGATTCCAATTCTTACTACAGTTTCTTGTTCAATGTGAGGTCGATTCAGAATGGCCTTGGCATAATCTCTGTGTGCATTTTCATTTTGTACGTTTCTGTGAATACTCAAAATTGCCGAATTTGGATTTACAAAATCCGCTCTCGATCCTAGAAGTTCCTTCGCTTTCTTTTCAAGTGATGGTATGTTGTGGATTTTCTGCATCATTTATTCTAGGTCTTTACTTCTTTGAAGAGTTAACTTTGACTGTTCCAGTGACAAGCTTGATTACCAGGCAGCGAAATGTATCGCTGATAGAGAACGAAACTACCTTGCACTCACAATCTTTATGCACGATGGGTCTTCTCCTTGTACTGCCTGTTGTGTTAAGAATTTTCTGAAAAGTCCTTTTTTGATCAGATGATCATGCCATCAACCGGTATTTTCATAATCCATACGATTTTTGACTTTGGGATATATTTGAAACTTGAAGGTGGTTAGCAGTGAAAAACTAAGAAATTTACCTGATATTAAGGGTGGAGTTTCGCTGCACATTCTCATCATTTTCATGCTCACATTTTTCTTAACGGTAGACACGCCCACTTAGAATTTAAGATGGTAGATGACAATAAAGGGCATGTTTTGCTATGATCAAAATTTTATAAAATAGTTTGCTTAATAAAATTAAGGTAATTACTAATAAACCTTACTCTGATGGCCAAATTTGGAACAATTTTTTCCAGCTAAACATTTCCCCGTCGCTTTATGAAATGATCCTCGTAGTTCCGCACTTTTCTGACGAATGTTTACTTCTGTAGGCAACTCTAAATAAGGGAACTTTAATTAGACACCTTGTGCATGAAGAACTTTACCAATACCAATGGGATAATACGATATAAAATAAAGAAAAATGGAAAGCATCAGACACCAGAAACCTTTTATCAATGTTTTTAAAAATTAAAAATGAACTTCATAACAAACTATGTTAATAAGAGAAAATGTCTTAAATTTATGTAAAGAAAATTAAGAGCTATTATTCTTTTCTAAATATATTTTTTTATATTTTAGGTGGACATGGAGGAGGGCATGGTAATTATATTATTTTAATTATTTCTAAAATGTCTTCTTAAAGAATAGCTTTATCAATACTACGGGGTCGATGTGAACCAAAAAGAAAAATTAACAGCATCGAAAATAAAAAAATACTTAACATTGACTTTTAATCTGAAAAAACAAAATTGTAAAAAATTATGAAAAAAATCTTGATGCATAAACAAATGCTAATCGTAACTGCTATTCTTTTATACATTTTTTTATAAGTTTTTATATTACTGGTTACGCATGACAATAATTATTTTAGATACTTTAAAACATGCTCTAAAAAAAGCTTTATGAAAAATATTTATAGAATTTCATTAACACCAAGGGACATAAAATGTTACATAAAATAAAGAAAAATTTAAATAATCAGAAACAAAATACCTGTAATAAAAGTTTATTTGGAATTGTAAAGACCACATTACAAAATTATATAATACGAAATAAATATCTTATTATATGAATAAAAAATATAAGAAGCGTGTCTCTTTTATGAATAAGTTTTTCAAATATTCCAAGCTATTCATATGCCAAAATAATGATTAGTTTAACTACTTCTCAAACTTTTCTTGTAAATTTGTTTTGTTAAAAACATGTACTAAATTTTATTATTAACAAGCAGTTAAAAATATTAATCTGATAATGTGATATAATATAAAGAAAAATTGAAAGCATCAAAAATGAAGCATCTCTAAGCATTGATTTTTAATTTCGAAGAGACACATTAAAAAATATGAAAAATAATAAATATGATGAATAATAATAGTGAACGTTAATATTTCATAAATATGCTTTTACATTCCAGGTCATGGAGATGGTAATGTTTATTTTAATTATTTCAAAAATATTTTTTTAAAAATAATTTTGTGAAAAGAATGCGGAAAAATTTATCATTTCGCTTCTCATGTAGCTTTCGTAAAAGATTAAAACTGGCATCAAAAATGCAATAATTAATTAATTTCAAGTCTATAAATATTGCTAAATATTTGCAATCCGTTTTATCCGACAATGATTTTAAAACATGTAAAACTTTCCGTGGAATATAATATCAGTTTACTTAAGTTGTTTTATGAAGTGATTTTGATTTCCATATCTTAAATGTTTTAAGTTAATAGTTCTGAAAATGGAATGAGTTGCCGGTTTGACTTTTATAAGAATGTTGTTTGGAGGTTGCGTCCTCAGAAGTAAGCAATGGTAAAAACTTTTTATTTTTTTCCCGTCATATAATTTGGTGTAAAAATTAATTAGCATTCCGTTAGTTTCAAGTTTTTTGTTTTCTTATAATAGTGCACTGATTAATTTATTGAATTTATGAACAAAAACTCTCTTAGATATTAAGAATATTGTGAAAAGTATTAGCAGTATACGAATAATTCAAGTGCTGAATGATTCTTTTTTCTCCTCTTATATATTTTATGAGCATATTTCAATTTAGCTAGCACATTATTTGATTATTCGTTTTTTTTTTCATTTCCACTTTTACAATAAAGCTGACATTTTTGATGACATTACAGACAGGTAAGAGAGTCGATTAATCTCACCTGATACCCGTGAAATACGCCGCGACAAATTAATTTTCGCATTTCATAGGAGGATACAGAACATGAAATTACAACACAGCATAAGGCCACGTTGGGCAGTAAGATGTTAGATGACATTACGCGGTAATAATTTGCATGTGGCAGTGACTTCATGTGAATTAACTGCATTAAGGAAGTGAATTTAAAAGAATGAGCAGAACAAGCGTAAGACTTCTGAAAAACTGTAGACAAAATGTGCATCCCGCTTAAAACTTTAAAAACAATTTGCAGAAAAAACCATGCAGAGTGAGCTACCCGTAAGATATTTAATTGAAATTAAAGAAGCGTAGTGTTTTTGTAGGGCAAACTGGTCATAAAGGTGGTTAGTTTTAAAACGAAACGTCTTAAATATGCAAAAATAAACAATATCTTCCCTGGATGAATATCCATAAACTTTTGAAAATCTTTATAAAATTTTATAAATAATTATGTATTACTCTGTAAGCATTTTATCCCAATTTTTAAAAATTTAAGTTAGTAAATTGTTTTCAATGATATGTTCTTATGATGTGTACAGTTTTAAATAACACCTAATGCTAGAATATTTAATGAATTTCATGTTCATGAAACTTATAAGAAGCATTTGTTCTGTAACATTACTTGGTGAAAACCTGAAAACATTTTAAAATAATAATTTTTTTCCTAAATTTTCAGACGATCATGACGGTATGTAATATTCTGTTTATTAATTTTAAATGCTCTTTACCTATTACTTACACCTGAAAATATTTTAAACTAATTATTTTTTTCGTCAATTTTCAGACGATGATGACGGTAATATTTTGTTTATTCATTCTAAATGCTTTTTTGCCTATAACTTACATCTGAATTTTTGTACTTAATATCTAAAATTCTGTATAATTTATAAATAAAACCGTAGAAAAATATTTAATTTCTGATATTTTTATGACCTTTTATAGATTTCTGAAATTTTTATGTCCTTCCATAGATTTCTCATATTATTATGTCATTTTACATATTTTCGTCCACTTTAATTGTGTTTAGTCTTGTAAATGCGTCAAAAAAATAAAGAACAAAATTCT
This sequence comes from Araneus ventricosus, assembly GCA_013235015.1. Taxonomy (NCBI): domain Eukaryota; kingdom Metazoa; phylum Arthropoda; class Arachnida; order Araneae; family Araneidae; genus Araneus; species Araneus ventricosus. The sequence goes on along the minus strand of BGPR01000497.1, from coordinate 363,798 downwards.
TTAATGAAAATATATTCATGTGAATGCTTTCACAGTATAATTTCTGCACGAATTACTCTTAAACGTTTTGATAAATTTTCTCCTCAGATTTACTAATAATATAGCTTTATAAATATATGTATTAGGATTGTATTTAAGGAATGAGATGTATTAAAATACTTGCCAAATACTCCGATTATGTTAATTCGAAACTTCTTAGAAATTTTTTAATGCAATTGTTTTAAAAGGTAAAGTATAATAACAGTTTTCGCCCTTTTTCTTTTTCAGATCATCATCATCACCGTAAATATATTTTTATTTTATTGTTCAGCGTAAAAAAAAGTTTTATAGAATGATAATTCATTGCATATGCTTCTTTAGATGATCACCATGACTGTAAAATATTTTTTAAAATTGTTAATGCATATTTATCTGTGAGCATAAAAATATCCTTTTAGAATAAAAATTTAAATGATTTTGCTTTTTAATGACCACGATAACAAGATTTAATTTAATCTTATAATTGCTTTGTCTCTAAGCTTTAAAAAATTCTATCAGAATAGTAATTTGAAACTTATTTCCTATTTAGATCACCACCATCATGGTAATATATTTTTAATAATTTTACATCATTTTGGCCGTTTATTAATTTTAACCATAAAAAGTTATTTCGTAATAATAGTCATGGTAATATATTTTTCATATCCAACGTGATAAGAGATGCTTATGTAATTATTATTGTTTACACACTGACACACATTAGTTTTTATTATTATCAGAAACAATAATATTTCTTAGAATAGTAACAAATAATGCCGATGAAAAGTTTGACTTAATCTTTTAAATTCTGCCGGATATTGATGAATAAAAAGGTGCCTATTCAGATATGTTTGAATTGTTATAATATACTCTTAGTACATTTCCAGAATTAGTCGTATTTGTATATTGCAAATTGTATTTATTATATTGCAAATAAGACTGGTAGCAGAATCCATTGATTGCATTATATCATACTAATTTAAAATTTCAAAAACCTTTCAGGCGACCATCATTAATATTATTATTAATTTCTTAAATTATCAGATATATATTATTAATAGGATATTTTTTAAAAAGAATTGTGTTTTAAAAAGTATTTTAATTGAATGTTTTTCTTCTTTATAATTTTTTAGATGATCATCACGGTGATATGTTTTTTCCTCATTTCTATTTTATATTTCTTAATGCACTTATCACTATATAAATTCACTTAAAATTTCAGATAAAATTTACATTTCACTTTATCCTTTATATAATTTTTTCCACACATTTAGTGTGATTTGTTGTATAGAGAAGATGCTTTCTTACGAAATAAACATGAGCAAAGTTAAGTTAGTAAAATATATACTTTTGTTATTTTAAAATTAATAACGTGTCCGCGAAATCTTGCAACAAGAAAGATTCGTAGTATTTTGTAGCAAATCCAACAACACTTGTCATAGAACCTGATGATGCAATTAATGTATGCAAGAAAAAAATAAAAATAAACATTGCCTGTTCTTATTGATTCGTTATTAGATATAAAAGTTTGAAGTATCATGAGTCTTTGGTACCACTGAAATATATAAAGGATAAGCGGAAAGTAACATCCTTTGGTTTTGATTTGTGGTATACACATTCGAAGGAAGGCTTGTCACTCCTTATTGAAGTCCGTTGTTTCTTTACGACAGAGATTTGTCTGACCAGGTGTCTCATAAAACATCTTTTTCATATGTCCTTTGAAGAATTGCAGTCATTTTGGGTTACCAAAAAGTGAAGCCCAACCCAAAGTTCCACCATGTCTAATCCTTCCCATGGAATGCACCATGTCTAAATTGTGTCTGCCGATGATAGGAAAATGCGTCGGATTCCACCATACATAAACTGCATTTCATATTTTGTGGTGAGCACAATATCCTGTAATAAACCGCGTGTAGAACGTCTTCTAGAAACGCATGGTACTCAGCATCGGTTAAATTTTCTACCTAAGGTCTTAGCTGCGTGCCTATGCAGGCTATCGATATTATTTCGAGTAATAAACTTCAAGAGCGTTTTGGTATCTGACCTGCTTTACATGTTGGATTTATGACAGTGTAAGTGGGCTATCGTCCTGTATTCAATGGAAAATATCGATCGCTTTATTGTTTAGTATCACACCTTGTTTCATTGAAAGATTTCTTTGACATCCTGTGTATGTAATTGCCTGAATAAGGCGTTTGTTTTCATATTTTTGCATATAAATTATCTTCAATTTTTTATAAACATAATATCATTGAAAGGGTAAACGAAATCATTTCATCGCATCTGAAGTATTTAATGATTTTTAACTTGTGAAATGGGTATCGACGTGTTATGAATTATTTGTTAATAAAATTATATTAAAATATAACTTTAAGCTAATAACTCTGTCTTTATATAAATTTTCAGATGATCATCACCACGGTAATGATAATTTTTACTAATACTTGTTTCTTAGCTACCAAATACATAACACCTGTTGCTATATTTAAATGTTTTCGTAAATTACCTACCTATATTTTGTATTTTAAAGAAATAGTGTATCTATATCATATGAATGGCACATAACTATGTATTTTGACTTTAGTATAGTTCAGGATACTTTTTATTAACTTTTCGTTTTGAGCCTATGACAGATAACGAGGATTACAGCTATGCCAGTATATTAATTTCCATTCTTTCATACCACACCAATGTTGGGGCGTTTGGCCCATGGCAGCAGATCTAACGTCCATCAGACCCTCATATGCGGCAATCTTTGATCTAACTTCGGTAAAATCAAGTCTCGAATCTGTGATCCGTCGACCCCGAAGTCAAGACTCTGTCACCAAGCCACCGCTACCCTTTATTTTGAATTTAAATGTATGCTATATGGAAATGGATGAAAAGCTATTTAATTACTGGGAGTTAGAATCATAAAATGCTTGCAGAGAAAATAGCTTTGTTTTAATCATAAGCAAAGAGAACGAATCTCCTAATGAAACCCTACTAAAACCCATATGAAATAAATGTTCCCAATTATTTTAAAAAATATGATGTATACATATATGTTTTTTAAGGAAACTCAACTGAATTGTAGGCTGATTGCAAAAATTATTTGAAAATATATAAACATTTTAGTTTTGAAAGATCTCGTTTGTAACATGCAAAACTATTTTTATGCTCTTTCTGAATACACGCTTGAAATGTCCCACTCTGCAAACAAAGAGATGACTTTTTTCCTACGTTTAGGTAAGGGTAAAATAAACTGTTTCTCTACGGGCAGCTTAGCATAAAGAACTCATAGAAGCAGTGTTGTTAATGAGTAAATAATTATTTTTGGATTTTAAGTCATAAGTCATTGAATAATAAAATTCTAAGTTCTTGCCTGTGGAGCAAAGCGGGAAGCCTCATGAAGTTCATCAATCATAGTTAACATGTAACTAAAACACCAGAGACTGTAAACGACTGCGAGGAGTCCATTGGCGAATTAGAATGAAGTAAGCTGCTTCAAAATTTTCCAGATGTTTCTTTTCGGTTTTTGTCGCAGTTGTGATTTCAAGTTCTTGATGTACTGGAATGGGGGTGATTGAGTACGATGATACTGGACTGTTGGATCCCGAAGCTCTTCTTTACTCTATTTTGTTACGGAAATGACACAGTGACTGGATATCCATTGTTGTGCCAAAACCCGGACAGCTTTCGTAAGTTGGCTGAACTTTAACCAGCTAACTGTGGTAATTAGTTTTAAAACTTTCTCTTGAAAAGCATCGAGATTAAATCCCCCTTTTAGATTTAATGCCCATTTTAGAAGAATAAAAACTATAAAACGTTTCTGAAATCTCTCTACACATAATAAAAAGATCCGATTTGGATGAAATTCCTTAAAGAAAACATATCTTTCTATGTGACTTCTTTCATAACTAGTTTCTTTGCTAAATACTAATAAATATTGTGATAAATAATCTACTGGTTTACTAGTAGTAACTAGATAGTTTAATAATAATGCAGTTGCTTATATATGTAACAGGATTGGAATTAACTCTCCAGCAGTCGCGCGTATTTACGAGTTACTTATACCGTGCATCATATTAGATACTTATATCGTGCTATTTTACAAAAATAAATGCATTTTTTACTTATGTACTTTGTATTTATTAGCTTCATATTGAACAAAGATTATATAAATAAAAATTGCACTTAAATTTTTAAAAGAACGTTATAAGTATGTAATACGATGCATAATATATGTATTTACTCTACTACTGAAAAGTTAAATAATGAGATATCATAAAACACTTATTAGTTATTCCAATTATAGAAGTTCTTAGTTTCAGAGATAGTTTTTTAATGCAAATGTTGTAAATTTGACGTTTTACTTTTTCAGACCACCACCATCATCATCACGGTAATATATACTTATTTTATTACGATAGTTCTTACATTGTTTAGTATAAAAATCGTAATAAAAGAATAATGATTGACTGCATTATGCTTATTTAGATGACCACCACCACGGTAAAATATTTTTGTTCTTATTTTAATTTATCTCTAAGCATAAAAAGTGCCCTTTTAGAATAACAATTGGATTCCTTTTGCTTTTTCAGATGACCACGATCATCATCATGGTAATACATTTTTTACTTTAATAATATAACTGATTCATCTCTAAGCATAAAAAAATCAGAATAGTAATTTGAAACGCAATTTCATGATTAGATCATCACCATCATGGTAATATATTTTACATTATTTTTTACCATTTAACCATAAAAAAAGTTCTTTTAAAATAATAATTGAAGGCTTCGTTATTATAACTTCCTGAATTATGATTGCTTAGATTTCCAACATCACTGTAATATTTATTTTATTTTTATTGTTTATTTATGTAATAATTTTTAATACCATTAATATATATATTATAATAAATTATATGTAATAATTTTGATACCATTTTTATAAAAATGGTATTAAAATTATATTTTGAGTCCTCCTAATTATTTGGGTTTTTATGTTTGTTTAGATGACCACCATCACGGTAATATATTTTTTATTTTATTGCACTTTCATCTTTATTTCTAAGCATAAAAATGTTCTTTTAGTATAACAATTCGTTACGTTATGCTGTTTCAGGTCACCATGATCATCATGGTAAAATAATTTTAGTTTATTGTTATAGTTTACTTATCTTTAAACAAAAATTTTTTAGAAGACCAATTTGAAACCAATGTTTTTTTAGTTGGCCATGATCAATCTAATACAGTAAAAATTATTTTTTGGTTTATTTCCGCCTAACCATAAATTAGTTTCTTAATAATTATTTGAGTCCTTCTGCTAATAATTTCTATAATTATGCTTTTTTAGATGACCACCATCACGGTAATGTATTTTCATTTAATTTCTAATGTTGATATACAAAGTGGGCATAATTAAAGTATAGGTGTTTAGAACTTAATTGTAAAAAAGTAATGGGGCAAGTGTAACATGATTTCGTGTACATACTATTATGAATACGGGGAATATATATCTAATGAAAGAAAATTTTTAATTTTCGCCAAAAGGGAAAAAAGTAGCCCTGCCGTCTGATTTTGGGGAGTAAAAATATTCCTAAAAACTAAAATAACAATGTTTCCATGCGATTGACTAAAATTTATTCAACATTTTAACACATAAATCTTTTTAGCAGTTACATTTTATTTTTAACATTTAGCTGAATTTCATATTCGCAATTGACATATTTAATTTAGAATTAAAAAACTTATTTTCACAACTTTATTTCTTGCATCGCATAATCTAGTTTACAAAATGTGTTCTGCTCGTTTTCTTTGCTTATGTTGCGCATTCTCAAAATAACACTTTTTCTACTGCAGAATGAAGCATGCCTCTATCGATCTGTCTAAGTACATTGTTATACGATTTTTTAAATTGGCTAAATTTTTCTTATTTTCGTACTGCATATGCCGGTTTAAATGACCTTACAATCGAAAATATAAGGTCACATATTAGGAGAACGGGCTGACCATTTCGTTAGAAATGTAGTATACTTATTCGATCATTGGTAAAATGCTGCCGCAAAACTTCATGCACACGCAATGCAGCATTAGGAAGTGTTTTATCCTGTAAAAAGACAATAGATAGTAAGCCTTCACGTTGTTGGAAAATAGGAATAAGGAAGTTTTGCAAGATTTATTTTCCAATCTCATCCGAACATCCCTTCTTGTGTTCTCTACGAAAACACATGAACCTGTTATGAATGATGAGGTAAACACACGCCAAACAGTTACTTATGAAGAATGCAAAGCATACTTTTTGATTGTGTAAGTATTTTCGAACGCCCAAATATAGCAATTTTGGTTATTCTCTGTACTATTGCAATGGAAATGCGTATCATCACTCCTTAAGATGTTCTATGGCCATGACGCATGATCTTTCAGACCTGCTAGGAACACCAGAACTAAGTACAAGCCAGCTTCTGCATTGCTTTCATGCAATTCTTGAGCCCGAGTGATTTTGTAAGGATAACATTTTAGCAATCGATGCATGGTTTTCCATATTGTAGCATATGGAATAATATTGTCATCGATATTCACCGCCGAACATGGCTTGTTCCTGTTGTTGAATCATGCATGGGAACAGCTTTAACCTTAGACTGTTATATTAGTTTGTGTTCGCGTCCTTGTAGCACTTCTAAAGTTCCAAATTTTTCAAAACACAAAATCATTTTTCGAAAACTTGGATGTCACTAAACCTTCTCTAAAGTCTTAAATCCTTCAATATTCTCCAGTGTAGCAGAAGCATTTTCACTTTTCGGCAGTAAATATTCACTAGTAATACACAGTTACGTAACGTCAACATTGCAAAATTTTTACACCAAAGAATGATCACAACTGATGGAAGCAAGGATGAATAATGGCTAGAAGTAGCAACTGTTCTTATTTGCTGGCATATTAAGTATGACGTTAGCTGTAGTTGACAAAAATGAGCGCGATCCACATCCTTTCAACAGTTTTTGAAAAGGATATTTTGTAGATGTCTAAAAAAACAATGTAAGTTCTGAAAATATTTTCTGTTAGAATGTACATTGAATATTAATAAATTGTGTAAACGTCCCTTTTTAAATTTTTATGCTCATTTTACTGTCCAAAGTCAGTTTGCAGCATCACCGCGTCCCATGGTGGCAAAAATATAAACGGATTTTATACTTCATAAATTATTTATTTCTAATTACAGTCTAAATAGTATGCATATGAATCAGGGTCGCTTCTAGGAAAGGAGTACATTCTTTGTAATTGAGCCCAAAACACCTATACTAGAATATAGTCACCCTGTATCTCGAAGCATAATAAATGTCTTTTAGAGTATTAATTTGTACCAAAATTTTTTCAGACCACCACGATCATCATGGTAATATATTTTTACTTAACTTTTCTAGTTTATTTTAATTTTAAGCGTAAAAAATTGTTTTGTAATAATGCTTTGAAACCTAATGCTTGTTTAGATTCCCATCATCACGGTAATATCTTTTACTTTGTCTTAATAATTTATTTATGTCTAACCATTTTTTCTTTTATAATAAAGAATTTTTAAAAAAATAATTTTAAACTTAATGCTTGTTTAGATGACCACCATCACGGTAATATTTTTTGCTTTATTTTTATCATTTATTTATAATTTATCATGGAAAAATCTTTTATAATAATAAATTGAATAGTTATGCTAATAATTTACTTCATTATGCTAGCGAAGATGAACATTATCATCGTAACAAATTTTTATTGTTATTGTTTATATATCACCAAACATAAGAAAGCCATTTTAGAATAACAGTTTGATTCATTATTCTTTTTTAGATCACCACGATCATCATCATGGTAATATATTTTTATTTTTATAATTTATTTTTCTCAAAGCATAAAAATACCTATGTAGAATAACAATTTGATTCATTATGCTTCTTTAGATGGCCACCATCACGGTAAAATTGTTTACTTTATTTTTATCCTTTATTCATATTTTAACTTGGAAAAGTCCTTTATAGTAATAAATTGAATAGTTATGTTAATAATTAACTTCATTATGCTTGTATAGATGAACATTATCATCGTAACAAATTTATAAATAACAAATCTATCGAACATAAGAAATCCATTTTAGAATAAGAATTTGATTCATCATTCTTCTTTTAGATCACCACGATCATCATGGTAATATATTTTTATAATTTATTTATATCAAAGCCTAAAAATATTCATATAGAATAACAATATGATTCATCACACTTCTTTAGATGACCACCGTCACGGAAATATATTTTTAGTTTATTTGCATAATTTATTTTTCTCAAAGTGTAAAAAAGGCCTCTTAGTATAACAATTTGGTTCATCATGATTTTTCAGATGATTTCCATGACGGTAATGTATTTTTATTTTCATATTATAGTATATTAATCTTTTAATATAAAAATGTCCTTTTAAAAAAATTTGATTCTTTATTATTTTTTATTTAGCAGTATGTGATAAGCAAATAATTTGATTTATTTTCCATGACTTTATCGAAATTCGCAACTTAAGGAGTATGCAGATGCAATGACGAAAAAGAATATTTTGTGACAATTGCATTAAGATGTTATAGATGTATAGATAAAGCAAATGTGTAGTAATTAAATGTTCCTTGATGCCTTTAAAAAAGCGAAGAATTTTTCAAAATTTTTTTCTTTGAATAATTTTTAAACCAAATAATTTCACTAGAATCCTTTTAGATTTGCATGAATGTATTTGCTGATTTAACAATCACAAATTTAAATGAAAACTGGCCCATATACAAGTATATATTATTAGATGCAAAAATTATATATAAACTTTGATGTTTCAGGGGATTTTTTTATCTATAGTTTTATTTTATCTACGTTTAAAGTCTTAAGATATATTTTCTACTTTGTATGTTTAAATTTATTCACTAATTTCTTTCATCTTATATTTAAATGAAGTAAAAAAGAAATTAAAAGCTGTTATTTTTAAAAAATTGTTTTCCAAAGAATATTATACCAAGGGGAGAAATAAAACCTAATATAGCGAAATGAATTAAATAAAAAAAAATGCATGCATATATTTTAAAATTTAAAGTATTCCGCTCGAATTATAATAAACAAAATTTTTTTTAATGGATTTAACTTCTTGGCGTAAAGTTATTAACAAGACGATGCTTTTCCCAGAAAGCTACAGTCATTCATTATATGTCACTGTCAGTTGTCACTGCTATGGATTTCACTTACAGCGTACATACTAAAGCGAGCTAGTGATATTCCAATGATGCTGAAGTTGCTTCACGAATTTTATTTTAGCGATAATACCAAATGCTGAGCAAGTGTGCAAAAAATGTTTAATTGAACACGTAATAATAAGATAAGAGTACTGGTAATTTTTGATATTACTTAATTACACCGTCTTTAAATGGGAATCCGATCTGCGAACTTGAGCATGACATTATAAATCTCTAATCATTGAACAGTACGCCTTTTAGAATAACAATTTTTAGCCCTTTTGTTGTTTAGATCACGACCACCACCATGAAGGTAATAAATTTTTATTTTATTGTTATCGTTTATATATCTCTAAACATAAGAAAGTTTTTATGTTTTTTTAATAATTTGAAATATAATGCTTTCTCAGATCATCACGAACATCATGAGGATCATGGTAATATATATTTACTTCATTGCTATTTTACTCTAAGCATAAAATATTCAATTAGAATAATAATTTGAAAACAATATTTGTTTAGAGGACCACCACGGTAATATCACTTTTATCGAATTTCTCTTATCATTTATTTATGTCTAAATACAGAAAAGTTCATTATAATTATTTGAGTCAATATGTTGAAAATTTGCATGATTATGTTTGCTTAGATTGGGGTATTTGTATTGATCGGCTGTTCAAGATAAGAACGCAATTATTTGTCAAAATAAACAAAAAAAATTGCTGCAAACATTTTTACAAGATGTTCATTCTAATCTTGGATCAGTAGCTAAATTCTTAACCGTTAGAGATATGCATATACTTCCATTTGGAAAAAACTTTAAATGAAGTAAATAATTACTTTTTATACTATTCGAATCAATGAATGCTTTTCTGACAGAATCACGACGCCTAAAAGTTTATTCAGTACATTCTGCCCAATTAGTTACATTTAGACAAAAAAATCTTAACAACGTAACATAAGCAATAAAAAATTCCACTCTTTTATGATTAAAACTGATCGAGTAATAGCTGCTTAAAGTAAATGAAGGTCGTTTATAAATTTATATCAGAAAATAATTGTCAGTTTTTGAAAAATTAAAATGTGCCCACCAAATTAAATCTTTTATTGAATTCTTCATTTGCTTAAAATTTCAATTGAAAACTCCGCAACTCAAAACTGCTGGTACTCAAAGTATAAAAGGAAAAATAATACAGTTTGTGCGGTAAGCATTGTGACGAAAAGAGCCTTATTTCATTAAAAGTGAAATATTATTAGAAATATGTTTATAAACAACAATTTAAAGAGCTTTAGTTAAAAATCACTTTACCGCAATATTTGTTCTCAGTAGCTCCCTTCGGCTGAAATACAGAAACGCACCCTCGAAACATACTCTTCTTGCACTTAAAGCAACGTTGTTAGTGTAACAAATTCATATGCTATTAGTGTACGATATATATCAAATCTTTTTTACTCGTGGATTCTCTTTCGTAGGTTTTATTTTTTGAAAAATTCAAAAGAGAATTATTTAAAGGACTGAATCTGGCCTCTCAAAAGGACTACATTTTCAACAATGTTACTTCTAAAAGAATTAACGAGGAAAGCAAATGGCAGAAGAGATGAGTGTGCTGGTGTCGCAACATGCTTGATAAATCCCACAGCGTTCCTCTAAATAATTAGATAATGGTCCGGATAAAATAGCCGTATACAGAATAGAAGTTAAGGCATCATCTCAAAGCTTCCACATTACACACAAAACCTTCACGTATTAGAAGTCTATTAGGTCGTAATTTATGAGAATTTTCCAGCATCAGGAAGTGACTATTGTATAAACATTTCCTTAACTTGTAAATTGACACTCAAAGGTCCAGAACATTTCGTTCACTAACGATGGATTTCAACCTTACTTGTTTAAAATAAAATTTCAAAATCAAAACCGCGCTCCTTGTCTTTCTGTATTTAAATCATGTTCGCGGGAAACAAACATTCAAGTAAATTTGGTTTGATAGAGTTTACTGGCGCAAAAACCATTTTTGATTATGCTGCACAAAACATATGGTCTAGGATAAAATCTTAGTATAGGAGTTCAGTTAAAAGGAGTCTGTCATACGTTATGACGTGTCAATTTGTAAAGTCTAGAAAAAAATTTGCAACAAGGAAAAAATGGCCTTAAAATATGGTAAAAATATCAGATCAAAGAGTAAAAACTAATCCTTTTTAAAAAAGTAAAAAGTTGTGTATGAGGATCTTTGTGAAGGATGTCTTTAAGAGTGATACAGGATGAGTGGAAACAGCTGATGCGTTGATGATGAAATTGTTGACATTCAATAAGAATGTGGAGAACAATCATTTGGCACTGACGTGTTGTACAAAGAGGTGCGGGTTCCCCTAATAACAGATGCCTATGCGTGAATCGAGTGTGTCTTCAAGTAAGTAAGAGTAGGGTAAAACCGGGTACCTCGATTCTGGCGATATTAATTCTTCTTTCTAGAGGTCAGATTATGAATTACACCCCACTAGTCAAGAAGAAGGAACGGCCATAGTGGTGATGTTATTGCTGTTGAATTCACTGCGTCTGTGTAGGTGAATTTGTTTTAAGACGTCAACTCGATAATATACTTATTTTTTAAAACTATGCTTATATAAAAATAATAACAATTTTAAAAACTCTATTTATTCCAGCTTATTATATGTTTAGTAAGGAGTTATGCCCTACCAGACAATAAGAATTTAGTCCAATAGTTGTGTGATTCTATTTAGTTTTTTATAATCTCTGCACTCGGGATAAAACCGTATATGCCAAGTTTCTCAAGACCAGGACAGATAGTATTGATGATTCTTCCGATGGAAGACGATAAAAATACACCAGGCCTTAATTGTTAATATTTTAATGATGTATTTTCTAATTCGAATAAATGAAAAGGGTGTATCCAATGTAGAAACAGTCTTAGCTGGGCCCATGAAAGCTGCAGTGACGCGGAGAAAAAAGGCAACTACTTAACATGTGAAATTTTGTAACGTATTCTTAAATTATCATGCAAAATAAAAATGTCTGCTGCTTTTCCACTGAAAATCTAGTTCTCCTAATTTCCCATAAAATTCACATGTGTATCCGGTTTTACCTCACTAGTGGGGTAAAACCGGGCGGTTTGACTTTTTTTATAAAAAATTATTGAAAAAAATGTAATGAAGCTATGACTTTTTTAGGATTGATATATTGCACTCCGTTAAAAAATGGATATTTTAATTAAATTAAACAAGATCTATGTCGAATAGTTTAGCGAACACTATGACCATCACAGGAATATATTTTTATTTTATTGTTAATGTATATTTATCTGTAAACATAATAAACTTATTTTAGAATAACAATTTTATCCTTTATGTTTTTTCAGATCATCACGGTAATACATTTTTACTTTTATGTTACAATTTATTTACATCTAAGGGAAAAAGAATCAGAATATTAATTTGAATGTAATTTCTTTTTAGATGATCACCATCATGGTAATAAATTTTATATTATTTTTACCGTTTATTTATGTTTAAAATAAAAATATATCCATTATAAAATCATTGTTTTCGTGTTAATAATTAGATGCAGTGCTCTTTTTAAGATTACTACCAACACTGTAATATTTATTTATTTTTATTCTTTATTCAATTTTAAGCATAGAAACTATTTTAAAGTCATAATTTATGTCCTTATACTGATAATTTGTGTCATTATATTTGTTTAGATGAGCATCATGAAGGTAATATATTTTTATTTTATCACATATTGTAATTGCATCGTTATCTTTAAGCATAAAAAAAGTTCTTGCGGAATAATAATTCGGAACGTTATGATGTTTCAGATCACCACCATCATGAGGGTAATATACTTTTACTTGATTGATAAAGTTTATTTAATTTAAGTAAATATATATATTATTTCTGAATAATAATTTGAAACACGATTCTTTTTTTAGATGACCACCATCACGGTAAAATAATTCTTACATTTCCTTTAAAGATAATTATTGTTTAATCGTATGAAAGATTTGTTATAATAATATGTCGAGTTGTTTCGGTAATAATTTTATTCTTTATGCTTATTTAGATCACGAGCACGAAGGTAATATATATAATTTTTTGGTACTGTATAACAATTAATTTGTACTTATAAATCCTTTTAGAATAACAATTTGAATTTTTATGCTTTTTCAGATCACCACGATCATCATGGTAATATATTTTTATTTTTATGTTATTAATTTATTTATCTGTAAGCAAAAAAATGTTTTCAGTGTAATAATTTGATGCTCAACTCATGTTTAGATGACCACCTTCATGGTAATATATTTTACGTTATTTTTACCGTTTATTTAAGTATAACAACAAAAATGTTCTTCTATAAAAATAATTGATCTTTCATGATAATAATCCGCTGCATTCTACTTGTTTCGGTTACCAGAATCACTGCGAAATTTATTTTATTTTTCTTATTTATTCATGCCTATGCCTAAAAACTTTTTCGAATAATAATTTAAGTCATTATGCTAATAAATGTGATCATTATATTTGTTTAGATGAACACCATCACGGTAATATATTTCTTATTTTATTATAATTTTATCTTTATCTCTAAGCACAAAAAGTTTTTTCAGAATAATAATTCAAAACATAATGCTGTTTCAGATGGTCACGATCATGAGGGTAATATAACCTTTACTTTATCGTTATAATTTATTGATATTTAAGCGAAAAATAAAAAAAATGTTTCATAACAATAATTTGAAACTCTGTTTTTCTTTAGATGACCACCATCATGGTAACATATCTTTTAATTTTTCTTTAAACATAATTTCTTTAAACCGCATCAAAGATTTATTATAATAATATGTTGAGTCGTGTCGGTAATAATTTGATTCTTTATACTTATTTAGAGCACGAGCATGAAGGTAATATATGTTTATTTTTTAAAAATTATGATGATTTATCTCTTAACGTAAGTAAGTCCTTTTTAAATACCTAATTGATTTATTATGGATTTTCAGATCATCACGATTATCACGGTAACATATTTTCACTTCAATATTTTAATTAATTTATCTCTAGCCATAAAAAATTCTTTCAGAATAATGATTTGAAATATATTGTTTGTTTAGATGTCCACTACCACGGTAATATTTCTTACCTCATTTTTGTTATTTATATATGTGAAAATACAAAAAATTCTTGCATGGAATTATTTCCACAGTTATGCTAAAATTTGCATCATTATGTTTGCTTTGATGACTACAATCACAGCAATTAGGATTTTTTGTATTGATGCAATGTTTGTTTGTGAATGTAAAATGTTTAAAAAAAACACACAATATTTACAAATATTTTGGAAGTTGATTGTTTTAATCAACGAAGACTTCCGGATAACCTACAATTTTTAAAAAATCGTCTTCAGTCTGAGTATACCTCTTGTAGGATATACTCAAATTGGGGTATATTTTGACAGTTAAGTTTTGTTTTTGGTGATTCTCAAAATTGCAAGGTATAACATTACACGAAAAAACACAGGCAGCTTAGTTGATAGCTAATGAAAAGGCAAAGTAATCGAAATGGAATCAGTCTCCTTGAACATACAAAGTGTAACTTAACTGGGTTTCAGTGACTAAGCCAGATGCTGACGACTGGAGACAAACGCATTCCCCTGCGATTATCGACAGTAATTTATAGATCCGGATAATCGCTTTTAACATTTGGCCAACCTATGAATACCTTTCAACGTTTTAGAAATTTAACAAAATAAATACTGATTAGCATTTTTAATTTGAAGAATTATCTTCGATTTCTTTTTAATTATTGCTTTAATTATTATTGACAAAAATGCCATTCTGCATGACTTCTATCTGCTTAGCTCGCTGTTTATTTTATATGAATGCGCTTAACAAAGCTTGACTCTCTTTTGCAGACATCCTGATTTGATGTGAACGTTAGATTAGCAAAGCTTATCTCTTTAATCAAGTTTCTGTTCTTAGAATTAAAGCAGAAATTTTGGCCTCGCCTGACGGTTAACTCAATGTATGAAACGCGAATTTGTTTCATTTTTTGCAGTGTTAAGAGTCTAATGAAGTTACAAGACCAAAAGTCATGCAAAGGATTATAAAATTGACCCAGAAAAATTATTTTTTTATATTACATATTTATCATTAATTTATCTCTAAAATTAAAATATTTTGATGCTAATAAATTGAGTCGTTCTGTTAATAATTTGCTTTATTTTCTTGTTTAGTGCACCACCATCACGGTAATATACTTTTATTTTATTATATTGTACCCGAAAATGAAAAAGTTTTTTTTAGAAAATTTATTTGATTCATTTTGCTTTTTCAGATGAATGCGATCATCATGGTATGTTTCCACTTTAATGTTACAATTCAAATAATTTTAAGCATGAAAAGTTATTTCAGAATAATACTTTGAAACGCAATTCTTGTTTAGATGACCACCATCACGGTAATATATTTTGTAATATTTTGATCACTTTTTTATGTCTCAACTCAAAACAGTTATTTTAAAATCATAATATTTGTCATTATGCTAAGAATTTTTATCGTTCCTTTTGTTTAGACCATCATCACGGTAAAGTTTTTCTTTGTTTTTCCATTAATTTATGTTTAATCATAAAACAGTTTAAATTTTACCAGTTTAAAAATCAGTTGAGTCATTTTACCAATTAACTTTTTCATTATGCTTATTTAGATGACTGCCATCACGGTAATATTTCTTATTTTATTTTTATGGTTTTTTTTGTCTAAACACAAAAAATATTTTTTATAATATTTCTTTAAGATATTATGCTAAAAATTCATTTTTCTTTTAAGATTACCATTATCACATTAATATTTCTTGCTTTACTCAGTTGAACTAATGTCTGCTATGCGAATATAAAATACTTGAGAAAGTACTCTTACAAATATTTTAGAAACTAAATACTTTTTTGACAGGAATTACTGAAGAAGTAATATTTTCTTAATATCGATTCCCATCTGATTGTACTCATTATAGCGGACTGAGTATATTTCGATTTCTAAGTTCCATTCCATTATTTCTCGAATTTGCTACATGTAACATTAAATGAATAGGAGAAGGGCACTCAAAGTGATTTCCATTGTTGTTAACATTTTTTATAAGCTAATAAGTCATATTAAATTCATATTCGGCATAATGTTCTTAGTTCTTGCTTATTCGTCTGTTAGAAAGATACAGATCTGACAATCACTTCAAAGTTTTTCACTTTTCACCGAATTTTATTGACTAAACTAGTGTTCGAGTTAAGGTTTCTAATAAGGTTTCTAATCTCAATTCATTAAGGTTTCTAATTTCTAATTAGCTTCTCAATCGTTTCATTTTTTAGAGCCAACTTATGTGCTGGGAGATTTGAAGGAGAGGGTGGATTAAGAAATTCAATTGGGTAATTTACTGATGCAGATAGATAATTCGCAATTTTCCGCACTTTCAATTTAATCAAATAAATTGATTTGGAAATTACTATGTTACTACCTATGCTGGATATAACCTTACAGCTTTAAATTTCGACGTATACTTCAAGTGGACTAAGGAAAATTTTTGATGAAATAGTTGGATACAATGTTGGTACCATACATCTATGTTACATCATTGACATCAACGTTGGTACCATAGTTCTCGTCAATCAAGTATTTAGCTGAAATATATCTTAAGGTATTTGGATGTTGAATCCTGAAATTTCGGTCTTTATATGCAATTTTCCATTTCAAAGTTCCAGTAGCCACTCGGCGTCCTTAACTTCATCCTCACTACCTCGCATGTAATGTGTCAAGTATCTTACTGTAACATGGATCCAACAATCGTTTCGTATAGGGGAGAGTAGGGGTACTTGATCATATGGGATACATGAGCCACCCTTTTTTTTTCTCTACTTATTATTTATTTCTTCTTATTTTTCTTTCTTCAGCTGACAACATTCAAACACATTTATAGTTCTACATATGTGAAAACGAAATCAAGTAATTAGGTGAGGTGCGATTTTGAAAGTGTCATGAACAATAGTTCTTTTTTTACTGTCTGAAGTAAATTTTAAGGGTCTAAATTTTATATTTTTTTGCATTCAAATTTTGTTTTTAAGCTGTAATAGTATTCTTACTTGAAATAATTATAATTTCAGGTACATTTGAAGTTTAAAATAGTTTAAATATCTACAGATTTTTATTTAGTTATAGTTTGGTAAACAGAAATGGTGGTAGTGGGAATACTTGTGGCACTGAGACTGGGGATACATGAGCCATGGCTAAACTATCCCTACTGGGAATTCATTAACTTTGTTATTTACAGCATTTCAGTAGTTTTTTATTTTTGCAAAATGTGCTATTTTTAAGATTTATCTGAGTAATAGGCTTTCATAAAAAATGGCGTAGAAAAAAAAGCTAATTTGTCACTGATAGGTCAGGCATGGAGCAATCAAGTGCGTCTATTGAAAATTTTCAGATTTCTTCAGAGTTTACAACCCATGAAGATGTCAAGTTACGCCAGAATATTGTAATTAATTTTTCTTTCTTTGGTCATATATCTATAAATTCTCCTATTCCTGGGACCTCAACTAGTGAAACAATTATTTATCCAGAGGTTGTGCAACCTTATCCAGAAGCCTTGTTTACCATTATGAAAAGGTTTAGGAAAAGAGCTAAATCAGCTAGTTTGACTTCCACTCCCGAAAAATAAAAAAATGAAGAAAAGCTATTGAAAATATCACGAAAAGAAAAAAAGAAAAGAAAAGCAACAAAGATCACAATTTTCTTGGAAATTACCAAAGGTTAAAAAAAACCTTTTTCCTGAAAAATCGAAATAAAAATGTATGAAAGACTTACGATACATCTGATTTATATTCTGGCAATTATTCAATTAAAAGTACAAGTTCAAAAATGTCAGTAGATGAAAATACTTAAAGTGGTGATGATTTCATCAATAAGAAACCTATTAATGATTGGCTACTGGTAAAATATACTAGGGAAGAAAACCATAAACCAATTTGTTGGCCAAATTCTGAATATTTCTGAAGATGGGCTGAGCATAAATTTGCTCGAAGAGTTGCAGATTCCAAATTTAAATGGCCACACAATTATGACATTGATGTCATTGATGAAATGATTCTTCGACCACCAAACATCACCACAAAAAATGACCATGTTGTTAATTTTGTTTTCACAACTGATTTTGAAGGACTTTTTTGTTATCCTAAGCATGAAGCAAAACATTTCTGAAATAATTATTAGCAAGAAAATTTTATAAAATTGTATTTTGTAGATATTTTTCAGAGCTGGCTCAAGCGTCCCTACACTATGGATCATGTACCCCTCTCATGGGGATACTTGAGCCACAATGTGAAGCAAAAGTAAATATTTACTAAGCAATAAAATTGACGAAAATGGTTAATTTTCTCATTTAATTTCGAAGACAAAATACCAAAATTTACATTAAAATATCCTATTCTTCAATTTCTAATTATGAAAAATTAAAAAAATAAAATGTTAAAATTGGCTCAACTATCCCTACTCTCCCCTAAAAGGTTGTTCGACGTCTTCAATAAGACTCTCCATTCCGATAAAACAGGCTGTAGGGCCAAGTATCCATTCAATATGAGATTGCATGTTTTACAATACTGGCAGATTTGCTTCAGAGATCTGATACTTAGATCTTCGATATGGAATGATGAACAGCAATTGGACTCACGTATTCTGTTGCGATTACCAACTCTACTTTATTAAGATAAGGATATGGCTTGAATACTTCGTCTACCATGTCATGGTCTTCCATGTTCTGGAAACATAACAACAATAAAAATTATAAACACTTCTAATCCGAAGAATTATTTTCAATTTATTCTTACCAATTTAATATAAATGTCATTTTGTAACGCATGGCTCTATTTATTTTGCTATTTGCTTTATATGAATGCGTTTGTAACTAGATTCTCTTTCGCCGGTATCGTTGCTTAGTAACGTCTTTCTCCTTAACCTCCAAAGTTTGCGTGCGTAGTCTTAAAGTAAAAATTTTGTCATGACCTGACAATTCACTCAATATATGGAACGCAAATGTTTTTATTTTAAGGTGATTGTGAGAGTATAATGAATCTAACGACACCAAAACTATCCACCAGAGTACAAGCAAAATTAAAAAAAAAATATTCAAGAAAATGCTTGAAGACATTCTTGTATTAGATTTTTATAGATAATTTGTATCTAAAATTAAAATATTCCTATTATAACAAACTGAGCCGTATTGCTTATAATTTGCTTTGCTTTACTTGTTTAGATGACCACCACCACGGTAATATATTTTAAAATTATTATTATTGTAACTTTATCTCTGAACATAAGAAAGTCCTTTTACAGTAGCTGTTTCCTTTATTATGTTTTTCAGGCCACCATGATCATCATGGTAATATATTTTTACTTTAATGTATTATTTTATTTAAATCTGTGCATAAGAAATTGTTTTAGAATAATAGATTGAAATATAATCCTTGTGTAGATGACCATCATCACGGTAAATATTTTTTCATTTTTACAGTTAATTTATGTCTTACCGGGAAAATATTTTATTTATAATAATAAGTTGAGTCGATTTCCCAATAAATTGCTTCATCATTCTTGTTTAGATGGCCACCATCACAGTAATAAGTTTTCATTTTATTATTAGGGGAGAGTCGCCGAATATGGACTAGTGTCTAAATTGGACTGGTATAATAAAATCAATGCTATTAAATATTTGAACTGTAAAAGAGGCAAATTATGTTGTAACGATGTTAATCGGGTGTATGAAATCATTTTTAAGAGAAAGCACAAAAAAAATTACAGACATAAGTGTTTAGATTTAGGTATCCTCTATCAACAATTTTAACAAAAGACAAAAAGCATAATGTATTAATTAGATACTCAAAATATTGTGTTTAGATAAATATCCCTTCCCTTCCTTATAAATTCCCCTTCTTTCAAGTGTATTTCAAAAAAAATTAATTACACAGTTCTGTACAGTTTCAGTACAAAAAATTCTGCTATTTTTTTCATTAAAATTACTTTTCCATCACTCTATATTAAAAAATATCCAAGCGGTAAAAATTCGGTGACTCTCCCTTATTATTAATTTATTTCTAAACATAAGTAAATTATATATTACTAAGCATAAGAAAGTCATTTTAGAATACCAATTTGATTCATTATTCTTTTTCAGACCACCACGATCATCATGGTAATATATTTTTACTTTATTGTTATATCTTTCTCTTATTTTTCTCAAAGCATAAAAATATCCTTTCAGAATAACAATTTGATTCATTATTCTTTTTTTAGACCACCACGATCATCATGGTGATATATTTTTGCTTTATTGTTATA
>BGPR01000497.1:283990-342973 GCA_013235015.1 Araneus ventricosus | reverse complement strand
TTTTTCAGACCACCACGATCATCATGGTGATATATTTTTGCTTTATTATTATATTTTTCTCTCAGCTTTTTCAAAGTATAAAAATATCCTTGCAGAATAACAGTTTTATTTATTATGATTTTTCAGGCCACCATGATCATCATGGTAATATATCTTCATTTTAATATTATAATTTATTTATCTCTAAGTATTATATTTTTATGAACAACAATTTGAAACATGATGGTTGTTTAGATGACTACCATCACGGTAATGTTTTTTACTTCCTTTTAATCGCTTATTTTTCTTTAAATTAAAAAATTATTATAATAACTATTTGATTCAATATTCGAAATATATGCATAAATATGCTTGTTTAGATGACCAATTTCACACTTATATTTCTTGCTGCTCAACAACAACTCAATTCTCGCTTTGCTAAAATAAAGTATTTAGAAAATGATTGGGAATATTTTAGTTAGTAATTAATTCAACTTGCAGATACTTCCCGATAAAAATTACATTTCAGTTTTATCCGTTTCCTTCTGTGTGTACCCCTTATATTGAATTGGGGCATATTTTGATTTTCATGTTCTGTTTCCGGGTGATTCTTGAAATTCCTTCATTTATATAACATTCGATGGAAAAACACAGGGCGCTCGAAGTGAATTTCAACGTTGTTGAAATTTTATTCTTGAAATTTTTGGATAGTTATTGAAAAGACCAGTTGAAGAAGGATCTGTCTCCTTGAAAGTACAACAGATAGCTCGGTTCCAGGAGATGCTAACTTTATGTCCTGGTTATTTTTCTGACATCATTCTTTTTCACCTGTTAGAAAGATACAAACCAAACAATGATTTCGAATTATTTTCATATTTTACCAAGTTTGATTGACTTCAGCAGCGTTCGAGTTAAGGGCTCTAATCATTATCAAATCTGCTCCATCTTTTAGAGTTAATTTATTGGATGGAAGACTTCAAAGAGTGAGTGCGTGAGAAACGCGGTTGGATAGTTGGATTAAATATGAGGATGTATAAAAAGACCCAATAAAATAGTTTGAATAAGAAGTTAGTGTTTTACTATAAATATAAGATATAACTTGAAATGCTGAAGTTCATCATCTTCATTTTATTAGTGATCTAAGGCTAACTTTTGACAAAAGACTTAAGATTTAATTGATATGAATGTGGGTTCTATAACTCTCTAGTAAATAGCATGTTTTGTGTTAAGTGTCTTTCTGTAACATGGGTCCAGCATTTGTTCTGTTCGACATTTTCAATAGGACCTTTCCATTCTGGAAATTTAGGCTGTAGTGATCCCGGTTCGATTGAATTCGAAAGTGCATTACAATGATGGTAAATGTTTTCCATACAGGTAGGGAACTAAATAATGCAAACACCTCGAATGAATACAAAAAGTGTTATTAATAAGGTGTAGGACCTGAATGTGTCGAGAATTACGACATTATACAAATTATGAATTGTGTTTAAAGGAATATTAAATCATTACTCGTGAAGAAATGGTAAAAGATTTCGAAGTGATGATGCAGGAATATATTGGCTACGGATCATCTTCTAAAAAGATACCACAGTGGTTCAATAATATTGAGGCCAGGGGACTTGGACTGCTTATTGAGATATGTGACTTCATCTTCGTGCTGTTTAAATCAAGCTTTGATACGTGTAGCTGTATGAATTGGACAGTTATCGTCCTGAAAAACTGCATCTCCCGATGAAAACAATGTTTACACCATATGGCGCAAGTGGTTGGCTAAAATGGCCATATAGCTACTCCCAATTACTTGTCTTTCTAGGATGATGATAAGGCTTGCAGAGAGACAATGAGATTGCTGCCCAAATCATGATTAGAACCGCCACCATGTTTCACAATTGGACGAAAGGAATCCGGATTATACACTTGTAAAGATACTCTCTAGAATTTGACAGGTCTTATTGTG
Source organism: Araneus ventricosus (assembly GCA_013235015.1). Classification (NCBI taxonomy): domain Eukaryota; kingdom Metazoa; phylum Arthropoda; class Arachnida; order Araneae; family Araneidae; genus Araneus; species Araneus ventricosus. The sequence continues at coordinate 341,037 of BGPR01000497.1, read as the reverse complement.
TGAAACAACGTGAACGACAATTTATCGGAATAACTTTTTAATAAGCATCCTTCGACCAGGTGTTATATAATAATAACGCTTCAGACGACATTTTGCATTCACATCAGTCAAAAATCTATTCGGAATTTCTGCTCTACGATAGATTTTTGTTTGTGCAATTCTTTTCTAACTGTTTTTGTTGAACGGGGATATATAGAAGATGGTTGAGTTCTGCGGTTATTTCGGTCTCTTACAATACAGTTTAACAATCGACTATCTCTTTCACTAATCTTTAACTTTTGACCACAGTTACTCCTGGCTGAAGTTGTTTTCCCTTGCATCTGGTACTCAATCATGATCTTTGTTACTGTACCTCGGGGACGCCCACAATATTAGTCTTTGAAGTTAACTATGCTCCAAACAGACCAGCCCAACAATTTGCATTCTTTTAAAGACCGTGAGTTCTGACGTTCTTCACTTCAATAAAAAAAACTGCACTGACCACCGATTCCTCTCGGGTTGCTGGCAGTAGACTAATATATCTGCTACTTGTATAGCAAAAAGGTGGTTGTAACTGGAGACAAGCACTAACTTGCGATAGTTGATTCCATTTTACTAAGCAGATGATTCGGTTTTAAGATTTCGCCGAGCACGGTGTAGTCTTCCACGTTTTAGAAACATAACAACAGTAAAATTGATAAGCACTTTAAATCTGAAGAATTATTTTCAATTTTTTATATCAATCAATAAACAACAATATTATCAATTTCATACCACTATAACAACAATATTTTCAAAAGTTATCATGGCTTGGCTATTTTTAGTTCTGTGTTGCTTGATCTGAATGTGCTTATCAATGTTTGACTCTTTATTGAGGGGATGTTGTTGATATGAACGTTACGTAGCAAAGCCTTTCTCCTTAAAAGAATTTTTCTTTCGTAGATTTAAAGTAGAAATTTTGACCAGGACTAATAGTTCACTCAATATATTATTATAATTATAATTCCACCGGGAGGGAACCGACCAGATAAGGTTTACGGTTATACAAAACTAACTGTCTCAGCGTAAAGATGAATTAAAGAAAGGAGGGAAAAAATACGATTAAACAACAACAATAAACAATAATTAACTATCAATATATCTAATGCAAATTTTTATTTTACTGCGGTGGTCAAGGCGTAACGAATCTAACAACAGCACCATCATTCCCCAAAACTTATAACAAACCGCCAAAGAGTGATTCAAGAAATGTATTAATTATTATTATAACAGAATTTTATCTCTAATTTAGGTATAAATATAAAAGAATTTATATTATGATAAGTTGAGTCATTTTTTTTATAAATTTGTTTTTCTTTGCTTGTTTAGATGACCACCATCATGGTAATATATTTTTAATTTATTATTGTTGTATATTTCTTTCTAAACATAAGAAAATGATTTTAGAGTAACATTTCTATTCATGATGTTTCCCAGGTTTCCACCATCATCATGGTAATATATTTTTACTTTAATGTTAAATTTTATTTAAATCTAAGCATAAGAATTATTTAAAAATAATTTTTTGGATCGTAATTCTTGTTTAGATGACCATCACGACGGTAATATATTTTACATTACTTTGATCATTTTCATTTTTCAGCATAAAAAACTTCTTTTATAATCATAATATGAGTCATTATTCTAGGAATGTGAATTATTAGGCTTGTATAGATGACTAGCATCACGGGGAAAGTTTTATTTATATTTTTTATCATTAATTTATATCTAACCACAAAAGATTTTATTTATAATAATAAATTTAATCGTTTTGCTGAGAAATTACTCCATTATGTATGATCATTTTGTTTAGATGGCCACCATCACTACACTATATATTTATAATTTAATATATGAAGATGAATATTAAATTATAAAAAATATTGTTGTATTTTGCTGTTAATTTATGCTTATATCTAAACTTAAGTAAGTCCTTTCAGAATAAAAATTTAATTCAGTTTCAAAAATTTTATTCTCATTTCTCACGTTTCTTTGATCATCAGTTATTTATATCTATGAATATATTAATGAATTATAATATTAAATACAACGCTTGTTTAGATGACCACCATCACGATATCTTATTCATTTTTATGGTTTATTTATATTTAAAAATAAAGTATTCTTATAATAATTATTTGAGTCGATATGCTAAATATTTGTATCATTATGCTTGTTTAGATGACCAGCATCACATTAATGTTTCTTCACATTTCTTCTATTGGACCCATGTTCGCTATGCTAACCTAAAATATTTGAAAAATAATTCAAATATTTTAGAAACTATTTATTTTAATTGGCAAACACATATTCACCAACTTCAATTCCGTTTTAAGGAAATTCCATCATGATTTCGGATATATTTTGACTCTTAAGTTCTGTTTCTGGATGATTCTAGAAATGTCTCCATATAATATTTCATGAACAAACATAGGGGCACTCAAAGCGAATTCCTATATTGCCGAAATTTTGTCCCTGGGATTTGTTGATAGTAATCGAGAAGACCAATCGAAGTGGAATCTTTCTCCTTGAAAATACTAAGAGTAACTCGGTTCCTGGGCTATGGATGAGTTTTGGCGAAAGACTTTAGATGCCATTTATATCTTGGCATCATGACTCTCGTCAATAAAGCATGTATTTACATCATATTATCATCATTTATATTAAGGTTTCCCCATAATTATCGCCAATCAAGCATATAGTTCAAATATATTCTTGAGGAACGTTTATGACGAATCCTGATGCTTTGTTTTTTATCGGGAATTTTCAGCTTCTAAGTTTCAGAAGCTACCCGGCGTAATCTCTGTATCTTCACCCGTTCTAACTCGCATGTTTAATGACAAGTGTCTTACTACAACATGGGTCTAACATTTGGTTTGTGTAAAGCAGTGTTTGGCGTTCCTAGTGTTCCGGATATACAGGTTGTATTGAATACTGCTTCATTCAGTTTGAAATTTCAAGCTTTATAATGATGGCAGATATGTTCCATAGATCAAAGAGTTTGAACTTTGATATGGCTTGATATTGACCAACAGAAGAAACGCATTTACTCGCGATTATCGACTTCACTTATTGAACCGAGAATTCGTCTTAAACAGTTCGCCAATCACGACATAGTCTTTCAAGCATAGCAACTGTCGAACTGGTAATCACTTTTAATCAGTAGAATTATTTCCAATTTATTTATACGCATTTAATATAAATTAAATTTGACAACACTTGGTTCTGCTTAGTTCGCAGTATTCTTGAAATGAATGCGCTCAGCAACTCTCGACTCTCTTTTGGGGGTACTTTGTTTGATATTAACACTGCTTAGCAAGACTACTATTGAACTTTCCGTTTGTTGATTTGAGGTAGAAATAATGACTTGACAGTTCACTCATTGGGACAAACACAAAATTTTTATTTTACGGCTGTGGTGTGAGAATACCATATCTAATGACACCAAAATCGTTCACCAAAGGTCATACATAAGGGTCAAAGAGGGATTCAGGAAAACACTTGTAAGCTTTCTTATATTAGATTACTATCGTTAACTTCTGTATTGACACAAAATAATTTTTATTATAATAATTTGAGCCGTTTTGTGAATAATTATTTTCGTTTCGTTTGTTTAGATGATCACCATCACGGTAAAATGCTTTTATTAGTTTATTATTGTATATTTATTTCTAAGCATTCAAAAGTTCTCATAGAGTTACAGTTTGATTCCTTGTACTTTTTCAGATTTCCACTTCGATCACCACGGTAATGCATTTCTACTTTAATTCCATATTTTATTTAAATGTAAACATATAAATTATTTCAGAATAATGAATTGACTTATTTCTGGTATAGGTTACCATCATCACGGTAGTATATTTTACATTATTTTGATCTTTTTTTATGCCTCACCATAAAACAGTTATTTTGTTATCATACTATGAGTCGTTATGCTAAGAATTTTTATGATTGTGCTTTTTCAGATGACCATCATGGTAAAGGATTTTTCTTTGTTTTCATCGACAATTTATATCTAACCATGAAACAGATTTATTTCTAATAATAAGTTGTGCCGTTTTACCAATAAATTACTTCATTATACTTATTTAGATGACCATCACCATGGTAACATTATTTTAATTTTTTGTTAATTTATATTTATCTCTAAGCAAAAGTAAGTCATTTTAGAATAAAAATTTGATTCATTATGCTTTTTCAGGTCACCATGGCCATCATGGTAATACATTTTTACCTTAATATTATCATTTATTTATCTGATAACATAAAAAATTCTTTTATAATAATAATTTTAAACAGATGCTTAGTTAGATGACTGCTAAAACGTTAAGATCTCTTATTATTTTTATAGTTTTTTTATGCCTCATTTAAATAGAAGTTCAATCGTTTTGATAAAAATTTGAATCATTGTGCTTATTTAGATGACAACCAAAAACCAAAATAACGTTTCTTAACTACATTAACCAGAATTTCTCTATGTGAGGATGAAGTATCCGAAAAACATTTATACACATTTTATAAGCTAATTATTTGAATTGGCAAGGACTTCCGGACCAACTACATTTCCATTGCACCAACTTTCATCTGAATATGCCTCTTTTAAGGGAATGGGGTGCATTTTGCCATTTAAAGTCTATTTCTCGATTATTGTCAAAATTGATACATATCACATTCTATGAAGAAACATAGGAAGCACAAGGTTTATTGTCTTCCTTCTCGTGATTAAAAGCTTGCCTTTTAGATTGCTGATCGCATAGGCCTGTCGAAGTGGAATCTCTTTATTAGAAATTTCAACAGATAACTCGGTTCCAGGAATATTAACTTGATTTTCTAGATAATTGTCTTATAAGTTCCTTGTTCACCTGTTAAAACGATACATACCAAGCAACATCTTCGAACCTCTTTCAGTTTTAAACGAATTTCGTTGACTAAGCCTCATTTCGAGTTCCTGTTTCTAATCAGCATCACGATAGTTCTTTCTTTTAGAGTTTATTTATGATATGGAAGATTTGAAGGAGTGAGTAAATTAAGAAACTCAGTTGTGGATAATTTACTGATGAGGATGGGTAATAAAAGTATATAAAATTATTTCAATTGGAAGTTTCAATCAATGCGTTATATTACCTCAAAATTTAGAAGTTCAATTTCACTGTAAAGTAAAATAATTGATATCGATGTTGGTACAGTTTGTTATAAATGTATCCGTAGCTCCTCGCTGCTCAAGGCTAATTATTGCGCGTTAAAACCAAAAATTTCTGCCGTTCTTGAAAAACGGCCTCTAAAAGTTTTTATAATTTTTGTTAATGCAAGAGGTCGTCTTCATATTGAAATTCATCATTACTCGATTGTTTGAAATGGCAAAATCCAATTTGGAATGCAAATTCAAAATTTTCAGGTTAAAGTATCTCTAATACATATAAAATGTTACAATTTTAAAGAAGCAGATGCTGAATTACAGGCAGTAGAATTTTATGCCTCCAAATGTTGAAGGTAGTTTGCCGTTTCTTCGATGTATCTCTAGACATAATTCCTTTTTTACATTAAACTGCTATATAGTACAAATAAAATATGTACTTTTCTCAAATTTAAAGTTATATTTTCTAATCTCAATTAATTATTAAATTTATTTCTTAAAAATTATTTAATAGAAGCGCTTAAAAATTTTGATGCCAATCGAAAAGGCAACAACTGAAACACTGCTGTGCAAAATTTCAGAGATTTCCATGCAATAATTCCGAAGATATACAGGTAAATTCTAAAGTTTTCAGAATACTGCCATTTTCACTCTTTTCGGGGGTTATGGCAATTTAACCAATGGATTATCTGAACGGAAAATTTTATTAAAATGAAATGGAGAATCAAGTAGAGCTTTCAAAATAATTTTAAACTAATAATTAGGTATTAGGATAACATTTTTTCGTGCAAAATAATTATAATGCAAAAAAGGAGAATTGAACAATCGATGCATCAAACAAATTCTATTTGGGTGGCATTCAAATGAAATTTTTTCTGTTCATAACACACCAGAAAGAATGGTAACTCGTTAGGATTGTAGAAAATTTCGGGAAATCTATGATCTGTAAAATAATTGTAAAAAAGAAGGAATGTAATTATAAAAGTATGAATGAGTAAAAATATGAACGAAAAAATTAAAATAATAGATCTATGAATGAATTAAATAATGGCATTAGATTTTAATATAGTGCTCTCTGCTATCTTTGAAAGTGAAATTTAAAATTAACGATGCATAAGTCAATTTTCTTATTTACAATTCTTTCTACTAAAAGAGAAATTCAGTGTAAATGCTACATCAACCATTTTCACAAATGATATCAATTTTTGTTTGATGAAAACTTCATAATAAAAACTATGTTACATTGAAAACGAAGTTTTTCATAACAAATATCTACTTACTACTTTTAATCTACTCTAAAAACAATTCTAATGAAATATTTTCATTTCATATAATCTATTTAAGTTTCTCAGGATATTTGTTATTTTTAAAATCTAAACTACATATAGGAACGATATAATGAAATACTGAAACATTCATTCATCGTAAATATAGTTTTTATGAGGAGAATATAGAAACGAACTTTAAATGCGCATATCCAAGGATTATTCATGGTTATGGAAATGAAAATAAAGAGGTTTTGTTAATATTAAATATTTCTTCGATTTTCCTCACTTTTTTTCCCATAAATGAACATGAAAACTAGAATATGAAATCTTGTGTCTCCAGTTGTTTTGTGTCGAATTACATAACATCTCATCTTTGGAGGACTTCTATGTGAGAAATTGCTTAAACAAAGAAAAATCGAGGATTGCGAATTGAATAATTTATGATATGGAAATAAATATGAAGACGACCCCTTAAGCAAATGCGGTTTACATGCATTTATAGTGAACACATTATTAAATGAAGTGACAGATTTTGTTTTATTTTAACATATGTAAATGAAGAGCATTATGAAGTATTCGGATACTTCTTTGACGGACTGCACCAAAACGCTTGTAAATCAAGTATTTAGTTGAAATATACTCTTCATGAGATGTTGATTTTTATTGGCGATACTTCAGTCTATATGGGCAGTCATCTGCTTTTGAGTTTCAGAAGCTACTAGGTGCAGCTAACTTCATCCGCACTATTTCGCATGTTTCATGACAAGTATCTTACTGTAACGTGGGTCCAACCGTTGCTTCGTGTAAAAGAATATTGGAAGTTTCTAATATGACCTTTCGTTCTCCCTGAAAGTCAATCTACACTTTAAAACTGAAAGGCTGAGTGTGTTCTCCTAGCTGTGGAAAGAAAGAATGTGACCTTTCCATTCCATCAACACAAACTGTACTGATTATGGCTCCATTCTGCCTGAAAGTACATGTCTTACAATGTTTGAAGATTTGTCCCATAAATCCCAGAGTTTGAATTGCAATATAGCGTGGCGTTGACGTAGTGAAGACAATCATTCTCTTTTGATCATTGAATCATCTATTTTAATAAGCAGGGGATTTCGCTTGAACTCCTCGCCGACTATGTCATGCTCTTCCACGTTTTAGTAACATAACAACTGAAACCAGCGGGAGTGACCTCACCAAAACTGTCTCGCATACGAATAACATGGAAAGGGGGAAAAAATACACCGCGTGCCGGAAAACGTGCGGTATTCCCTAAAGTGGGGAAAATGAGCGGTATTTCCTAAAGTGGGAAAAACGTGCGGTATTCCCCAAGGTGGCGGAAACACTCGCTCCAGCGTTCGCAGCTTCTTTTCTGACAACTTACTCAATGGTTAAAAGGCATTTTTAAAAAAATTTACGGTAGTGGTAAGGATCCAATGAATCTAATGATATCACAGTCATCTACCGAAGATGAAGCAAAAGGATAAAAAAAAAATGTTCAGGAAAATGCTCGTAGCCATTCTTATATTAGATTTTTATTTGAAATTTATATTTTACAATAAAGTAATTTTCATTATTGTAATTTTGGTTATTTCGTTAATAATTTGTTTCATTTCTGTTGGTTAGATGACCACGATTGGTTAGAACATCACGGTAATATATTTTTATTTTATTCCATTTTTTATATTTCTCTCAAAAAATAAGAAAGGCGTTTTAGAGTAACAATTGGATTCGTGGTGCTTTTTCAGGTTACTTCCATCACCATGGTAAAATATTTTTACTTTAATGTTATATTTTATTTAGTATGAAAGCATAAGAAATTATATGAAAATTATTTTTTGAATCGAAATTCTTGTTTAGATGACCATCATGACGGTAATATCTTTCACATTGCTTTGATTATTTTTATTCTTTAGCACAAAGTAGTTTTCTTATGTATATGAATGGGTCATACTAAGAATGATAATTATTATTCTTGTTTAGATGACCATCATCACGGTAATTTTTTTTATTTTTATTCTTAATTTATGTCTAACTATTAGACAGTTTTATTTATAATAGTAAATTCCGTCGTTTTGCTAATATTTTCCTTCATTTTTCTTGTTTAGATCACCACCATCATGGTTATATATTTTTATTTTATTATTATTGTATATTTGTATCTAAATATAACGAAGTCCTTTTAGAGTAACAGTTTGATTAATTATTTTTTTCAGGTTTCCATGATCACCATGGTAATATATTTTTTCTTTAATTTTATAATTTATCTGTCTATAAACTTAATTTTTTTTTCAGAATAACAGTTTGAAATATTTTTCTTGTTTAGATTATCACCATGACGGTATGTTTTTTTTCTTACTTTAACTTCAGTTTATGAGAAAGTATAAAATTTTTGTAACAATAAATCGAGTCGTTTCATCAATAATTTGCTTCATTATACTTATTTAGATGACCACCACCACCACGGTAATATATTTCTAATTTCTTTTAAATTTATAAATATTTAAGCAATAGTAAGCCTTTGTAGAATAACCTTCTAATTAATTATGGTTTTTCGGGTCACTATGGCCATCATGGTAATACATTTTCATTTTAATATCATTTATTTATTTGTTAGCATAAGAAAATCTTTTTAGAATAATAATTTTAAACACAGTGCTTGGTTAGATGACTGCCAACGCGTTAAGATCTTTAATTATTTTTATAGTTTTTTTATGTCTCATTTAAAAAGAAGTTTCCTTTACAATAACTATTTTAATCCTTATGCTAAAATTGTGCATCATTATGCTTGTTTAAATGATAATCATCAAAGTAATGCCTCTTTTTTTAAATACATTAACCAGATTTTCTCTATGCGAACATGAAATATATGAAAAACATTTATAAATATTTTAGAATCTAATAATTTGATTTGGAACGGACTTCCGGACCATCTATATTTCCATTACACCAACTTTCTCTCTAAATACGAGGGTAAGTCATTAAGTAAGTCTCAAAAGATAAGAAAAAATAATTTACCATGATAATCACTTGGAAACAATTTTATTTTTCAACATAATCTCCGCAAATGTTGATGCACTTATCCCGTCGTAATATCCCCCCCCCCCCCCCCAATTCTAGCTGCATAAAATTCTTTGGGTTCCTGTCTCACCCACAGTAGGACTTCGTGTTGAACGTCGTCATCATCTGCATAGTGTTTGCCTCCAAGATGCTGTTTTAGTGGATCAAACAGATGAAAATCGCTTGAGGCTAAGTCTGGTTGGTCAGTGCTACAATATCCACTTTATAGTTCAGACTTAGCCCCAAGCGATTTTCATCTGACAATGACGATGACGATGGAATGGTGACGACTTTCAACACGAAGTACTACTGTGGATGAGATAGCAACCCAAAGAATTTTATGCAGCTGGAATTGGTGCGCTGATAAAACGATGGGATAAGTGCATCAACATTGGTGTAGATTATGTTGAAAAATAAAATTTTTTTCAAGTGATTATCATGATAAATTATTTTTTTTCTTATTTTTTGTGACGTACTTAAGGACTTACCCTCCTATATGCCTCTTTTAGGGAAATGGGGTGCATTTTGACATTTAAATTCTATTTCTTGATCATTCTCAAAATTGATACATATCACATTCTATGAAGAAACACAGGAAGCACAAGGTTTATTGTCTTCCTTCTCGTGATTAAAAGCTTGCCTCTTTGATTGCTGATCTCATAGGCCTGTCGAAGTGGAATCTGTTTATTTGAAATTACAACGGATAACTCGGTTTCAGGAGATATTAACTTGATTTTCTAGATAATTGTCATATATGTTCCTTGTTCACCTGTTGAAACGATACATACCAAGCAACGACTTCGAATCTCTTTAAATTTTAATCTAGTTTTTTTACTAAGCCTGATTTCGAGTTACAGTTTCTAATCAGCATCACGATAGTTCTGTCTTTTGGAGTTAACTTATGGTATGGAAGAATTACAGGAGCGAATAAATTAAGAAACTTAATTGGCTAGTTTACTGATGCGGATGGGGAATTAAAGTACATAAAATAATTTCAATTGGAAGTTTCTTTGTTGTAATCATTGCGTAATATTACCTCTAAATTTAGTTCAATTTTACGGTTAAGTAGATTAAAGATGACTTTTCGCGAGATATGTCATTGATATCGATGTTGGTACAGTTCGCCATATATGTATCTGAAGCTGCTCTTTGACCACCATCACAGTAATATATTTTTATTTTGTTATTATTGTATATTTATCTGTTAGCATATGTAATTCTTTTTAGAGTAAAAATTATTTTCATTATGCTTTTTCAGATGATCACGATCATCATGATCATCATGGTAATATATTTTCACACTAATAATATAATTTATTTAACTCTAAGTATAATAATTTATTTCAAAAATATATGGGTAAATAATTTTTGTGTAAATAACCACCATCATGTTAGTATATTGTGCAGCCCGTCAACTGTATGAACGCTGCATATTACTCAGGATATAATTATCGCACATAAAAATGAAATGATCTGTAGTACTAGAAAAATACTCTCTATAAGTGTATATAATTTTTGTTTATATAAAGGCCTGTATTTATATCAAAATTCGTAATTACTCTATTTTTCCAAATGCGAACATTCAATTTGAATGCAAATTGAAATTGTCTTGCTTAAAATAGCTTGAATACATATAAAAAATTGTCATTTCAAAGAAGTATATGATGCATGCATGACATTTAAAATCTGGGGCTTCTTACGTAAAATAAAGGTTGTCATTTTTTCGCCTACATATCTCAACATATAATGGTTTAAATACAATAATTCGTGCTTTCATTAAATTGCTACATAATATAAATAAAAATGAGAATATTTTTAAATATAAGGTAATATTTTATCATTTTTTATTAACAATTAAATTTATATTTTGAAAATACTTGAAAAGAAATGCATAAAAATTTTGATGCCAATTGAAAAAATAGCTGAAACACCTATGTGCAAAATTTCAGCCATTTCATTTCAGTAGTTTCTAAGGTATACATCAAAATTCTAAAGTTTCCAGAATACCGCCCTTTTCATTCTTTTCGGGTGTCCAATTTAATAAATGGATTAGCTGTGAAAAGAATATCGGTTATACAAACAGAAAATAAACCAGATCTTAAATATTGCTTTAAAGTTATAATTAGGTACTGACGTACTATTTTTTAAAAAATAATTATAATATAAGAGAAAGAGATGAACTGAGCAATCGATTCAGCAAACAAATTTCATTTTGTTAGTATTGGAAAAAAATAGTTTTAAAACATTAGGGTTACGGAATGTTCTTAGAAATATCTTCTTGATCTTTAAAATAATAATAAAAAAAGGGAATTTTTGAAAGGTTGGTTGAACAACGTACGAAAAATACAGCTATTATTATTAAGTAAAAATACGAAAGACAAAAATAAAATAATAGGAATGGAGTAAATACTGTCAATAGTTTTCAATATTGTGCCATCTTCTAAAATGAAATAAAATGTGAAAATGTATAAGTCAGTTTTCTTATTTGTGACTCTTTCTATAAAAAAATCAATTAAATGTAAATGAAACATATGCCATTTTCATAACTGATATTAATTTTCGTTTGATTATTCATCTTCTTCATCACGAACATTATATTATATTGATAAATCAGTTTTTCATAACAACCACCTAGTTATCATTCTTCAGCTGCCATAAAAATAATTCTGATGAAGTATAAGGAGGTGAATATCAAGAACTTCTCTTAATGTTAATTTTTTTGTTTGCGCTTTCTTTATTTTCTTTCCATAAGTAAATATAAAAATAAAAATATATCATTTTGGATTCATACTTTGACAAATTGTTTGGTGCATATCTTTCGATGTACATCGTTTTAAAAACTTCTGAAAGGTCCAGAGTTAACTTAATGAAGGGTCTGGGGTTAATCAAATGTAAAAAGTAAAGAAAAGATTTATATGAATGGCTTCTATAATGAGACACATAATTCATTTTTGTATATTGAAACAACCCCTACATCTTTCTTCTTGTATATCTTCAGTTGTCTTGCTTTAAATTACATAAGATTTCGTATTCTGAGGGTTCTGAATATGAGAAACCGTTTAAAAGAAGAAAAACTGAAGGTACCATTGGAAAATTGGACATGATACGAAAACAAATATGAAAACGGCCCCTGACGCCTCTACGATTTATTAGAGGACACGTTAATATATTAAATTGCCAATTTTGCTTGATTTAAACCTTTTTTGACAGACAACACTAAGTGTTTTCTCGACGGACTGTATATTTCTTTGAGCGTTTTTATATGTCAAGATAAAGATTTATTTTATAATAATAATATGAGGCGTTACTCTATATATTTGTATCATTTTGCTTGTTTAGATGACTGTCATCACTGTGAATGTTTTTATCTCAATTTATGTCAAACCATTAGAAAGATTTTGTTATAATAATAAGATGTATTGTTTATTATTTAAACTGTGCTTCATTTTTTTGGTTAGATCACCACCATCACGGTAATATATATTTATTTTTTTACTATCGTAAATTTATCTTTAAATATAAGAAAGTCGTTTTAAAGTAACAATTTGTTCTTTGTGCTTTTTCAGGTTACTATGATCATTCTATTAATATGTTTCTACATAATGTTTTAATTGATGCAACTCTGAACATGAAAACTGCTATATATTTGTATAATTCTGCTTGTTTAGATGATTATCATTACGATAAAGAATATCTTTATTTTTTTCTTAATTTATGTCATACCATTAGAAAGTTTTCATTATAATAATAAAATGAATTGTATTATTTATAATTTTACTTCATTTTGCTTTCTTAGGTCACCACCATCACGGTAATATATTTTTATTTTTTTACAATCGTAAATTTATCTCTAAATATAAGAAAGTCGTTTTAAAGTAACAATTTGGTTCTTTGTGCTTTTTCAGGTTACTATGATCATTCTGTTGATATATTTCTGCTTTCATGTTTAAATTGATTCCACTCTGAACTTGAAAAATGATTTTAGAATTATATATTGAAACGGATTTCTTGCTTAGATGATCACTATTACAATAATATATTTTCGGGTATTTTGAACTTTATTAACTTTCACCATACAAAGTATTTTATAACAATTATATATATGTCTTTATGCTAAAGATTTGCATCATTATGCTGGTTTAGAACAACTTTGTCACGGGAAAGTTTTCTCTTTTTTCATAACGTTAATCTAAGTATCACCATATAAAAGATTTTATTATAATAATAAGTTTAATTGTATTACTAATAAATTTCTTCATTATGCTTGTTTAGATGACCACGATTACGGTAATATTTTTTATTGTATTGTGAATGTATATTTATCTCTAAATATAAGAAACTTGTTTTAGAATAACAATTTCATTCTTTATGATTTATCAGATGATCACGACCATCATGGTAATAAATTTTTGATTTTGTGTTTCTGTTGATTTATCTCTTAGCATAAAAATATTCTTTCAGAAAAGTAATTCGGAACTAAATTCCATTTTAGGCTTTCACCATTTCGGTAAAATATTTTAGATTATATTTAAAGATAAATATTTTAGATTATTCTTATCCTTTCTTATAACTAATCGGAAAACTGTATAAGAATAATACAAGTCGTTTTGCTAAGTATATTCCTCAATTTCTTTGTATAGATGATCACCATCACGGTAATATTTCTTACTTTATTTTCATGCTAATTTGTGCCTAAACATATAAATATTTTGTGCTAATAACAAATTATTTCGATTATTACTTAGTCGATTTACGAATAATTTTCATATTATGCATATTTAGGTCACCATCATCATGGTAATATATTTTTATTCTCTGTTTGTGTGTATTTACTTCTAAGCATAAAAAAAATTACAATTTTAGAACAGCAATTTGATTCATTATGCTCTTTCAGATGATCACCATCATCATGGTAATACATGTTTAATTTTATATTTTATTTTTGTTATTTTTTATTCATCTCAAAGTATAACAATATCTTTAAAGAATATTAATTCGAGTATTTGTGTTTGCTTAGATCATCACCACGGTAATGTTTTACATTTTTATCATTTATTTAAATTTAATGTCGAAAAAACTTCTTTAAATAATAATAAAAGTTATTATGCATGTTTAGACCACCATCATTCTTTTTTTAAAAAAGTTATCGTTATAGTTTATTTTTCTCTAAACGGAAAAAAATCCTTTTAGAATAACAATTTGATTCACCATACTCTTTCAGATCATCACCATGACGGTAATGTATATTTTTTTTCACATTACACCTTATTTATCTGTGCTTATAAAGAATAATAATCTGATTCATTATTCCTTTTTACAAAGAGAGTTAAGATAAATAGACAATTTGATTTATTTTACTTGAGTTTTTAGACATATAACTCATATATTCCTTTTCAGACGACTACGACCATCACGGTAATAATTCTTTATATTTCATTGTTATCTTATATTTTAATCTAAGCATAAAAATTCTTTCTGAATAATAATTCTTAACGTTATTCTTCTTCAGGTTTTCACCATCATGGTAATATATTTTTATTTAATCACTACGCTCAAGAAAGACATTTCGAGTGACAGTTTGATTTATTATGTTTTAAAACAGTACCACTGTCTGCATAATAATGTGTGTTTATTTTATTATTGTAATTTTTTAGTAAGCAAGCATAAAATGTTTTTTAGAAAACTATATTTTGAAATGTGATTCTTGTTTCGATGAGTACCATCATGGGTTATTTTTAAAAGTTATCGTTATAATTTATTTATCTCTAATTGGAAAAAGTCCTTTAAGAGTAACAATTTGATTCATCATACTCTTTCAGGTCATCACCATGACGGTAATATATATTTATTTTCACATTATAGTTTATTTTTCTGTGCTTATAAAAAGTCCTTTTAGAATAATAGTTTGATTCATTATTCCTTTCTACAAAGCGTTGTGATAAACAGACAATTTGATTTATTTTACTTGAGTGTTTAGAAATATAATTCATTATTCCTTTTCAGATCACTACGACCATCACGGTAATATATTTTTTTTATTTCTATTTCATTGTAATATTATATTTTAATCTAAGCATAAAAATTATTTCTGAATAATAATTCTTAACGTAATTCTTGTTCAGGTTTTCACCATCATGGTAATATATTTTTATTTAGTATCTATGCTGAAGAAAAACCTTTCGAGTGACAGTTTGATTTATTATGTTTTAAAATATGACCACGATTTGCATGATAATGTATTTTAATTTAATATTGTAATTTTTTAATAAGTCAGTATAAAATATTTTTTAGATATTATATTTTGAAATGTAATTATTGTTTAGATGAGCGCCCTCACGGCATTACACTTTACATTATTTTATTTATGTCTTACCATAAAACATTCAGTTTATGTTAATAATATCAACTGTTATGCTAAAACTGTTAATTTTTTGTATATATTTAACTCAAAGAAAAAGAAAATCTTTTAGAATAGCAATTTTATTCATTCCGCTTTTTAACATGACTATCATCATGGTAATATATTTTGCACTAAGGTTGCAATTCGTTTTCTCTAAGGATTATAAAAATGATTTCAGAATAATATTTTGAAACCTGATTCTTTTTAGATGACCACCACCACGGTAATATATTTAATATATTTTTTATTTTAATCGTGTCTTAACATAAAACGTTCAGCTAATAATAATAATATTAGTATATTTGTTAAAAATTTATATCATTATGCTCGTTTAAATGATAACCATCAGGGTACTTTATTTTTATCGTTAATCCATATTGAGCATTAATAATGTTTAGATAATAATATCTTGAATTTTATTGCTAATAATTTGCTTCACTATGCGTTTTTAGATGATCACCATCACGGTAATATATTATAATTTCAAATTTATCCATTAGCATAAGAAAGTCATTTTATGATAAAAAGTTTGATGAATTCTTGTATTTAGATCACCATGGTCATCATGGCAATATATTTTTAAAATTAACTTTATAATTTGTTTCTCTTTAAACATAAAAATTTTCTTTCAGAATAATTATTTGAAACGTAATTCTTGTTTAAATGCGCATCATCACGATAATACATTTTGTCATTTTTTTTATGGTTTTCTTTGTCTAACCATTAAATAGTTCCATTATAATAATAGTTAAGAGTAGTACTAATAGTAATGTTCATAATTATGCTTGTTTAGATGACCACCATCACTGTAAGATATTTTACATTATTTTTATCTTCCTCTATGTTTAACCATGAAATTTTTATAACAATAAATTGAGTCTTTTTACGAATAATTTGCTTCATTAATCTTGTTTAGATGACCAATATGACACAAATTTTTAAATTTTTGTTATTGTATATGAAGAAAAGTATGTGCATATCTAATATCAACAATAATGTGTAACATTCTTTAAGAATGTTGACAAATTTTGCTTACATTTTATTAATACATTTCGTAACTGATGCTAATAGTTTTTCCATGCTTTTTAAGTTTTGAAAGGAGACCTGTTTTAAAGATTCTTATCTTCAAAATACTAAAATGCAATGGAACTTCAGATTACTCAAATAAAGTACATATTCATGACATTGAAATGAAAATAATTCAAAACCACAGCAAATATTTCAAAAATCTTTTAGAATTTTGATTATTGAAGTTTCAGCAATAATTAAATCTATAGATAAATATTTTGAAATTCGAATTTTCTTACCTTCATATAACCATCAAACATTTCACAATAGTTTATATGAAATTCTATCTCGGGATATTTCATTTCCATTTTTTGTCTATTCGACTTGAATTATGTCTTACATTAAATGCTTTCAAATTCTATCTTGAAGTATTCCATATTCAATAATTATTTATTTTATTTTAATCGATAAATCTTCATCAAGCGAGCTAACCGACACTGATGTACCAAGAAAAGGATGTCTATATAAATAATTTCTATCTATGATATCTAATATTCTTGAAGATTGTTTGCAAGATTTTGTAAATAAATGTTTTCTATTTTTAAAATTGGAATCCAGTATAGATATGTTGTTAGACATGGATGGATAGATGTATAGATATATAGTATAGCTATATATATAATAAAGTTATATTTATTTTTCCAGTATGTTTAATTCTAAGCATAAGAAAGTCTTTTTAGAATAAAAATTTAATTCATGATACTTTTTCAGGGCTCTTTAAGAGATCTCTAAATGATCAGGATGGTAATATATTTTTAATATTATAATTTATTTATTTCTATGCATAAAAGAAATTCTTCCAAAATAATAATTAGAAAGGCTATTCTTCTATTGATGACCAACATCACGGTAATATATCGAAGCTGGAATAGGAAATATATATTTATATATATTTAAAAATATTCATTGAAATAAAAAAATAATCTCTCTAAGTTTTCTTGACCGAGCGAAGCCTGGTTTTACTCAACCGTTCAGCATTTTTTCCGTTTCTTTGTTAAACAATCACGACTAAACGCGTTGGTCCCTTTTCTTCGAATTTGGCATGGGAATTCCTTGAAGTCATTAAAAATGACGCATGTGCATGA
Organism: Araneus ventricosus; assembly: GCA_013235015.1. Lineage (NCBI taxonomy): Eukaryota > Metazoa > Arthropoda > Arachnida > Araneae > Araneidae > Araneus > Araneus ventricosus. Next base: position 323,010 of record BGPR01000497.1, on the reverse strand, counting down.
ATTTAAATTTTTTTTAACCATTTAAAGATGATGGTCGTTCAAATATCTCTGTGTTATGTAAGCTTTTATCAAAGATTCTAGCTAAACGGAAATTCAATCATAATGTCTCCAAAAATACCCATAGCAGTAAATGACTGTAAATTGTGATTTGTTAATGCTGATGAAAATAGACATTTAGTTATAATTATGATATTACTGATAAAAACAATAGGAATTTTGTGAATACTGATAAAATCAGAGACTTGTGTAAATAATTCGCATTAAAGAAGATATGATTGGCTAAACCTTTAAAGACTGCGATAAAGAGAAGATCTTTGATTCTTTTTTTCAGACACGAGGTCTACTGTTCATTTCAATAGTTAGTATCAATACAGTTAGGTGTGTGTAGCTTTTGTAGCAAATGTCTAAACAGTAATCGACGATTATTATCTTTCGTTATTAGACGAATTGCTTGAATTATATGCATTTTAAACTAATACATAGTTTAAATATTTTGTAAACATATAAAACACAACCCCACTCCATGCCCTGCAACTATAACTTTAAGGTTATTTAAGCGGTGTCGCGGCCATGAAGTGGAAGAAAAATCACAGTACCCGAAGGGGTGACCTCTCTTAGACCTTGCCAAATTCCCTACGCTTCTGCCTAATTATAAAACGCAACAAATTTACAAATGTTAACAGGAGTTATTCAATTAGGAAGGATTGCTATTGAGCGTTACATTATAATTTTTTGGTAACACAGAGCATGTTAATAAATAAAACTTTGAAAAAACACAAAATTACACAATTGCACATGAAAAAACTGGACAGTAATAAAAAATACATGCAATGGAAAAACTGTAAGATGAGTAAAAAAAATCCGTTCAAAAAATAAAAAAAATTAAAGGAAAAAGATAGAAAAAAATCAATATAATAATAAAAATGAAATGAAATATGCGCACAAAAACAGAGAAATGGGCAGCACAGAGTTTTAAAAAGTTCGACTTTGTAGAAGAGTTAATTAATGGAACTCTATTTGAAGAAGGTGAAACACGGTGGATCTTGGTAGAAAATCCTGAAAGAACGACTAAAGCAGTTCTGAATTCATAGGGAGATGAGGGGCTGACGAGGAGGCGAAGTTGAATGTTGAACTGGGGAAACGAAGAAAGAGGATGGTGAGATGAGGAAGAGATAAAGTCGCAGGATGGACAGTTGAAGTTTGGCTGGTTTTAAATTCCCTCATCGCAGGAGGAAGAAGATGCTTGTTACAGAAGTTGCTATTTGTGAAAATGCTGGCCGAGATTTTGGGATTGGGTCGAAAGCATTGCACTCTACAGAGAGAAGACTAATGAAGGAAGAAAAAACAAACAATTAATTGGGGGCTGGACGGAAAAGACTGGTTTCACTTTGGAGAAGGTGGAGCAAATTATGGATCTTCCTTCTTGACGTAAACAATTAACCGTCTCAGCCGCCGAAGCAATTTTTGTATGTTTGCCAGTTTCCATTACCAAAGTTCCTGTCTCGCTTAAAGTTCTATTCCACTGGGCATTGAATTTCGGTACTGGGGGATCAACATTCTATTCTGTTCGTACACACCGATGAATACGCGTCACTGATTTAAATGCAGCTAACTAAAGCACACACCACACCTTTTGCTGTATCTTTCACATCTTTACTAATGAAATCGACAGAAAGCTATTCTCTTTATCGCCGATTTCTGACTATTGTATACATGCACCTCTGCCTAGATACAAAAAATCTCAGAGAGCATTCAACTACATAGAGGAACAGTCTCTTACATTAAAAGAAGAAGTTCAGTAATTATAAGCTATTACTTTTGAATAATTTTAGATCTCACACCCTGTATTATAGATGTATAGATATTTTTTCCAGTATATTTATTATAAGAATGCGAAAGTCTTTTTAGAATAAAAATCGAATCCATCCTGCCTTTTCAGCAATTTCGAAGCGATCTTTAAGCGATGACGATGGTAATATACTTTTAATTTAATATTATAATTTATTTATTTCTAAGCATACAATTTTAATTTATTTGTTTACGTATATTAAGTTAATATCTAAGCGTAAGTAAGTCTTTTTTAATGTGAATGTGAATCATTATGCTTTTTCAGATGACCATGATCATGAAGGTAATATTTTTTTACTTTAATGCTATGGATTATTTATGTTTAATAATAAAAAAAAATCTTCCAGAATATTAATTTGAAATGCTATTTTTCTTAGATGACCATCATGAAGGTAATAAATTCTACGTTGTTTTAATATTTGTTTATATCTCACTATATCATAACATGAGTCGTTATAATTTGCATCATTATGCTTGTTTAGATGACCACCAACACGGTAATATTTCTTAGTTGTTTTAAAGATAATTTATGGTTAATTATGTAAAAGATTAATTGATTGAATTACTATATTTAGACGATATAGTAATAATTTGGTTCTTTATGCTTATTTAGATCACGAACATGATGGCAAAATATTTTAATTTCTTTGCTTCTGCAAAATAAATTAATCTCTGAGCAGTCTGAGTAAGTCTTTTTAGAATAGCAATTTTAATCCATTATTCTTTTTCAGACGATCATGATCATGCAGGTAATATATTTTTACTTTAATGCTATGATTTATTTATGTTTAATAATAAAAAAATCTTTCAGAATAATAATTTGAAATGTTATTTTTGTTTAGATGACCAACATCACGGTAATATATTGATTATGCCATAGATGTGTTAGATATAGAGATATAGATCGTATATACTATAGATGTACTTCCCCCCTGCATATTTATCTCTTAATGTAAGAAAGTATTTATAGAGTAATAATTTTATTCATTTTGTTCTTTCAGCGATCTTTAAGAGATCTCTAATCAATCCTCATGGTAATAAATTTTTATTTTCATGTTGCTGTTAATATATCTCTAAGCATAAAACATTATTTAAGAATAATAATTTGAAACGTAATTGTTGATTTTATGACACCATTGCTTTAATATATCAAACCCGGCATAAATGTGTTATATATAAGTATGCAAACATTTTCACCAGTGTATCTATCTCTAAGCATAAGAAAGTTCTTTAGAATAACAATTTTATTCATTCTGCTTTTTCAGCGATCTTTAAGCGCCATGGTAATTTACTTTTTCTTTCTTGTTGCAATTTATTCATCCCTAAGTATAAAATATTAATTTTATTGTTTTGGATAATAAATTAATCTCTAAGAATAAGTAAGTCTTTTTAGAATCACAATTTGAATCATTATACTTTTTTAGATGACCATGATCATGAAGGTAATATATTTTCACTTTAGTGCTATGACTTATTCCTGTTTACAAATTAAAAAATTCTTTCAAAATAATAATTTTAAACGTGATTATTGTTATCATCATGAAGATAATAAATTGTACATTATTTTGATAATTTTTTTCTCCATATAAAATAGTCCTTTTATATTGATAACATGAGTCGTTATGCTAAGAATTAGCATCATTACGCTTGTATAAATGACCACCATCACGATAATATTTCTTAATTGTTTTAAAGATAATTTGTGTTTAATAACATAAAAGGTTTGTTGTATTAATTTCTTTAAGCTTTAAATAATGATATGATTCTACAGATGACCATGATCATGAAGGTAATATTTTTTACTTTAATGCTATGATTTATTTAGGTTTTATAATAACTCTCTTTCAGAATAATGATTAAAAATCTTTTTTTTTAGATGACCATCATGAAGGTAATAAATTTTGGATTATATTGGTAGTCTTTTTATGTCTCACTATAAAACAGTACTTTTATAATCATAACATGAGTCATATGCTAAGAATTTGCATCATTATGTTTGTTTAGATGACCACCATCGTGGCAATATTTTTTAGTTGTTTTAAAGATAATTTATGTTTAACAACATAAAATATTTGTTGCATTTATATATTTAGACTTTATGATAATAATTTGATTCCTTATGCTTATTTAGATCATGACCATGACGGTAAAGATACCTTTGTTTTTGTATATTAAATTAATCTCTAAGTATAAGTAATAGGGTGGGCCGAAAAAACTCATTTTTTGTTCAAGTCGCTATACCGCAGAAATGTTGCGAATTGGTGAGAAATTAAACGAGGAAAAAACGTAAGGAAATTGATCAATATCTTCAGTTCAAGCAAGGGCCTTGAAAATCGTAAAAATTGACGAAATTCGACAGTTTTTTAATAATTTTTAAAATTTTAAAATTTCTCTCTATCTGTTTATTATAGCATTAGCTGTTAAGTGCTGATATTTTTAAGAGTAATAAAATTTATTTCATCAAAATCGGTCCAGAATTTCCGGTGGCACGTTCCCTCCGATGTTCCTCCAAAATATGTGAAATTGCTGCAATATGCAATTTTTAGTTCCTAACTTTCAACATAACCATCCTACATCATTCTGTCGGTGTTTGCAACAGATCGATATGTATGCAGGTCAAAAAGTTATTTAAGTCTAACAATATATCATCATTTATTTTCATTGCTTTTTGTAACACAATGCAAAACTAAGCTGCAAAATTACAATTTTATTTGTTACTTAAGAAAGAATGGCAAGAATGCAGAATGCTTCTCACCAAATGATACATGGGAATCTGATTTACGTTAAAATCTCAGACATTACGGGCAATAGAATAACTTCTGGACTTCCACAAACTTTTCGCGATGCTTCTGATGAGCAGTGCCCTTGGATTTTGAGGGCCTGTACTCAAATATGCAGTGAAGCCTTTGTAAATACATTTCTATACTCTGATAAATGTTGATTCTCAAAAAAAATCAGGATACCATTTTCTAGTTCGAATTTTTAAAATTAAACTTACTCTAAGGAAACATAAATTTTATCAAAAGATAAAAATGAATGGGTTCAATTTTATTCACAGTGGGAAATATTTCAAATGATTAAAAATACTATAATTAATTTTTTATTTTGTTTAAGGTTGTTCATTTAATTTTAATATAAGCAACTATAATTTATTATTTATTTTCTGTCTAATGTTTTGTAGGAAGAGGGGGATCGGGAATACAGAAAATAAATATGGCTGTATTTTATAATCTACTAACAATTTCTGATCTACACTTAAAGTAGGTGGGTGCGTTGCCACTAGTCCCCGGGCATACGCTCGGTTGAAACACACTGCTTCTGATACGAGTTCAACATATCGCTCAACTCCCTGTGTGTAATATGGAAACTTTCTATTCAGATACTTCACCAGACCGAATTGGGGAAATGATTTCATCATTACTAACAGCGGGAAGGAAGTTGAACTGCAAGCATCCATTTGAATAATTTCTGTAGATTAAAATTGAGTTTCATCATCCTGAAATTTCTGATCGTTTTTTTTCTTTGAGACTGACTGCCTTGTTTAATGCCCAGTTCTCTGATGTGTTTTCTCTCATCCAGTGTCATGATCAAAATCATATATTCAGCATGGTGAAAAGAATGCTTTGCATTCGTTTACAAGGTTAATATATTTAAGTAAGTTTTCAGAAAATTAACAAGTTATGTTAATTCCTTTAAACAAGTGGTTTGGGCTCTGTGAATTATTTCCTGGTTTCAATATTAACAACTGTGTCATAGACGACTTCAAAAAAGTCATTTTTACTAAAATAAACCACCAAGTACTTTGCATGCTGTTGGTAACTACATGGAATGTGATAATTGGCTTTGATCGCGAATAGCCAAAATTCCAAAAACTTTGCCGATTTTATGACAGCTGCAATACCTGGAAGATACCATTGATGCTTACTGAGTTCTTTATCATCAACATTGGGATTAGGTACGTAATTTACGTGCTTTGCCATAAATTAGACTTCCAAGTATCATCTGGTGAGAAGAAAGAGAAAAATGCCATGCAAAAAATTTAAGATACGTATCGATGTTTTAATAGATGAAGTATTTCTTTTTAAAGGCCTGTTAATTTTTTTTATTATTTTCTGCATTCTTTCCATTCGTTCTTAAGGTACAAATAATATAGTAATTTTGCAGCTAAGTTTTGCATTGTGTTACAATAAGCAAAGAAAATACATGAAATTGATATATTTTTAGACTTAAATAACTTTTCGTCATGTATATGCATCGATCTGTTGCAATTCACCGTCAAAATGATATAGGGAATTTATGTTGAAGGTCAGAAACTAAAAATTGCATATTGAAGTAATTTCACATATTTTGGAGGAACATTGGAGGGAACGTGCCATCGAAAATTCTGGACCGATTTTGATAAAGTAAATTTTAGTACTTTTAAAAAGATTAGTACTTAACAGCTAATTCTATAACAAGCAGATAGAGAGAATTTTTTAAATTTTAAAAATTATTAAAAAACTGTCAATTTTTACGATTTTCAAGGCCATTGCGGGAACGGAAGATATCAATCAATTTCCTTACTTTTTTTCCTCGTTTAATTTCTCACCCATTCGCAACTTTTCCGCGGTATAGCGAAATGAAAAAAAAAAATGAGTGTTTTCGGCTCACCCTAATAAGTAAGTTTTTTTAGAACAGCAGTTTGAACCATAACACTTTTTCAGATGACCATGATCATGAAGCTAATATATTTTTACTTTAATGCTATGGTTTATTTGTGTTTAATGATAAAAATATTCTTTCAGAATAATAATTTGAAATTATATTTTTGTTTAGATGACCACCATCACGGTAATATATTGAACCTCGCATAGATGTGTTAGATATAGATAGATAGATAGATTTATACTATAGATGTATTGATATTTTTTCAGTTTACTTATCTCTACACAAAAGAAAGTCTTCTTAGAATAAAAATTTTATTCATTCTGATTTTTCAGCTATCTTGAAGAGATCCCTAAGCAATCCTCTTGGTAATATATATTTATTTTAATGTTGCAGTTAAGTTATCTCTAAGCATAAAACATTTTTTCAGAATAATAATTTGAAACGTAATTATTTCTGTTATGACCACCATGCCATTTTAATATATCGAACCTGGCATAAATGTATTATATATATATGCATATCGATATTTTTACCGGTGTTTCGATCTCTAGCATAAGGAAGTTCTTTAGAATAACAATTTTATTCATTCTACTTTTTCAGCGATCTTTAAGACTTTTCAAAGCAATCCTCATGGTAATATATATTTATTTTTATGTTACAGTTAATTTATCTCTAAAACTTTTTTAGATCAATATTTTCGAACGTAATTCTTGTTTATGTGCCGTCTATCACGATAATATATTGAACTCAATATAAATGCATCTTTTATATGTAACAATGTAAACAAGAAACAAAAAAGGCATATACAAAAGAACGAAGATAAACCGAAAAAATGGAAGGAATATAATGGCAAACTGCAAGTCAGAAGAAGAAGATTTCCAATGATATTTAACAGTGTTTTTTTTCTGCGTAACGATTTACGAACAATCGTTATAATAGGAACAAAAAAAGAAATATGTGCATGAAAATCTATCGCAAAAAACCTAGTTTAACATAAAAATTTATACAAAATAGAGAAATAGAAAATTGTCGTACCTCAATATCTGGTGAATATTCTGTCAGTTCAATATTTGTGAATACCAGGATTTGAGCCCGCGCAAAAAAATATGTACAACTGTCTCTAGAGCTGGTTACAAACAGAATTGTGGGTTAGTAAATAGAGATTGTAGTCAAATTAGTTTGTGGTAGCATTCCAATAGATAAGAGGCTTTTACTGTAGCCGACAACGAAGCAGAAAGACTGCAAAAATAATAGCTTGAGATAGTGATGCTATTATTATGATAGTAAACACAAAGTTACAAGTAGTTATCTTGTAATTTTGTGTTTTCAAAGAAGTTATATTATCGTGTGTATATATATACATACATAAAAGAAACAATAATATTAGGAGGGACCAAAAGAAACGTAATCAAATACAAAAAATACGTATTCATAATCAACAAAATGTAAAAGAGCAATGAAAAAATCAATCGAAAGAAAATGCCAAGAGTTCTGATAGGGAGAAAATATAGATATAAACAAAAGAGGGAAAAATAACATAAAACACCAACGCAACCAATGCGTAATTAATGCTGCAATTCTGGGAGTGTTGTGGAAATATATCAATGCCAAATTTAGATCGAGAGTCAAAAGAATGGAAAGTTTTTCGGTAAAAGTGCATGGACATATATCAGAGGTTGTGAAATCCAAACAAACCGCATAAAAAGTATTTTAACGTTTTCTGCAAACAATATTGGATAATAAAGCTAAAAAATACTGCCTTCACTTCAAATGCAAGAACAGACCAAGAAGCGAAATATGAATGAAAACCTAGAATTAAAATAAAAATATTTTTATTTTATTTTTAACATATAAATATTTTTACTAGTGTATTTAGCTGTAAGTATAAGAAAGGGCTTTTAGAATAACAATTTCATTCACTCTACTCTTTCAGTGATCTCTAAGCGCCATGGTAATATACTTTTTCTTTCATGTTTTAATTTATTTTTCTCTAAGCATAAAAAAATAATAATTTGAAACATAATTCTTATCCAGGGGACCACCACCACGGTAATATATTTTGTTATTCTTATTTTACCTTGTCTGTCACCGTAAGAAAGTATCTTTAGAATAAATGTTTGTTTCGTTGTGTGTTTTCAGATCACCACGATCATCATCGTAATATATTTTTACTTTATCGTCTTAATTAATTTATTTTAAGCATAAATATTACTCTATTATTAATAATTTGAAACGTTATATTTGCTTAGATGGCCATCATCACGGTAATATTTCTTTCATTATTTTTTTTTTTGTCAAACGATAAAAATGTTCTTATAAAATAATAATTGGAACCTTTACGATAATCTACTTTTATCGTTTATTTGTGTCTAACAAGCAAAATTTCTTATATAATACAAATTTGAAGCGTTCATAATTTACGTCATTTGGATTATTTAGATGACCACCACCACGGTAATTCACTTATATTTCATTCAAGGTTACTTTATAGAAGAAAGGTTAGGCTCATAGTTATTCGTTGCCCTGAGGATTTCCCTATTTCTTCTGTATATTTAGGGTACATAACCCTTTATGTTTTCAACAACTGGTCTCATTGATGGTTTTGCGCTAATAAAATCAAGATTTAAAATGAAAAGCTCGTTCAAAGTCGAGCTGACCACTTAAATTGTTGAAAACTCCATATTTTTTATTGTATTTTTCAATTATTAATTTAGTCTTAATTGTAACCGAATCAATATGATATGTTCAAAAAAAACTTTCTATAGGTACTTTTGACATTAATTTAATAATTTTGATCATTGGATTAATTTAAATATAAATTTGCAATCAATTGAAATTCTTGAAATGAATGTTTGATGTGTTTGTTGATTTACTTATGAATAAATATGTTATTATATATATATAGGAAAAATATTAATTCCGGCCTGAACAACCATAATTATAGGAAATAGGTGCAGGGGAAAAATCCAAAATCCGCCTACATGTAAAAATTCTTCATCTAAGGAATACTCTAGGGGAAAATACACCAGAGATAAAGGATGAGAAACAGCAGTTGAAACTAAATTATTTATTATTAAAACATAACATTAGAAAGGTATTTATACATTATTTACAAATAAGATAAGAGAGATTTAGGGTTTGTTAGTTACTTAAATTACATATCAACTTGCACCTCGATTTAAATATTAGTTACAGCCATCGCCCATCGCCGCCGTGCTAACAGGGAAGAGACCCCCGTAGCTGCTTATGTTCACCAATCCTACCGCATGTCTATTCTGCTCCATTTCAAAAAATCATCTCTTCCGTTTAAAACATTACACTCAGTTTTTTAACGGAGAAACACCCATGCATCACGTGATTAGCACCGAGAGAGCGCATGACCGTAATCTCTCGATATCTTTCTGCTGACATAACAATATTCAAATGAGCTTGTACGGAAAGTAAAAAAAATTATTAGGAAGGAATTAAACTTAAGCTTGTAAGCTAGATTGGGAAAATACAATCTCCCCCACACACATATATATATAGTAATTATTATCTTTTGTAGATATTAAGTAGAAACAATAAATCTAAAACAAAAAAAACCAAATTTGTAAATATTGCGAAAACCTGAATTTTAACCATAATCTAAATAAAGTTAAGTTAATGTATGAATAATTAAATATCAACATGAACATATAATGACAATATGACGTAAAATATATATAAAAATTGAGTATAAAATTAAACCTAAAAAGGATTGAAAAAGGCAATCCTAATTTAGAAATACAACAATTAAAGTGTCCAGCAGGACTTGGGACCTGCTAATCACGTTGAATCTTGATTTTACGTCGCCTACCCTCCACGAAGCCTAATTGTTGGATAAAAGAAAGGGAATACAACCCTAAATTGCTTCGGAACTCGAAGATAACAAGAGAAGTCACTGGATTAATATAATTATTAATTACTCAAATTATTGCATATTATCAAAGAACTCTAATTTAAATTATTTTTTTAAAACTATTGTCCAACAAAGACCAAATTTCAAACATTTTTCTCCAAATAAACATTACTGTAATACATGTCATTTTACAAAACACTAAACCCAAAGTAGCAATGAATACAGTTCTGCAGAAAGCTGGAAAAGTTTAACAACTTTAAACAAATAGTAAAAGCATTTTTAAAAATCTCAAAATAAATTAATAGTTAAAAAATAATTATTGTCACCAAAATTATTTCCATAAAAATGTTGCAGTATAATGAAATAAGGAATCACGTAAAGCAGTGGCGCCATCTGTATTTAAAAAGAAATATAAAAATAAAAAGTAAAAAGCTTAAAATTAAAAGATAGAAAAAACTCCTAGAATTAGAATGAAGTAATATGAAAAATAAATAAGAAATAACTAAAACAGCTAATCTAGAGAACTTAAATGTTTTCTTGCTATATAAGCATATAATTTTTTTTGAAAAACCATACTTCATACTATCAATCATTATATAATAAAATTTTCATATCTGAATATTCAAAACAAAATTAAATTTTTAATTAAACTAAATCTAAATTATAATCCAATAAATAAAAATACTAAATATATGCAAAGAGCATATGGAAATTTTGAACATATCTATATACTAAGTTACTATTATTACTATTGAAAGAGTAAAACCTAAAATTTGGAGTTTCCAACAATTAAATTGGTTGCTCAGCTTTGGATGAGCAATAACCGGTTAAATCAATTTTGCTGTACAAACCATCCCTGTTTCAATTGTTGAAAAAGCAGAAAGGGTAATAAACCCTAAAAAGGGAAGAAGATGGAAGGAAAATATTCACACTTAACCCTAAAGTTATTACAGCACTATAGGAGAAGAATCTAATATTTAAGATAAAATTAAATTAAATTCCACCTATTAAATATTGCACTTAAAATAATGAATTCAATATTCAATGAAAAATTCTCAATAATTTTCAACTAGGAATAATAAAATCAATGTGTTATACTTAGCCTTTACATGTATTCAAGATATCACTACTAACCAACACAAAGAGTAAAATGTCAACGCTAAATCAGCATTAATTAGCAAATTATTTTAATTTCAAAAATTAGTCTGATACTTAAATTCCAAATCACAATATGAGTTAAAATTCATAAGATTAATTAAAAATCCTATATTTTTTTAAAACTAATTATTGAAAAATTTTATAATATTTTAAGAATTATTTATAATAGTGGCGCCATCTATGTAATATTGTAAAAACTAAAAAAAAATCGACTTTTTTTGAAAGAAAGTTCATCAATAGAAGTAACAAATAAAATATACAGAATGAATAGCCAAGAAATATATAAGTATAATAATAAATACTAAAATAAATGGTTTATTCTAAGTAACTTAAATATTTCTTATCGATATAAGCTAATAAGAATTTTCTCAGAATGCCATATAAAAGTGCGTTATTAAAAAAAAATATTTTATGTTTCGAGTTCTATTATCAGTATGTAACCAAATTGTTATTTCTATTTATATAATTTATTATTAAATTCTTGAAGGCTGAAACGCTTAGATTACTATCACAAAAAGGAATTTTATTTTAAAATTAAGTGTTGTTCGTTTATCATATGTGTATATATATATATATATATATATATATATATATCAAAACAAACAAGAAGACATAAAAAGAAGACAAAAATTTAATAAGCCCGCCTATGATATTAATAAGTGCTTTAATATATATATATATATATATTGAATGTGCATATAAAACAGGTTATATTTTGGTTGATAAAGACAGAGAGAGAGAGAGAGAGAGAGTAATAATATCAATTATAGTAATATACAACAAAACACAAAATTTGTCACATCCGTATTCGATTACAACATTTCCGTTTCGATGGCACTAATTTATGCAAGATAAGTTTTTGCTCTTTTCAGAAAGATGATTATTCACTCTTGTTTAGAGTATTTCTCTATAAGTGATTAATTTCTAGATTCTTCCTTTCATTTGATTTCAAATTTAATGTAGACACAGCTTTTGGTTGGAGATTATTATTTTTTTTTACCGGAAAAAATGAGCACATTTCAGTTTCAAATAGATGTTTTCTTTTGCATTTACAAATCAAAATTTTGTGAATATCAGGATTTTCCAGAAATATGTGAAAAGAAAAAAACTTTGCATGATTCTTTGTAACAATTTAAAGATCTTTCTCTGAAATCACGACATTTGGCCCTGAAAAGAGTCATTAGTTAAGCAATTTATTAGTTCAGCAGGACATCACAAACGTCGTTTTTTTTTTGAAAATCAAGAAATGAATGTTAGAAATCAATTTTTAATTATTAGTTAAGATAGTAGTCACGTGATAAATAGGGAATAACAAGAGAAGGTTTGACAATAAAATTTAATTTCCCATCCTTTTTACTTGGACAAGAAGAAAAAAAGTTATTCGGAGCCAGATTAGATAAAAATAAGCCTAAAATGTCTTCATTCATCGAAAATTCTTATTAGCCAGCTAAAAGGTAAATAGTAATTTGAAAATGTGAACTGATTATTTTCAATTGGTGTAATGTGTATTAAATAATGACACCCGAGTATACATTTCATTAAAACAAAAGTACACAACGCGGAAATTCTAAATAATCGAAAATTGTACTGCGATTATGATGGAGTCTGCACATAATCAGCAGTAAATTGGATATTTTTAACTAGTCTTGTGGTTAAAATAAATTTACTTCTTTTATTTTAAACCATTTGGAAAAGTTGAGAGCTATGGATTAAGTCTCACGATGCGCATCGCGTCTGTAGACTCCCTTCCTTGTTTATTTATCTCGAAGCATAAGAAAATCCTTTTAGAATAAAAATCTGATTCATTATGCGTTTTCAGATGACCACGATCATCACGGTAAGATATATTTGCCTCATTGTTATAATTTATTTATCTCAAAGCATAAAAATGATTTCTGAATAATAGTTTGAAATGTAATTCTTGTTTAGATGACCACCATCACGGTAATATTTTTTGCTTTATTTTTATCATTTATTTATAATTTTTCTTGGAAAAATCTTTTATAATAATAAATTGAATAGTTATGCTAATAATTTGCTTCATTATGCTAGCGAAGATGAACATTATCATCGTAACAAATTTTTATTGTTATTGTTTATATATCACAAACAAAAGAAAGCCATTTTAGAATAACAGTTTGATTCATTATTCTTTTTTTTAGATCACCACGATCATCATCATGGTAATATATTTTACATTATTTCGATCGTTTTTATGCCTCACCATTAAACAGTTCTTTTATAAGCGTAATATGAGTTGTTATGCTAAGTATTTGAATCATTATACTTGCTTAGATGACCACCATCACGGTAAAGACTTTTTTCTTAATTATGCTCTTTAATTTAACAGGCGTATTTATAACAAATTCCATCATTTTACAAATAATTTCCTTAATTTTGTTTGTTTATATCAATGCCTGCACATTTTATTATATTTCTCATTGATTTGTGAGATGCTAGTTGCAGAAAATAAATGTAATAGATTTTAACCAAAACATTTATTATCAGCTCTTTCAAAATTCTCTATATAGTTTCCAATCCTTATAATTTTAGATATTACAAATAAACTTGCCAATTAATATGAGTCTCTACATAAATATTACAACCCTTTTCTTTTTATTTTAAATAAACTTAATTTATTGTCTTTGTTCTTGTAGTTTCACAAAATTGCTATTGGCGTTTAAATCTATTTATACGCATTGCAGTCCACTGCGTTTTTTTGGAGTCTCACTCTCTCTTTGGAATCTTGTTATTCTAGGCATATTTTCGTCTATATTACTTCGATACGTTCCTTTATCTTCAGATTCATCCATTACTGATGACTTTTTTTCTTGTCTTGTATTCTGTGCTGTGTCCTCATTAGATTCATATTTGAAATTGCTTGTTAATTCATGACAATCATTGCTTAATTTCACATTCTAGAAACAATCTTTTGTATCCACAGCAGAAAATAACTTAGTTATTATTAAAGCTATAAGCATTATTTAAACTAGACATAATTTCCTCCATGCTTGGAATTGGATATTCAGACCATGTTAAGTTTATGTATATACTTGTATTAAGTGACAACAGCTTATTTCTAATATCTAAGATTATATGGATTGACAGCAAGAGTGTAGAGAACTCTAGAAGAGCTGATAATAAATGTATTGGTTAAAATATATTACATTTATTACATCTCACAAATCGATGAGAAGTATATTAAACATTGTGTCAGAATTTTTTTATGGAGGTAAGTACAGTTATTTGAAGGTGAATATCTATTTTGAAAATCATATTTTAAAGTTAAGCCTAACTCTCCAACATGAATATTCAAATTCTCCCTCCAGAAGCAACGAAAGTAAATGGAAATGTTGTTGAAAATTGGAATTTTTAAAAGACCAATTGGAAAAAATACTCCATAGCGACTGAATTAAATGAAAAAGACAAAAGAATTAAAGTCTCTACTTTACTTTCTATTATTGGAAGAGATACCTTTCCTTATATATCAGCATTTAGATATACCTCCAGAAGAAAGAAAAGATTTCACTTCTATTATTGAGGCATTAACCAAACATTTCAAAATACCTGTAACCGTTATTTATGAACAATCAATTTTTAATGCAGCAGTGCCAGAGGCTGACGAATCCCTAGAACAGTATATCTGTCGTCTAAGAAAACTTGCTTCAACATGTAGTTATCAAAATATGTTTGAAGAATTAATTAGAGAGAGAGATAGTAATAACAAAATAATAATAACAAGAAACAACTGATAAGTTATTCAAAATTAACTTTACAGAAGGATATAGACATAAGACTAATGAAAGTGCTAATCAATAAGCGCACAATTTGAAATATAAGAATGAAACCTTTGAAGATGTTAACAAAATAAAATATACTTATAAAAGGAAGATTAAAATAAAGTTTATCAAGCAGAAGAAACCATCAACGTATTAAAGGCAAGTGTAAATACTGTTGCTGTAAACATTAGTTTTATAAAAATAAATTCCCTAAATTAAATAATGTCTGCAGAAATTGTGGGGAAACGAATCATTGGGCAAAAGCTTGCAAAAACATAAGCAAAATTGTCAAAGATTTGTATGAAGATTGAACGAATACAGATGAAGAATCAAGTTTCACGAAATAATTTATTTATGAAGTGACTCAACCAAAAAAATTATATATTATAATTATTTTAACAAATTTGTCCGTCCAGTTAATAATTATCAGGAAAAAGCTACATGTCAAATGGACGTAAGAGCATCTATAAATATTATGAGTTTCAAAGATGTATGTAATATTTATGAAGATCAAAATCCATCTTTGAACAAACGCAACATTAGATTAAAATGGTGTGGAGGAGATGTTCGAAAATCTCTAGGACAAATAAAACTGAAATGTTCGAAGGACCTCAAAATTTTTCTCCATTACTTTTCAAATTGTGAATACAAATGATAATCCCTTGCTGAGTGTGAAAACTTGCCAGGAACTTTACTTGGGATCAAGGCTCATGCATTTAAATTTTCCTCTGCATCATTAAAAGACAGTTCAATACTGAAGAAATACAAGGTAGTTTTTAAAGGAATAGGGTGCATCATGGGAGATTATCACCTGTAAACAAATCCTAGCATACCAGCTGTGAAAAAAGCTCCCAGAAGAATTCCTATAGTTTTAAAACAAGATCTGAAACAGAAACTTGATGAATTGTGGAAATATAAGAATATAGCCAGAGTAACTCACCCTACTGATTTGATAAGCAATTTATTATTAATTAAGACTCCTAACAAACCTACAATTTGCATAGACCGACACAATTTAAATTCAACATTGAAAAGGTCTGAATATCCAATTCCAGCTATCGGGGAAATTATGCCTAGTTAATAAATGCTAAGTTATTTTCTGTTGTCGACACAAAATATGGTTTCTGAATTTGAAACAAAGCAATGATTGTTATGAATAATAATTTTAAACACAATATTTGTTTAGGTGACCATCACGGTAATATCTTTTATATTATTTTTATCGTCTTTTACCTCTCACCATAAAACAGTTCTTTTATAATCATAGTATGAGTCTTTATGCTAAGAATATGTATCTTTTTTCTTGTTTAGATGACCACCACCACGGTAAATTTTTTCCTTGATTTTTATCGTAAACCTATGTATAATCAATAAACAGTTTTTTATAATAATAAATTCCACCGTTTTAACAATAACTTTCTTGATTTTACTTTTTTAGATCATCATCATCATCATGGTAATGCATCTGAGTATTTTTAAAGATAATTCATGTGTAATAACCTTAAAGATTTGCTATAATAATATGTTGAATCGTTTTAGTAATAATTTAATTATTCACATTTAGAGCACGATCCTGACGATAAAATACTTTAATTTCGTTGTTATTATATAACCCTTTATTTTCCGACGGTACTTAAAAGTACTACTATAATCACGTTTATATATTCGTAATTTGACCGTTTTTCCTGGAAGTATTCACATGAATAAGAAGACTATAGTTCTGACAGCTGGCATTAGATGGCAGAGAAAGACAATAATTAATTTTTAAATTATTTTCAAATTAATTAAATTATTTTATTTAATTAAAAAGGTTTTCATCTTTGGGGTTATTCTGCATTAAAACATATCTAATGATGCTACAATAAAATTGAGAAGTTGCTGATAAGTTAATTTGGTAATTAAAGTGATAATAATTGATCTGTAAGCATTAATAAGTTCTTTTAAAATAATAATTTGATTCATGCTGCTTTTTCAGATGACCATCACGATCACCACGGTAATATATTCTTACTTTAATGCTATGATATTTTTTACCTCGAATTATAAATTGAATAATAATTTGAAATGTAATTTTGCTTAGATGACAACCATGACGATTAAATACTTTAATTTCGAT
Source organism: Araneus ventricosus (assembly GCA_013235015.1). Classification (NCBI taxonomy): domain Eukaryota; kingdom Metazoa; phylum Arthropoda; class Arachnida; order Araneae; family Araneidae; genus Araneus; species Araneus ventricosus. Next base: position 305,582 of record BGPR01000497.1, on the reverse strand, counting down.
GTTATTGTATAATAACTGATCTGTAAGCATTAATAAGTCTTTTATAGATTAACAATTTGATTCATTCTGTTTTTTCAGATGACCATCACGATCATCATGGTAATATATTTTTACTTTAAAGCTATGATGTTTTTTTTTTTTATCTCAAACAATAAATTGATAAATTGATTAATAATAATTTGAATGCAATTTTGCTTAGATGACGACCATGACGATAAAATACTTTAATTTCGTTTTTATTGTATAATAACTGATCTACAAGCATTAATAAGTTCTTTTAAAATAACAATATGATTCATTCTGCTTTTTCAGATCACCATCACGATCATCATGGTAGTATATTTTAACTTAATGCTATGATATTTGTTATCTCGAATAATAAATTGATTAATAATTTGAAATGTAATTTTGCTTAGATGACCCCATCACATTTACTTATGTCTAACCATGTTTAAGTTCTTTTATTATCTTAATTTAAGACGTTGAGCTGCTAATAATGTGTCATTATGCTTGTTTAAATGACTACTACCACGTTGATATTTCTTATTTTATTTTTATCGTTAATTTATGTCTAGCCTAATGTAGGATTTTTAAAATAATAATTTGAGTCGAGGTGATACTGAGTTCCTTAACTGTGCTTGTTTAGATGACCATCATCATGGTAAAATATTTTACACTATTTTTATCATTTGCTTATCCATAACCATTATTAATTTTTTTATAATAATAATTTTAGACTTTGTGCTCTAATAATGCGTCATTATGCTTGTTTAAATTACCATTATTACAGTAATATTTCTTATTTTATATTTATCGTTAATGTATGTTTAGCATTAAGTAGAACTTTCACAATAATAGTTTGAATCTTGGTGCTAATAAGTTCCTTAATTGTTTTTATTTAGAAGACCACCATCACGGTAATATATTTATATTTTATTTTTATTGTTCATTTTTCTCTAAACATTAAAAAGTCCTTTTATAATAGAAATATGATTCATTATATCTTTTCAGAGAACTATCATGATGGTAAATTTTTACTTTATTGTCATAGCTTAGAACAGATAAATTTTTAGAATTAATTTCAAGCTTGTACTCTCTATCAAAAATTATCGGAACGCCGCTCGTTACTCAGAAACTATTTATTCCATATTAAAACAACTAATGTATGTCTTCAGAGAAAAGTCATATCTTAAACTGTATGTAATGTTTGCTAATACTAAGGATCTATCTTCATCTCGTGATTAATGCCAAGTCAAAATTTTTTCAAAATGCAACACTCAGTTCGATATGTAGATTCAGATTCTTTAGATTAAATTAGCTAGAATGTATACAAAATCTTGTCATTTCAGAGACTTGGTTGATGAATGATTAGAAAATGAAATTTTGGCTTTTTGACATTAAATGAAGGTTGTTTTTTTAATTCACCTCTAGACATAATCAACGTATAACAATAAATCTTGCATTAGATCAAATTGCTCAAGTGAAAACTCTCTATCTCTTGAAATTTAATGTGTTATTTTATAATTTGAAATAATTATTAAATTTTTTTCTTAAAACTTTTTGAATTTCTTTGATAGGATAAAAATTATGATACCGATCGAAACAACAACTATAAAAACAACTCTGAGCGAAATTTCAGCTATTTCCGTTGAGTACGTTCAAAAATATATAAGGAAATTAAGAGTTTTCGAAATACTATCATATTAATGCTTTCTTGAGATTCTTCTCAATATAACTTACTGAAAAGATGGAAGAAAAAATATCACCAGAAGAAAACAGAAATTGAAGTTTGTTGTTGGATGTTTTTATTTTTTTCTTTATCTTAACTACATATAACTAGCGAGATAATGAAAAGGCAAAGGATCTATCTTTGAAAATATAGTTTTTCATATCGACATGGAAGTATCAAACTTCAAATTAACAAATGCAAGGTTTATTTATATATAAGGAAATGAATACAAAGAACATTATTTATAATTTCTTTCTTTTCATAATTTTTCTCCCATAAATGAACATGTAAATAAAATATGTGATTTCGGATTCATATTGACACATGATTTTGACTCATGTTTTGGTTTACATTTGTTGGTAGACATTTTTTTAAAGAGCAGTCAAAATACCCAGTGCCGTGCATTGAATCAACTAATGAAATATGTAAAGGAAAGCATTATAAGAATGACCTATTTTGTACATTTGTATGTATTGAGAAAACCCCTAGATTTTTTCTTCTATATCTTCTGTTGTTTTTCATCAACTAATCTAAAATTTCATTTTCGGATGGTTCACAATCTGTAGAATCGGTTAAAAGAAGAAATAGTGAGGCTTGCTATTCAGAATTTTGAAGATAATATGAAAATAAATGACGGTGAAACATGAAGACGGTCCCTAATGCAAATGGGACCCATATATATTTATTGAAGATGTATTACTTAATCAAAAGACATATTTGTTTGAATTTAACATTTACGGACTGCCAGCAATAAGAAGTATTCGGATGCTTTTTTGAGAGTCTGTACAAACCCACTATTCTCGTTTGTACTTTAGCACAATTTTTATATTAATTGGTTTCGTAGAAAAAGCATGTACCATTTTTGTTTTTATAAAAAATATACAACACTTAAAGTGTTTTAAATCTCTTTATATTATTATCCTAAACCGATCCATATGATTGATTTCTTAAATATGAGGCTTGTACAAAAAGTAATGCAAAATTTGGCGCAACCTTTTTATTAATTGATGTACTTCTATGAGATTCTGTATGTTTGTGGAGTAACTCTTCCTCTCTAAACTTTTCAAGTAACTAATGAATTTCAAACAGATGCAATGGGCCGCCATTGAGTGTTGACGAAGAAAGGGTTCATACTGCCCGTCACCTACAGAAGGCTATAGAATGTTTGCAGAGATGACACAATTGGCACAAGCAGGGGTAAGGAACATTTTCGCACTGAAAGGCCTTATTAAATTTCGGCAGTTATGTAAATGGCCACACGAGCAGAATCTTAAAGATTATTTTTCTGTAATTTTTATTATATTACAAACAAGTATTTATTTCAATGCAACTTGTAAATAGCTGGCATGGTTGCATAAGAAACTAAAAAAGGCCGCCTGTTCCCCATCCCTGGACAAGAGTATTGTACACAGATGGATGAAGAAGATTGAAGAAGAATAATCCAATGTTGAAGACAAACCAAGTAGTGGGAGAACATTAAATGCGACCATAGACACGAATCGTCAGCGACTAAACGAAATGATTCACGTGGAAAGACAAGTCATAATCCTTGAATATACTTTTACGAACATGGAAAGTCGCTTCCCAGCAATGTTCGTCCTATGGTTGGGAAGAGAGTTTTACAAGGTTAAGCATGGAGTGGCAGCTGTTCCGGGACCCCTGACCTTGGCGACCATTTTGGTGACAAATTTTTCTCGATATTTCTATTAGGAAAGGGAATACGCTTGAATATACGAGAAAACTCCATGTGACGTCACGGCCTGTAGGAGAGAATATATAAGGACCGCGCCTGGATCAGAGGGAGGAGTGTTGATCCATTGGGAACGACTTTAGAGTTTCGTCTGCAGTGCGAGCTAGGAAGCTGGTGAGCTGAGCGCTATTGAAAGTGCTGTTATTGTCGTTATTAGTTAGTTGCTAACTGTTTATGTTGCTAAATATCAAAGTGCTGAACTGTTATTACCTGTGAATTGTTGTCTGTTTACATTGGTAATCTGTGCAAGAACTATTGTTTCCTATATCTGTGCTACGTGATTTCCGGCATATTTGTGAATAAACCTTCATTCTCCATTATCCTGCGTGTTGAACTGTTTACACCATACACCCACAGAAAGACTTTTGTAACAATACTGCACAACTAGACTGTGGTCACAATACTGTGATGAATATGGAAGATTTAGGTTATTAAAAAGTGTGTGGAAAGTAGGTATCTCCATCTGTGCACAATGCTCTTGTCCATTCATTTCATTCCATTACCCAGTAAGGTAGACTCAACCCAATGGTTTGTAGAGTCCTTTATTGACCCTTCTTCCTGGAAAAGGGAAACATCTGCAAGGATTTGTAAGAGGAGAGTTACTATACAAACAAACTGAATTTGAACAATATACATCAATTAAAAATGGATACGCGTTGTATCCATTTTTAATTGATGTACGTTGATACGCGTGATATATCGAAAGTAATGCCAATTTTTGCATTACTTTCGATACAACACGCGTATAATTTTTTCTTTGATTTTTGTGTATTTTCAGAAGTTATTATCTAAGTCACTCAGTAAACTTATAATGTAGTTGAAACAGTAGACTCAATATTATTGCGCTTAAAGAAGTTTGAATCAATTGTAATTTGAAAGAATTCATTGTTTGGCAAATGGCTATCTATGCGAATGTAATGAAATATTTCTTTCACGTTTTTTACTACCATCGTTTTGATTTTCTGTAATTTTTCAGGTTGGGAACACGGTAATATAATATTTTTTATTTCCATCACCCAATTAAATAAAATGATTGATATATTAAAATCACTCATTTATAAAAAAAATAAACATATGTGTTTTTGCCAATATTTTTACTTTCTGTAATTTTACAGGTTTTGATCACGGTAATAAAATATTTTTATAATCTTCAGCTGCATTCTTTACCCTCAATGCAATAAAACTATTGATATATTATAAGCACGTGTTTTCGCCAACATTTTGACTTTTTGGAATTTCTTAGGTTGGATTGACGGTAATATAATATTTCTGTTTCTACCTCCCAATCGAATAGAATGATTGATATATTATAAACGCTCATTTATAATAATAAAAATATGAATATGTGTTTTTGCCAACGATTTGACTTTCTGTAATTTTCTTATGATTTGATTACGGAAATATAACATTTTTTATTATTTTCGATTGTATTTTCTATCCCAACCCAATAAAATTATTAATATATTATAAATACACAATTACAATGCAATAAACATCAGGGTGTGTTTCTACCAACGTTTTGACTCTTTGCAATTTTTTAGGTTATGACCACGGTAATATAATATTTTTGTTATTTTCATTTTTATTCTAAGAGCCCAATCCAATAAAATCATTAATATATTAAAAACAATCATTTGTGCTAAATAATTATAAATTCCTTTTTTGCCGCCATTTTGATTTTCTATTCTTTTTCAGGCTATGATCATGGTAATATAATATATTTTTAAAATTTTTAGTTGCATTCTCTACCCAAAATCCGATAGAATTATTAATACTAATTTATGATATAATCAATAAAATTTAAGTTTTTAAAATCATTTTGATTTTCTGTAATTTTTCAGGTGCTGAAGACGGTAATACAATCATTTTTATTTTAATTTAATCCACGTCCAATGCAATAAAATTATTAATATATTATAAACACATCTTTATAATATAATAATTACAAGTATGTGATTTTGCTAACATTTTGACTTTATGTATTTTTTCAGAGGAACATCACGGTAATATAATATTTTTTTTATTATTTCGAATTATGTTTTCTACTCTCAATCAAAATATAAATTCGAATTATTATCATAGTTTTCTGAAGTCTTAACAGACTTTTAAAAAAGTAGGCTTATACTTTATCTGTTTCTCAAAATCATTGCATATTATTTCTTAGTTTTTAAAATTTTTAGTATCAATATTTTTGCAAAATGAAAAGTAAAATGTATCTATGCGCATACTTTAGCATGTATGAAGTATATTTAATATAAAATAGGAAAAAAATCATATACCCCTTATCGCATGATTATGTGGCGAGTTAAAGATTTCTTGCATGCGTGTTCAGCATTTGGTATGGTTTCTAAAATTAAATTCGTGAAGCAGCTTCAACATTAGTAAGACGTGATTCGCTTGCTCTGGAATGTAAGCATTATATAAGTGTATATTATGACGCAAGAGAATATTTTACTTAGCTGGGGACATGAATACGTATATAATTTTTTATTTTTTGTTTCAGAATATATTCTTCATTTCATTATTTTATGTATTATTACTGATTATATTTTTTATATTATTATTTCATCTTTTTGTAATAATGAATTGAAACTTTTAATGAAGCTTTAATGCACTTAATTAAATATGACTGTTTTGTATATTTTCACAGATTCGCCGCCCTGGTGGCCAGGTGAATATTTTTCTTATTCTTTTTTAGACGTATATATATGGTGACAAAGTTCATATCCTTTTCTTAAAATGTTATAAATAATAATTTAAAATAAAAATTTTATTTAAATTTTTTTAGTTGAATTTCACTTTTGAATTTGGTTCTAAAAATAATGCATTTTCGCGTATAAGAAAATTAATATAAATGAAGATCATAATATTATTTAAATTTGAGCATTTTCAGGAATTCGCTCCATTAAAAATGTTTCTAAAAATAAGCACAATTATTAACCAAGCTTAGGTGAAATTGCAAACGATTAAAAATAGGAAGAAAGTTTTATACCTAAATTTGAAGCAAAAGTTTGCGCAATTTGAATCTTGGAAGAATAATTAGTTTTTGCTTTTCCTGGTGCTTAATGATAAAGCAAATGGAGGTCATTGACACGTTTTGCTATTGGAGGAAACATTCAGGAAATTGAAGTGCCTGAATGTAGATATAAATGTAAAATAAAATGAAAGCCGGAATATTAGAGTTATCCCTTTATGTCTCAACAACTCCGATTTGAAAAAAATGACTGAGATGTTAGAATACATAATTGTAAGTATGGAAAAATAATTTTAAAAATTTATCACGTTAAAAGAATTATGGACAAAAAGTTTTTTTTTTTAATTTTCGTATCATAATGCAAAATGGCATAAAAAAATTCAAAATTTCAGTATTTGAAACAATTGATAGTTTTGTTTTAACAAAGACCTTCACCATATTTCTCATATAAATGGATGTTCCCACTCTTTTTAACTTCACTAAATTCTCCCGAAATTTCAGGAGCTACCTCGTGAAAATGTTTAAGTGTCAACTGAAACTTTGTTTTTAAAACCACTTCAGTATCGCCATCTTTTGGAGAATATATGATCACATTGTGTTAACTACAATTTGGCAGTAATGCAACAACTATTGAAATCGACTTGAAGAGCTTACTGTGGAAAAGACAGCGCCTTTTGCGTTTGTTGCAGATATGCAACACAGTGACATAAAGGGTTAAGACGTAGTGACGGAAAAACAACAGCATTAAAAGATCCGAGCGTAGTTATAAGGACAAGCGGAGGTAAATTACTGTGCATTTACTTCAGTTTTCAAAATGGCATGTGACGAGGGGAACAAAGAAATAATACTTTACCTCGGGAGCCATTGACCTTTGTTTCATTATGGATTCTGGCATGGAATTATTTCAGTAACTTTAAAGTACTTATGATTTTTGAGGAATTATTTAACTTCCTAACTGCCGTGGACGTATATATACGTCCCAAGCAGTCGTACATTAACTTCGTGGCAGTTTTGATTGAAGTAGAGATTATATGTCAAATGTGATATTACATTTTTAGCTGTTCTTCGTTTGCATTGCATTTTTAGTCAGGTAATGCGTTTCTGGAGCTCATAGATCCGTGATCAAATAGCCTAATATAAATTGCATGTGTATATACGTATGCGTAAATTATACAGTATTGGATATAGTTTCAATGCGAAAGACTTGAGCCAGCGCATGTTGAGAGAACTTTCAACCAAAACAGCAGGGAAGAGAAATGAAATTGGTGCATTTCTTAAAAGATTTGAAAATTACGTAATTTAAACTTATTTCAAATAAAAATTTTTAATATCTTATTTTAATCTCATTTTATTTTATTATTTATTTGAATCTTATCTTATTACCTTGAATCTTTTAGTTGAATTTCATGTTTTATTATTTCAGTGACCTAAACATACGTTTCTGCAAAAAAAGTAAAAAAAAAACCCCAATTATCATTTTATGGATTTCGGGGTCGTTATTGCAAACTAAACTTAAATGTGCGCAGTTTCCTATACAAAATTAAACCATTTTCCAATGTGTTTAAAAGGAGTTTAGTTGCAAATCAATCACAAATTTTGAAAAAATGCAGCATTAGAATTTCATACGCAGCAGTATTTTGCAAAAACAGTTGTATCTCAAAATGTGCAACTGGGTATTTGCATAACTGGGTCTAATAAGGCAGAATTGATTTGATAGTTGTTAATTTTTGAGTTTAACATTCTTGCCTTTTGGAATTTTAACTCTTTTTATCGGTGACCGATGTTTTCAGAATAAAGATTAAACTCTATAAATATAATTCAATAACTGAATTATTGAGTTATACTAACAGCGTGATTTAAGAGTTTTGAGTAGATAAAATCAGGATTTGCTGATACATGCTAAAAGAATTTAAAATAAAGAAGAATGATCATCTTCATCATCTTTTACATCTTAAGCTGATATCTTTAAAGGTGAGCTTGATGTATCTTTAATTTTTCGTGAAATTATACTACTCAAGTTAACTTTGTATACAAGATTGATTGGAAGTGTGTCCCCTGGAATGGAATGCCACATTGTTATTTAAATTTTAGTTAAAAATGTGCGATCTGTTACTAGATAATTAAAGTGTGAACTTTAGAGGTTGATGATAATTTAATTGATCAAATAGTTAATTAATAATTTAATTAATCAATTCTTGCCGACTTTATGTTATACTTTTGTATTTTTTAAAGATTTTTCCCATTTCCACGTTACTTGCAATTCAATAAGTTTCTTGATGAATGTAACAAATAAATCAATTTGAATTTTGATTTATTAATAATTGTCATAGCTATTAGATATATTACTTAGAGGTTTAATTTATTGCATTAAATAAATAAATTTTAGTTTACTAATGACAATTTTTTTCTAAACAGTTCCTGGGCCATGGTGTAAGTTATATAGATTTTTTTCCTTTAAATACCTATATGTACTAAATTTAAACCTGCCTCATACCAAATTTACGTATATGACTGAATAATTTTTATGCTTTGTAAAAAAATATTTTTTTACATCTATAAACACAATGTTTTATTAAGAAGCTTACTTTTTGTGTAGTCGGAGGACCGTTTGGTAAGCACCCGAACTTTTAAATTTTCTTTTTACTTTTTCTTTGAACTTTTAAATTTTGCTATTATTTAAGTTGAAGTAAATTAACTTTTGTTGAGTGAAAGATAAAGTAGTGAGATTTTCTATATATTATTAATGTAAACATCGCATTTTCTTCTCTTGTTTTTTCTATTAACTTCATAATTCTAAAGTTTTTGTCCTAGTTTAAAACGGTTGGTTTATTTAGAAGAAACAAAACAAAAAATATCGAAAATCAAATTTATTTAAAAGTCTAAAAAATCAGCCTGGCTAAGAGCTGCAGACCATAAACCAGATAATAACCAGAGGTTATAGCAATTATTCAAAACGCGTTAACAACTAAATAAAGGCTTTCCTTCAATTGTCTTTCAAAATTTAGTATCATTACCTGGGAGATCATCAGCCTTTTTATGAAACATTCAGATACTTCAGAACGATTCGAAATTATAAAATATATTTGAAAAAATTCTATTGAAATCAAAACTGACGAAAAATTTTCAAGAATTACCAAAATGGCATCGACTTTACTTCGGCATGAATCCCTAGTTCATTTTGATCAATCCGAAAAGATTCTTAAATCTGAAATGGAGAACTATTAGCATGCGCAATCTGTGCTTAAGAGTACATGCATGCACGATGATATAAAAGTAATGAAAAAAGTTGTGATTTCAAATAAACAATAAAATTTAAATGAGCAACGTTTACAACAAATTTAAATACATGTTTAGATCCATTTATAAAATTTGTATTAAATATATACAGCATGCGGTCTCCAAAAAATCATATTTGGATTTTTAGTTTTTAAAAATTACTCTGGGACTCCACTCCCTACTCCGTAAAACACATAGTTTGCTAAAAAATTTCATGATAACACATGTTAAATATTAAGATGGCGTATAATTTTAAGGTGTGAATTTAAGAAGTGAGGAAAAGAAATCTTTTGTGTGAAGATTTTCTTTTATAAAAGAGAGATTTTCTTATTTTTTTCAAATATAATGATTTACATTTGTTCTGTGAAATATAAATCATCTACATGTTTCTAACCTACATTTCTACTAATTTCCTCAAAATTTATATGTTTTGGATATCATCCATTATTTTCCTAACATAACTTGTCACTTCTTCATATTTGAAGATGGTGTATAATTTTCCACTTTTCCTAAGAATAATTAAAATAATCATTAATTAAATTAAAATTTTCTTTAAAATAATTTGAATCTGATATTTCATGCAGCAGGAGGTGGTAAGTTTCAACACTTAACGCATTTTATTTTCTTTGTTTTTTTAAAAAAAATTCTTAATAGTTTCTCAAAATGAAGAAAATCCTTAAATCCGTAAGAAACCTTTATTACAATGAGGTCTATTTGTAAATAATTAGACATATCTCAATGCTGTTAACTTTATCGTTCTAAAGTTGTTATTTTACTTGTCTTTAAAATTTATTTTGTTATTTTACTTGGTCTTCAGTAACATCCCTAATTTGTGTTCAAACAAGAAAGTAAATATTTAAAAAAAATTTCCTTCTAAAATCTCAAAATTATCTTTAGATTTAGAAGCAAAACTTAATTATTTAACAATTTTTTTTTTATATCGTTGCAAAATTAATTGCTGTGTTTGTCAAGCGCAATTATTACGTTATTTGCTTGAATCATAGATGTTATTTGTTTCAAATATGACCTATATGAATTTCAATTACCGATTGATCACAGTTTAAAATCGAGAAAATATGTTAAAATAAAGCAAATATGAATAAGTTACGAACAAAAATTATACAAAAAAGACATCTATTCATTTAGTTGTTAATATATTCTAAATGCTGCCTCTCATACTTGCAACTTTCTTATTAGGAGCGGGAGGAGCAGCTGCTGGTAAGTTTCGAACTTAATTTATTTTACATATTATTTGCTTCCAGCTTTATTTTCATGTTGATGAGAATAAAAATGTTTCCAAATATAAAGAAATTAATTTAAAACTTGATGCTTATAAAATTTTTTTAGTAAGACATTTAATTCAAATTTAAAATTGCGGAGCATTTATTAAAATATCTATTAAATTAAAGTGTGTACCTTCTGTGAACAGTTCATATCTTAAAGGATTATTATTCTTGGTAAAATAATAACGCTTTTCATTTTAAAATGTATGTAAATCTCAAGCACAATAGAAATTTTTCATAGATGTAGGCAACTTAAAGTTTCTGAATTTTGATATATTATATTAATTATAATCTAATTAATCTAAAGTTTGTAAAATTAGTACACTATTTAATCACGCATATTTAAAATAGAAGTATTGTTTAGAATTTAAATTCTTTTCTCTTTCTTTATATAATATCAGTCAGAATGAAAATACCTTCATTTCTTTGGGGTATTTTTAATCTTTTCACTGCGTAGGTATTATTTTATTAATATTCACGCATTTATTTCTTTCAAACTCAAAATAGTACTTATTGATACGCTATTTTCATCAAAGAACAATAAAACGAAAGATTTGAATAAAAGAACCCAAAGTTGCATTTTAAAACTTAACTTTTTAATTGAAAGCGTTTCAGAATTCCAGACTAACTGCTGAAATATTCTTAAATGGTCAAAATTTTGTGTCTAAAGTTATGAATAATTTTGTATTGGTCTATCGTACTTTTTTACTTTTCACTGCAAAAATTGGGGCTGCGCATTTAACACATTTCCTGTTAGAGTGAATTGATTCCATTTGTTTGGCTGAAAACATTTAATTTATATTATTTTTCTTTAAGTGTTTCACAATTATATTTATAATGAAAATGTTTTCATTACGTATTGTAATATTTTTCATTAGCAGGAGCAGGAGCAGGTGAGTGCTACGATTTTTCATTAAATAATGAGTCGGCTGTAAATAAGGTTTTGTCACTTCTTCTATAAATAGTTTATCATTTTGAAGCAAAATTAAACTAATGAGTCAATATTCGCATAAAAGATAAACTTAACACTTTGTCTTTTTTTTTAAAAATTCAATATATATTAATGTTTTTTATAAAAATTTTAAATGCATATCTAATTTTCTGATTCATTTATAGCATAAGAGTTGAAATTTTTAAAATTATGAAATTTTTATAACTGATTCTTTTTCAATATATATTCAGAATAGAAAATGATTTGATAGTTAGAAATAATAAAATGCACCAGTAGAGCTGAGTTTGATTTTGTTAAATTTTCCAGCGGAAATTTTTCGATAATTAACCGTCTATGTTAATGGTTCTTTTGAATAACCAATAGAAAAAAATAATTATATTTGTTTCTCCTTATAACAGGTGGTGGAGGAGGTGGCGCTGGTGAGTATTAAAGATAAAACTCATTTACTTTGCATGTGTTCGCCTTTCGTTGCTCTAAAACGATATCATCACTGGACCAAATGTTTAAGTTATAACTTTCTGTATGTATATCAGGCTATGCTTTATGTCATCTTTATTGCATTAATTCGTAAACTCTTTATATCCCGATTTTTAGAGGAATTTTCTTCTCATTTTCATGCAATTCGAGCATATTTTGAAATTGTTTTATTTCAAGATATTTCTATTTCGAAAATATTTCACTTTCTGCAAAGTGTATCAGATGAAGCAAATGAGATGATGACATTAAATGTATGAATGTAATAATTAAAAGCACCTTATACATGTTAGTTCCTCATCAGGAATGTTAAATAAATAAATAAATATTCTTATTAAAATACCTAAATAAACGTTCAGATGAATTTAAAGACATTTCATATTGATTTTAAGACCTTTTCAGCTCATATTTTATCCGGAACATTTCATAGGATGTGCATTTAGGCTTATCGTACTAAAATAATTAAAAATATTTTAAATAATAGTTTGAATTTATAGAAGCGTCATGGCTTCTTTGCTCACAGAAAACACTTCAAGAAATTCGGCAGTGTCTCATTTTATTAAGTTTTATTTTTCTTTTTTATTTCTGAAACTAATGTGTTTCAGTTAGTTCGACTACTATGTTGTCCTATTTCTAAGCAGTTGGAGTAGTAGCACCAATCTTTGAACATTGAAACTAAAATTTACTGTTTCGCGTGCTTTATTTTAATTCACAATTTTTCGCCCGAAGTTAGAGAATCCATAAAAAAATATGCCGTTTAATACTTTCATTTGCTCCTAATAAATATTTTCTTAGAAGCTTTCTTTATATCGAGCTTTAAGGAGGATGATTCGAAAGGGTTCGATCAATCTACTAAAAAAATCTGTTTTACACAGGTAGTAATGTAGGGTAAGTGACACGTGGGTCATAATATAATTTATTCGCCCCCTCTCCCAGTTATCACCAGAAGATTAGCTTATGAAGTAGCTCCCAAAGCACGGTAATTTTTCGCCCCCCTGATTGTATTTGGCTTGAAAATGTGACATAAACACGCTAATGCTTGTCAACATGATCAGTGGTGTAGCGAGGATAAGTGGCGTTAAGTATGATTTTTGACGTAGACTTACATCTCTCCATATTGGTCTAATGGTGTGTCGGGAATGGAAAAAATTTGCGCTAAAGTTAAACGCTTATAGCTCCGCAACCAAATAACACAGAGAGTTGGTTTTAGTTTCATTTAACAGAGAAAGGTAGAAACTGAAGATTTCAAAAATAATGTTAGAATTTGTAATTACAGTTTAGTCACAGTCTAGTTGCTAAGTTCGTGAAAATCACGAAGAATTTTACATAGATAGAGTCACAGAGTCACAATAGAATAATAGTCACTATAGATTATAGAGTTAATAGTCACATACAGCTGCTTTAATCACAGAAAGTCACAGTTGAGTAAGGTGAGTAAGTCTACGCCCCTCAATCCCAGCGGCAGTTTCGCAGAGACAGCCTCCCGTCGATTTTTTTGCTTCCCATTTGTCATCAGTGGCTTAGCAAGCGTAAATGGTGCCTGGGATATTATTTTTACGTCCCTTCATCATATTGTGTTTAAAATGTGACACTATCGCAATAATGTTTCGACTGTATGGCGCCCCCTAATACTGGTTCCCGGGACATCAATCCCTCTCCCCTCCCTTGCCCCCGGTCGCTACGTCATTGAGGAATATTTAGACATGAAGATCCTGCGTGCGTGCTAGAGGACATTGTTTGGCTGTCTAATAAAGATTATTTAATCTGAACCAGGTAGATTTATAGAGTGTTTCTGAAATGACAGACATGCATCAGTGTACGGAGAAGATATTAGAAACTTGCGTCATACTGTGTGTTGGTAACGTGAAAGATTTCCGATCATATGCATGCTCCACCTTGAGCTGTGTACGCGTTTGCGTTCCATCCTACATTCTCTACATTTTTGATTGGCGTAATGATAACTTGAATTTACTTTACGACAATCGACATCCTCTGATTCACGCTGATGATGTTTCCACCCTTATTTATGCTTGTAAAATTGATTTGGTTTTGATACGCTTGACCTAATCTTCAAGGTTATCGGAATACTTTCATACTACCTTGTATAGGAAAAATAGTCGAAACAATCGAACAAATAAAAATCAAAATTAAGATAGAACATGAAATTATTCTCTTTAAAAATTCAATTCCGATCTAGTTTTGTCACTTTCTAGATTCAAGGCAGTAATTCATGGTTATAAAATTTTCATTCATAAATTTTTGCTGTACATAAAAATAAAGAAAAATATGCATGGAAAATTAACGGCTAGAAAAACTTATCTTCTATTCAGAAATTTTCCTACTTATTATGCAAATTCTATATTTCACTGTATATATAACTTCATTTGCATTTCTATAAGATAAAAATTTTAGTTCTTTTTTAATTCCATCATCAGCTTCAGCTGCCGCGGGTAAGTGTTGTGAATTTTTATCTCTCTAACAAATGTCGAAGTCAATAATCAGTATATAATTGTTTTATGACTTTATTTTTAAGATTCTTCTATTAACAGAATTTTTTTGACTTTGAATTATTTTTAACGTTCAAACGGCACTTTTATTTTCTTTTTAAAGTATTACGAATTGCACCTGCTATACGTTATGCCTATTTTCAGTCCATAGAATGATTTGAAACCCACCAGTAGTTTCAGGTTGAATATACAGGGTGAGTCATAAGTCTCCCTACGATGGGTGAAAGCGGTGATTGATGTTTATTTTATTCGTGCAAATGTTATCATATGATGCTACAGTTACAGGATATGTTCCACCTTCATGTCGACACAGAATGACAATCACTCTAACCAATTTTGACCAGAAACATTGTCGTGCATGCTCAGTGCCCACTCACAGAACTCAGAACTCTACCCTACAAACAGGATCGTCCTCTGTCAGATGGTGCCACATCTGCAGCTGCATGGGTGTCACTGGTTTGGCCGCAATTTGCGCATGACACTGCTTTGGCTGATTTCCATTTGCGCAGAGAGACGTTGAGTCCATTTTGTCGGACTCCTGACCGTTGCTGCTAGACCCTGTGTTGATGTGGCTTCATCTGGTGCAGCATTTGGTCTTGCAAATCTGCTTGCATCGGCGACGGAAGCAAAGATATGTCTTTTGAATTTCGTGATAGGTTTTGCCACGTTGTCATGAGTTATCTGCGTTCTGTGCGTTTCAATAAAATTTGCCTTACATGACAGGTGGTACCACTCCCAGCCAACAGAATAATGTAAATCCGTTCTTCTTTCGTAAGCGGCATCTCTTTTCAGTTAGTTCGCCTTCCTCAAAATGAAAAAGAAATTAGTCACCGCCTTTACCATTTGTATGGAGACTTATGACTCCACTGTATTTCTAACGTAAACTAGAAATGCACAAAACGAGTGCGATGAAATATTTTCTAAAATGTCAAGTTTCTTCATTCGAATACAAAAGGAAATAATTGATGAAAGAAAATATTAAATCTAATAAATAAAAAAACTGAAAACTAATTTCTGACAAATTACGTTTATCTAGAGATGAAATTATTTTGACTTTTGGGCCTGAGCATATACTATCATGATCATAAGCAGGATTATGTTGGTAGCTTTAATTTTTATATTTTATATTATATTTTAGTTATATATGAAGAAGACTTATTTTTAATATATGTATTTTTATTTGCTTTTATTGGCTTTTATATGCCTTTTTCTCTTTTGGGAAATTTTGTAGTTCTGCTTTTCTATCTTAATTTTTCCACATTTTATTTTAATCTAGTTTGGGTTATAGTTAAAATTGCATTAATATGCATTTATTCTATTGAAAAGTGTTTCCTTTCACTATTTTGCGTTATTTATTGTTAAGCATGAAACTTGATTCAAAAGTTCCTTGAAATGTCTATTTATTTTGTAAGAATCTCTTTATTTTATTTAAAATCACAAGCTCTTTGTTAATATTCATATCGTAAGGAGTAGTGAATCTAAGCATTTCTAAGAGAGATAGTTTCTAATTGACAAGAAAATAATGCGCATATTTTTATTGTAAAAATTTTTCATTAGTGTAAACATAGAAAACTTTTCCATGCTCTATTTATTTTTTCCTCGCATAAGAAAATGCAAAAATTATTTTTTTACTGTTTTGTAGAGTTATTATTATTCCCTAAACTTTACATATTTGTAGTATCTCCTTACACTGTTCAAAGTAGGCTGAAGCCATAAAACACTTAATGATATTGATAATGCATTTGAAATTAATATGTAATACACTTCAGTATAAAAATTTATTCAAATTATTTACTAACCGAAGATTCTTTCAAAAGAAATTCTTTTGGCCTTCATATTAATTGTTAGTATGAAACTCTCAAATTTTTCTGGAAAGAACGGGATCAAAGTTAAGTGATAATTTTCAACACCGCTTAACAAAGAACATAAAAAATGAAATAAAGAAATGCAAGAAAAGAGTTGATTACAGGGTCTCCCAAAAGTGATCTGAAACTTTCGAAAAAAAATTCGCCCAAATGGTGTTTTATCTTAATATAAATAAAAGTCGTTGTGGCTATGTATGTATGTGGCTATGTTCCACATCTCCTCCGAACCAAAGGACTGCTTTCAACCAAATTTTGCACACTTATTATTTAAGAGAAGGGGAAGACACCCATGAAATTTTCAAAGTCCAAAAGTTAATTAAGCAGTCAGTTAATTAGAAATTAACCGAAACAGTTTTTCCGCAGTAACTTCGGAGCAAACTGTCCGACAAAAATATTTTTGTATTATCTTAAACTTTAACAATTTACCTTTTCAATGATACCAATTTTATTTCCGTGCAATGTTTCCTTCAGATTTTATCAATTTTTATAATTTAATAAATAAATTATTACAGC
This sequence comes from Araneus ventricosus, assembly GCA_013235015.1. Classification (NCBI taxonomy): domain Eukaryota; kingdom Metazoa; phylum Arthropoda; class Arachnida; order Araneae; family Araneidae; genus Araneus; species Araneus ventricosus. Next base: position 288,259 of record BGPR01000497.1, on the reverse strand, counting down.
AGACAATTCTTAAATAAAGCAAATTTAATGATACTTCGTTGCTAGGCAACGGTGAGACTTTGAACAAATTTCTATTCATTTCTGTAAATATTTTTAAAAGAAGTGAAAGATCACTGTCAATTTTAAAAGACCTAAAAGTTAACTAAATTTCTTAAAATTAAAAATTAAACAAAATTTTGCCGTTTTTTTGTGATATATTTCAGAAGTGTTATGTTACAATAACTATTTTTATACTATCTTAAAGTTTAAAAAATAGCTTTTGAGTGATACAAATTTCATTTGCGTTAAAATTGTTGCTCTCATTTTAATAATTTAAAAAATTCAGTTATGTTTAAAATTCAAAATATGTAGCAATGTATATTTTATTATTAAAAACAAGAATACGACAAGATACATATAAACAAAATTCTGGAAGAATACTAAAGGAAAGTTTAAAAGCAGACGATTTATAATTTACATCAGGAACAACTATTGATATGGTTTATTTTAACTCTTTTTATTAATGAAAATTTAGCTATTTAATTAATTGTCCGAAAATATTCGTCAAAATCCTTCTTATACTTCACTATGTATGAACGAAATTTGAAATAAAAACGTTTCAGAAACTAAAGGAATTTTTATGTATCATAATTTTCTATACAAAAATAGTTTTTTTATTAAAAATATTAGGCATAAAAGTATTTTAATCCCGATCAACGCCGGGCATAACAGCTAGTGCACGAATAAAACTTGATATTTCACAAAAGGAATTTTTTATATAACATCTTTAATATATTCTTAACATAAGAAAAGAAAGTAATTTGAATAGAAAATAAGACTTATTTTTTAGAAAATCAACAAAAAAATGTAACGAAAAAGTTTCCTCACAATAGTCATTGGATTCTTCAATAAACTCTTTACATATCAGTAAATGTAGAAATATTTTCATAATTTTAGTACTTAGTTGGATATCTTTTAGCATTTACAACAGCTCAAACGTCTGGGTATTGAGTGGAATAGTTTTTTTTTGTAATTTCTGCATCAATATTCCTCCATTCTCAGGCCAACACCGCCTTTAGGTCAATTTTCGTTTCAATGTCGTGTTTTCGAATTCTAATCTCCAGTGTTCTTCAAGTGCGCTAAATTGGGTTTCAATCCGGTGATTGGGGTAGTGTTTTTATAACTTCCGGATTGTACATAGACACCAGAGGTGAACATTGTGAGCTGTGTGCTAAGTATCGTTTTCTTGATAAAGATATTTACGATACCCAAATTTAGAGCTAATAATCTTGAATTCTCTTTTAAAATATTTAAATGAAGGCAATGATGCATTATACCGTCAATTACCCACACAGTAATGTCTCCACCGCCTTACTTCACTGTTCCACCACCTTTTTAGGATTAAGTTCCTTATTTTTTTCTTTTCTCACCATTATAGTCCATCTCAAAATGTTAAATTTGCTATAATTTGCGAACAGGAAGTTATTCCAATAAGATATATCTTATTTATCATTGGTATCGTGAAGAAAAATTCTAATATTTATATTTTTCGCACTCACAAACATTTTTCTTCTCCTTAAACGCCCATATACGACGAATGATCAGATGATTGGATTCTATTTTCCTTCCTAAAGCATTTTAACAGAGAGTAAATAGTGGAATGGGATAAATTTACTAATTTAGCAACATTTCGAACTGATTTACCTCTTTTACGTTGAAAAATAATCAGATTTTTTGATATCATTCGTTGTTTTCTTAAGCTTACGAGACATTTTTAAATTCGTAAAATATTTTATGCGAAATATATAAGACAAGATAAAGCCAAACGATATTTAAAATGCCACCACTACGTAAAAATAGAAAAAAGCGACTGACGATAATTTTTTTGAAGAGTTCATCCGAAAATGTGCTGGTGTCTGATCACTTTTCAGACTTTTTTCTTCGTCTATTTACATTTTCATTTTTTGAAAAAAATCCATATTTAAATAAAAATATTTGCTAGATTATATTCAAAATTAAATTGAGATGATATTAAAAATTTCTGAACATATTTTTTTCGAATTCAATACTAGTTACAGGTATTTTTAAAAAAAAATTCTAAAGCGTCTGATCACTTTTGAGAACCACTTTCTTTATCAGGAATCTTTAATTGGTGAATTATTTAAAATATAATTTTTAATTAAAGTAACTCGGAAATGTGAATTTTCGGGTGTGACGAATTTATTATCAGTATCAATTTAAATGTAACTGATCTTTTTTAATTATTTTTGTCTCATACATTAAATGTTTAGCAATAGTGCGTAAATAGTAAAAAATAGTCCTCTCCACAAACAAAGGTAAAGATTTTAATTTTGAACATCCTTACTATAAGTAAAAAGCTAATTTATTTCTTTGCATTAAAATAAAATTCACTTGAAAGTGAAACCGATCATTTCTTGACTTTTTTCTGCTGTTTATTACACTAATAAATTTGATAAGATTTGATATAATATTTGAATTTTATTGCTTTGAACAAAAGAGCGCCATTATATTATTTATACCGTTATACCATTATATTACCATTATACCACTTTATTTCACTTCATGCTTTGAAAACGTCATGGAGTTGCATTTAACAATATGTTTTAAATAACTGAAATTCCTGTTGGCACTTCATAAAAATTTTATATGCTTTGATTCTTTGATATTATAAAAATGAAGTTCTTTGAATAATAATGACACACAGTTTCTTCTCTTTTTTGCATGTATTTGCTACTTGAAAATATATACTTAAAAGCACTTATTTCTGAAACAGCGGGAGCCGGTGGTGGTAAGTTCACAAAAGTTTCTACATTAAATAAAAATTTAAAATATTTTTACTTTGTTCAGTAATATGGGTTTAGACATTGCGAGTTGTTCCTTCGAGGCAGCTTCGCGAATCAAACCTCGATCGGTCTAGTTACACTATTGCACTTCCATTTGAATCTCGGGGCTGCCTCAGTCTCTTCCGGTCTCTAATTGGTAAACTGCGTACATGAAAAGTGATTCGGGCGGTATACTCGTTTCGTGTGCATAAACTTAGAAATAAACAGAGCAAAAAACAATCTGATTGAATTGTAGAAAAATTATCACTTGCTATATAATCCGAAAGATAAGAATTACAGGAATAAACTTAAAAGAGAAGACACTTCGAAGGAGACTGGCAAAATAACGAAAATAGTGATATCCTTCAAAGCAAATATTAAATATTTAATGGAGACATACAGAAGTGAAGAATATGGTGAGAAGAAAAGAAGAACTAATTCAGGTGAGCGATGATCTTTTTTATATTTATTTAAAGTATTATCTTTATTATATTTTACATATTTATGATATTTTTGTATTTATTCATTTATTACTAAGTGAGCTAGCACAAAAATATGTATTTATTCAAAAGTTTTGTTGCAAATTTTGTATTATTGACAGCTTGAGATTTTGATACATCTGAATGTATAAATGGGGGGAAGGAGGTGATTGTGTTTTTTTTGTATATTTAAGATATTCTTACATATATCAATTTATTGCTAAGTTAGGTAGCACAAAAATATATATTGCATTTAAAACTTTTGCTTAAATTTTTATGTTATTGATACAGATTGAAATCGACTACTTGAATATACAAATAAGGGTGGGAGGGGGATTATTGTGTTTTATGATATATTAATGACATTTTTACATTTACTAACTTTTTACTAAGTTTGCTACACTTTTGTTACAAGTTTTATATTATCGACAAAGCTTGAATTTGAAACACTTGAATGTACAGTGGGTAAGGGGGTAATTGTGTTTTCTTAACCTACTTGACTAATTGTTATTTAACCCTTAACCACATAGGTGGGGTGTGTGTAGACCTCATATCAAAATTTTTTGTTTGCATCTCCTAAACTTCTCAAAAGATGACAGCCAAAATCCATGTAATTTCCTTTTATGTTATAATCTTCTGGTAGAATGTAATATTTAATGTGGTATAATGTAATATTAAATATTCAAATAAACGATGCTTGGAAATTATTTATGACTGATGATATATTAATTTGATACTAATTCATATTAATAAAATATAAGAAAGAAATACGAATAAACAAAGATTTCCAACGTTTGCAAAATTTCTTGATTTTTCTTAATTAATAGCATTTATTGGTTTACTTTATTTAACAGGTGTTATGAAATCCTCTCAAGAAGATGTTACTTCCTTTTTGAACCAGTTAGAACAGGAAGAGACATATTTCGGGTCGCAATGAACGTATACCCATAGTAATTTATTCTCTCAAA
>BGPR01000497.1:202410-283980 GCA_013235015.1 Araneus ventricosus | reverse complement strand
GTAAAGCTTCTTTTAAAATATGTATGCCAAAAATGTCGGCAGAATATGGAATAAAAGCCATGTACAATTCCAGAGCATCTTACTTATTTATTCACTATTTTTATTATGGAGAAGAAAACAATACTCAGAAAAATTACTTATTGGTACAAACAAGAGTGTTATAATGCTAGTACAACCTGCTAAGAAAGCTAACCGAAATGTAACCACCGGCAATAGGTTTCGTCAATAGAACATTTTGAAAAATTAGAAGATGAAGGATTGACAATCTTGAGAACTTTGAAAATGAATTGACGTGAAATCCCACCCAAGTTTAAACCAAACAACAAGCGTGGAGTGAGATATTTGGATGAACAACTTTTTGCTTCCTAAAAATATAGAGTTGTTTGTTAATTGTCTACTATGCATAGTAGCAAAGATGATAGAATAGAAATGGGAAACCTGAAATGATTAATAATTTTAACCTAACTGAGATTGCAATAGACGTTCTTGATCAACTAAGCGCGAAGTATTCTGTGCAAAAAGACTAGACGTTGGCCTATGGTTATCTTTTATATCTTATTAAACACCTCTGCAATCAATTGTACGGTAATTATCAAATGTCATTAAATTGAAGGCAAATCCAAAAGAAGACACCATCTGAATCTCTCTTAGAAAAGAACCTATATCCGAGCATATGAAGCGTCGAAATTAGCTTTCTTCGTGAACTTCGCGTTGTAATTCAAAGGCAAAGGAAACTGATGAACAAACTTTAGCAAAGGATGGACAAATATGGAAATCACGATGTTTTTACTGTCCTGGATCGAAATCCAAAACTGTGTGTAAATGCATGTAAAAATCATATATGTCCCTTGCATACTAATTTAATGTGTGATGAATGCTATTAATTTCAATATTTTTGTGTAATTAAGTCGAATTGTTATAATACATATAAGCCTTTGATTTATTATAATACACTTTTAAAAATAATTTTTAGCTCTTTTATTGGGGTCCACATGCACGCCATCTGTGAACGAGTGCAATTTTTATATAACCGTGTGGTTAAGGGTTATATGTGCAGTATTACATTATTCTTCTCTTAAAATTGTGCTTTCATATTATTTAAAAAAATAGCTACAAATTTGAAATTCTTCAGAGAAGATTACAATCTAACATTTTTTTTGAATAAAGAGACATTTAAGGCGATTCAAGTGTCTCAAAATCTTCATTAGTCATTCTGGTCAAATTTTTTAATGTTTTATCAAGTTAATTGACTCATATGCCGAATCAGTCTGTTGTCATAATGAAATCGTTGATGAAACTATTTCCTACTTACATATAGCATATACATCTTTTTCGATTTTTTAACAGAGAGCATGGTTATAACTACCAATGTTTAAACACAATGATGAAAAAGTGTTAACGAAGCTATTCTCTCCACGATTGCCTCACGAGGCTTGATTCGCTTGCGTCGCGTCTAGTCTTGTACCTGATTCTCGCATTGTCTAAACCCGGCTTTAGAATTACTTACCATGATAGATTTAATTTGTTGAATATTTCCACTCATGAGTGTAAAAAAGAAAACTCTCATATTTTTGCTCAGTTATGGAAGTGAAAATTTTATTTACTGTTTTAAATGTCTTTTGATTCTAAAAAAGCAAAAAGTAATGAAGTTAATCATTTTTTAGGTGGCTGGCGATAATGGATTGAACAGTGAACTTACTATTTTGAAATACTTGTGATAAAAATTATCTATCAATTGACTTTGAAAGACAAAATGTCAAAAGAAGAACAGAAATTGTATTAAGAAAGAGCAAAGCAATAAAGCGATATCTGCTGTGAAATCTCTGAAGTGTTTCTTTAAACCACCAATATAAAGCATGCAAAAAATTGATTATTTAAATAAACATACAACATTTCATGGTTACAGCCTCCACCTATAATTGTCAAATTAAATATTCTAGCTGGAGTAATTTGAAAATGTATTTGTGAAGTATTTACTGAAAATTCATTTCATTTTCGCTTATATACATTATTTGAAGTTAATAATTATCATCGCTAGTTACTTTAATGCATTATTTTAAACTATTTCTCATTTAGAAGTGAAATGAGGAATATTATGAAATCTTTCAAACTGTTTGTTTAAAGACGAAATGTAAAACATGCATAAAATGCTTGTTAAAATGGACGTGTGGGTGAAAAAGAGAAATATTATGAAATCTTTGAAAATCTTTGTTGAAACTAGAGATGTTAGACACACACGAAATGCTTGCTAAAATGAAGATGTGAATGAAGTGATAAAAATTTATGAAATCTGTTGGTTGAAACTAGAAATGTAAGACAAGATTAAAATGCTTGTTAAAATCGACGTGCAGTAAATCATGCTTACAATCCCAGTTTTAATAGTCGAACTAAATATTCCATCAAGAAATACGTTAAAAATGTATTTGTCAAATGAGACACTGAAAATTTCTTGTATTATTATTAATTTCTATTTGTTTTAATTTTTCTTAAGTATTTGTTACACTTAATCATTCATCTGAGCTAAATGGGTTTTTATTTCATCTGGATTGAAAACTGCTTTTCTTGAAAATAGCTCCGGGTGGTGCTGCAGGTGAGTTTTAAGTTATTCACTGTTTAATAGTGGACTTCATTTTTCCTTTTTGTGTTTTGTAATCAGTAAGTTTCCTATAATTTAGAAATTTAATGTTACTGTCTGACATTTCTGATTGGAAAATAGCAATATTCCGCTCATTTTCAAATCGTCTTAAACAAGTGCATTACTCGAATTGTACATTTCGAAACAATTTTTTTCTAAATAGAGATTCATTATTTTAAAATTTTGAATTTGCCTAAGATAATAATTAAGTTTATTAAATTTATATCGTTTATTGTTATCTAAAGGTAAAAAACACCAATGTTTTTTAAAAATTTTGCTTGAAAGATGATAGAACTTTGCTAGATAGAACATTAAAAGCATTAAGAAAACTTGCATTCTTAACAATTCTTATATTTCATTAGAATACAAGATAATCTGTAAATATATTTTAGTTCACTATTTTAAAGTGAATTTCATCTCCAAAATACAAAGAAATGACGGAAGAGAGAATTGCTTCAATTTATTCAAAATTGTTCTCAATCATAGTCGTTCCACATCGAAAGAACGACTGAGATAAAATCGAAATGTTTAAAATAAAAAATATATATATATAACAATAATATAATGAATTTTGAAAGAAAGATTGAAGAAACTTTTAAATACATGAAGTTACTTATAGCCGAAAAGTTAAATAGAAGTATTAACTGAAGCTGGAAAAATCGCATTCATTTTAGCTAAAAAATAATTCAGCTTAGGCTTTGAGCCAATCGAATCTTTTTAAAAGTAACACTATAAGCACTGCAAAGTAGATAGCGAAGAAAGAACTTCATCATATTTGTTTAAATAAAAACTTGGATAACATTGTATTAACAAACAATTAGCTGAAAATTATCGTATTGTGCAGTTTTGCTATATTAGAGACAAAATCTTTAATACTAATTTTTATACATTGCATTTAAAGAAAATTACCTATGTCTTTTATTTACGTTTTGGATAATTTCCCTGGTGTCCTAGAAGCATCAACATAAATAGATTCGATCATTGAAAATTTTGTATCAAACTATTTTTTTTCTTCGTCTACAGAGTATCAAGAAACTGTATCTATAACAAGCATATATGCTATTAAATGGAATAACCAATTTAAGAAGTTAGAATAATGTAAATATTTATTTTTTAAATATGTAGATGAGAAAATTCTTTAACTTTTTGAGGGAAATTTATAGCAAGCATTCATATATTGGTTAGATCAGTGTTAAATTGTTGATTTGAGATGCTTATTCATATATTATTCGAATATTTCAAGAAGAAAGGTTTCTTTAATAAAGTTAAATTTTTAAAAATTTCTTAGGTTTTGGAATCAGGGCATAAAACGCATTGCAATATAAATTACAGTTTTTTAAGAAAATGTTACAAGACGCGTAACAACCCCTTCACTCATTATATTGTCTTGCGGTCATGTAAATTGACATTGTAGAATGTCATAAAATGTTTCTACTACAAGACATTCTACAAATGTTATTATTCCTCAGAGCAAATTACATAATAAGCCAATTTATTCGACTGATTATTCATTAAGTGAAAGCTGTTTTATTATTTATATTTAACGTTGGATAATTACAATATATTTTTTCTATTTTTATGAATATCGCTACAACAGCTGTGGGTAAGTATTTACAGATTTTTATTACTCATTTGCTTTCCTTTAACATTTAATAGCAAGCTATTTATTTTATTGAAGAAATTTATTTATGGATTAAGAGATACAAAAATATATAGTTATTGTTTTTACAAAACAACAATTAACGATTTATAATACTCAATACTGAAATTCTACTTATCATACAAAAATTTCATTTAAAAAAAAATTTGTTATTGAATAATTCAGCATAAAATGTTACGTAAGATAGTTATTTAATAATGTTTACATATTTGATTTTTAGCATTATTTTAATATCTAAATAAAATAAAAAGATCATATATAACTAGATAATTATATCCAATATATGTAGATACATACAGTCAATAAAATTATTTTATTTGTTTTATTATATTGTAATAAGGCTTTAAATTTATTCTTTTTTCCGGAAGGTGCTGCAGGTGAGTGTACATATTATATATATATATATATATATATATATGATTCAGCGTATTAAGTTATTCTTGCATTCGTGAAAACTTCGATATTATGCTTAAAGTTGTGCTAAATCAAAAAAGTCTGTAACTTACATAGTATATTTACTTTTAATTGCTTTCAATTTTTTTATAAGAAAAAAGTTGCGTTAATTAAAGTTAAACAAATGTTTTGAAGAAAAACGATTGTGCGATAAAAAGACCTTTAACTAAAGAATATATCCGAGATCTAAATTCAAATTCTGTTGTACATAGCTGCGATGCTTCTTTTCTATATTTTGTAAAAACTTCTTACACAGAATAAAATAAAAGCACGAGATTTAGTATCTGGATTTGGATTTTAAACCAAACATTTAGATTTAAGTTATTAATTATTTTTGTTTCAAATTGATGCCATTGCTTAATTAATTAATAAATCATTATTGATATTGTCTTGTTGGTCAATTTGACATATTTAGAAACCTATTCTGTAATTCTTAAGAGAATAGTTGATAATTATGTTCAATTTTGTTGATTATTTGCAATTGAAATTCTAAAAATGATATATTTTATGCACTTTCAGGAGGACCTGGAGGATTCGGTGGCCCAGTTGGAGGTAAAATATATTTATTTAAGTATTCTTTAGATTTTGTATCTTAAAAAGTGTTTGTTTTGTGACTTTTTATCGCGATTCCGGCAATAGAAAATTTAATTCAAAAACGCATAAATTTTATGGCAACAAAATGCTGTTATAAATTGAATGGTTTATTGATAAAATAATTTGAAGAGGTATATAATGCTTTTTTAATTTAACAAACTCAAAACAGATTGATAATCAGTTCTGAATAACTGAAAAGTGAGTTTGTTTATGTATTTTATTTATCCTTATTTCAGGTTAACCCTGTTTTTAAAAAAAATGAATTGATTGTTAAGCTAACTATGTTGATACCCAAGACTATGGGACCAAAAGAATATTTACAAATTAGATAAAAAATAGGAATCTATTTCTCTCAATATCATAAATTAAAAACCTGTTTTACAGGCTCCATGAAAAACTATATAGTATCTATTTAAATATGTCATACAGAACGCAACTCGCAATGTGTTAGCAGAAAATATTTTAATACGAAATTCAAAACGAGTCGGCTCTTTAAAAATCAATTATTAATAATTGAAGTATTCACAAAATGGCTATGAAGATCTTGCAGTTTAACATATTTTCAGTAATATTCCGTAATTTACAGACTAGATACAAAATGTGTCATAAAATTTAATTTATGAAATAAAATTTATTATATAGTTTAAAAAATTTTATATTTAAATTTTTAAATAGCATTTATAGAGTCACAAAAAAGTACCTTCATGTTACATTTCTCCAAAATATTTCACACTTAGAGCATCTTATCTTTTGAAATATAAATTCTATTGTATTTTGAGCTCCGAAACGAAAATTGAGAAAAAGAAGACATTTCGTGTTACTTTTGAACACTTTTTTGTCCTCCTCATTTGAAAGAGAAAAAGTTACACTGAGGTATGAAAAGACCAGCGAGAGAAACTGTCATTTCATAAAATGTGATTTTGGTATGAGGAATGCAGGAAAATTTCCACTGTTGAATATACTGAAGGAAAGTTTTGAAAAAAGTTTAACTAAAAAAATTCGAGAGATCTAAATAATAGGGATTATAATTAAGTTGATTCATTTAATTTTTTAATGTATAATATCCATCCATTGATTTCGAATTGAATATATCATTTAATTTTGTACTCTCAATATTTATAATTTATACCTTCAACAATAGCTTCAAATAAGAGGATTTTATAAACTGAATATTATGGAATTTTCACCTAAATTTTTTTTATTTATGTTTGCATTTTGCAGCTAAATAGAATTTTTAGTCTGTAATATGTTTAGAAAGTATTAGTAAATTCAACTCCTTTTTCCAACAGATTTCTCGATAAATAATAACGATATAAAAAGTTTTACCATGTCCCTTACATTTCCGTAATTTCTTATATTTATATTTCACGAAGGAATTATACATATTTTTTGCAATTTTATTAATTTTACTTTTGTACTGGGGTATTAACAATTATAAAATTCATTTTAACAAACAGGAGCAGTCGCTGGTGAGTTATCTTCCGTTCTATTTAAAATTTTGCTTAAGTAACTTGTTCTCATTTTGTAAAAACATTAATCTTTTTTTGGAAATAAGAAACATTAAATTTCTCTTTTTAAAAATGTTTCTCAGATTTCTTCACAAAATCAAAACTTCTATATTCAAATATAAAATACCTTTTACGATGTGCATATAGAAAATTGGACAAAAGATCTGTCATTTTTAATTTAATACCTTTATTTTATTCTTTTCAAAACTCTCATTTTCTGAGTCTTACCTGCTGCTTTCCTTTAGCTATGGCCGCTGAAGGGCCAGGTCCAGGTCTCGGTGGAGCAGGTTTAGGAGGTGAGTACATGTACTTTTGTTCTTAAAATTTAGTAATTTTCGAATATAAGATGTTTTATGCAATTTTTTTTATTCCAAATAATTTTATAAGAGAATTGCCACGTGCAATGTAATCTTTTATCGAAAAGATACTTAAATCCAATCTATGAAATTCATGCAAAATATAGAAACCACCAAAATTCATTCGAGCAGAACTATAATTTTTTGTATGATTTGATAAATTATTTCTCACTACTTCCCGAAATATCCATAGGCATGGCCGTATAATCTCGTTTCACCCTTGCAGTGCATCTACGGTGGCCTCTCTCTGGCTCCAGTTGCGAAAATGGAGGTCAAAGCTGATATCTTATGAAACAATTCAAATATTATAAGGAGATCAACACCCCTGAGTCGATTAAACACATTTAAACAGACGTCGAAAAATTTCTCCTAGAACATTTCTGAACTTAAACTCAGTCGAAACTTAAGAGATTTCAAATTTCATCAAAACCTAACAAATCTATTTGTAGGGATCTTATTTCAAATCCCATATTTAAAATTGCTCTATTTCCTTTTCAGTTATTTACTTAAAAGTAGCTATTTTTTAAATGCTGTAAAATGGTCGGTGTTCTCCCTATTTCAAAAGGATATTTTCAATTATTATTTTATTTCAATTATTAGAATTATCAATGAAGTGTACGAATCCCTCTTTTCAAGTTTCTGAATCAGTTCTGTGATACTCATCATACCCGGACATATTGCCTAAAAAGATCCAATCCTTTTGCTTGTTACACAGCTGATTCGTGGTGACTTTCCAGAGACAGAAACAACTAATGCATATCTTCTAGACATTGGCAAGGCCCTCGATAACTTATTTATATTATTTAAAGTTATAACTTTCATTAATAACTTTAAATAAGAAACGATTTTATTCAACTCATATATATGAAATTTTAATGAAAAGTGGCCAATTTCTATTTAATTTTATTAAGAGATCTTTTTTCTAGGTCCAGTCATACAGTTTCGCTAAGCCATTAATAATGTCATTATTCTCCCTCTTTTTTTTTCTTTTTGCTTTTACTTCCTTAGTTTTCTCTTTGTTTTCATTTGCTTTCCATGTTTCCAGCTAACAATTCATTTTTGTGTGTTTTTTCGTGTGTTTTTGTATATTTTTGTCGTTTATGTGTTCGTAGGAAATGTAACAAGCAAATCTATGATTTTTTTTCTAGTGATCCTTAATAAAAGTGACGTTTCCATACCCATCCAACCGTTCAGTGGCCGTAATGGTTACAGGCACGTTGGTGTGAGACGGTGTTCTAGTTCTAGTAGTTAAGAGAAATTTTAGCTTGTAATGTTTCTAGAAGATAGCAGTAAATAGGAATTTTTCAGCTATTTTCTCTTTCATCAACATCTATAGTACAAAATGTTTTACTACGTTGTTTCCGTTTTTTCAATTTCTGGCATTTGCATTTTACAAAGGCAAGTCCTGCACAAAATCTAAACTTGTTTTTTAAATTATGCTTCCTTTTGCGATGTGCATACAGAAAATAGCACGAAAGAATTGTGACTTTTACTTTAGTGTCCTTTATTTAATTGAAATAAAACTTTTATAGTTTGAGTTTTACTTGCTGTTGTCTTTTAGCTGTGGGTGTTGGAGGAGGACCAGCTTTAGGAGGTGTGTATATGTATTATCTCAACATTTTCATATATGTTGATTTTCAACTTTCTTACTTTTTTGTGACAAAGATTTTATTTTCCTTGAATTCCATAGTGACGTAGAGAATCTCCAATATAAATTTTAATGTTTTATAAAAAAATGATTTTTATCATGTCAATGCAATTCAGTCTAAAACTATATTTCTCATAAGTGTTAATTTATAATTTCTCAATTACTTATACAATGAAATGTTGAAGGTTACATGTTGTATTGTTTACAACAATAAAAAATTATAAAATTAGCATGTTTCAAAGAGAAAGATATTGATTTTAACGAATGTGAAATGGAGTATATAATTTCATAGATTGTAAAGATACTTTAAAATAAAATAGTTAATATTCGAATTTTTTTACGCTGCTGTTTCACTGTTATTTCCAGAGTCAGATCTGTTAATGTACTTTCTGTGGACATAGACAAAACCTTCGATAAGATTTTACACAAACATCTAATATTCAAGCTTATGCGACTTGGATTTTCTACTAACTAATAAAAGTTATCAACTCGCATCAAATATCCGTACCTTTAGTTTACTAGTAGACATTTAGTTTATCTATTCACCTAGACCAGTTAGGAGCGGCTCCCCTAAGGAGGACTACTATTCTCGACTCTCTGTAACATGTCAACGATATTCCTAAAACTCCACTCTGCCATTAAGCAATCTTTTCTGATGATACCACAGTATAAAAATTTAGTTTCCACAGTCTAATTTCTAAGAATTTCAGTTAAATTCTAATCAAAGTGTGAGAGTCTTTTTCACAAGAACAAAAAATGCGGCTTATGCCACTTTCAGATCATATCCAAATATTTGGTTACCAGGAAGAGATGAAAGCTCTTCCTACCAAAGCTGAATCCACTAGAATTAATCTAAGTTACACTATTACTCGTAAGACCCCATTAGCAAACAGGTAGATGTTTTTCTTTACATAACTATAATAAGGTCAACCGTACTCTATAGCTTCTTTATCTAGGGAGCTACAGCCATTTCGAAACTACGAAAATTGCAAATGTTTCATAATTAAAAAATCTAAAAAGAATCGTGAACGTTCCATGATATGCTAGACGTAAGATTTTACATTTCGACTTAGAAATTAAAATGATTTTGGACCATATGAAAAATATATGACCATATGATTAAGGACTATATTATTTGGCCAAACAATTTTCAGAAAACATCTCATTTTTATAACGAACGTCTACAAGAACTTCCTGCATATGACTCAGCCTCTTCTTGTTTCAAGAATTGTCTGAGGGGAAATAGAAATTGCTCGAAATTCATCATTGCAATCACATATAGGGTTCACTTATACTAGCATAAAGAGGAAAGATGGTAGTTATTTGAATTTTAGTTTCAATAGTTAGATGTTTTTTTACGTTTCTGCATGTTTCATGCCTCTTGTCTTCCTATGAAGTTATTTTGCTTCTCACTGGACGAGCGTCAGTATTATAAGGAAAAACAAAATCTAAAGATCTCGCTAGTATAGTTTTTGATATGGATTTTCTTCTTATATTGCGAAAACATCTTAGAAATTAGGTTACAAAACATTCGGAACAAGTTTTTCCTATCCAAAAACTATTTATATTTGCGGGTAGGGATTTGCATTTTTTTTTATTTGTGTGCTTTACTTCATGTTATAATAAAAAAATTACTTATCAAAAATCTTCCAATTAATTTTGGAATACAACATTGAAATATCAGGTTGAGTAAAAACTTTTCCGCCAAGAGGAGAACCTCCGCGCCAACAGCTGTCATTTCTGTGGTTGTTAGCCTTTCCACAAATGGTTTTTTTGCATTCGAAAGCTGAAAACTGGAACTACATGATTGTGCAATTTGTTTGTTAAAAATTTATTATCTTGTGCGTCAAAAAAGTGTTTAAAATGGAGCTATTGCGACAGACCGATTATGCACTATGAGTTCCGTAACAAAATCAGTGCGACTGAATGCCACAAAAAATGTGTGAAAGTTTAGGTATGAATACGGTTTCTTATGATACAGTCAAAATTTGATTACGGAAGTTTAAAGCTGGAAATTTCGACATTGAAGATCAACCACGTTCTGGCCGCCGTATTGAAGTTGATTGTGAACAGTTAAAGCAAATCATTGATCGAGACAGAAATGTTTCAACACGAACTATTGCGCTAGAGCTTCAAGTTTGCCAAAAACAATAGTTAACGCTCTGAAACGCATAAATCTATTGTTTAAGTTCAACCGCTGGTTGCCTCACGAATTGACTGTTTAAGACAAGCTCAAGAGAAAAGCGGTCTATTTGGCTGTGCTCAGAGATCAAAGGAAAGAGAAAATTCTGGACAGAATTGTGACCCGTGATGAAATTGGGTGTACTGCAACAATACAAGCCGTAAAGTAGGATGGTCAGCACCTGGGGAATCAGCAGGCTCGTTTGAAAGACGAGCCCGAACAAGAAGGTGCTTCTCTGTATCTGATGGGATTGTCGCGGAATTATCTACAAAGAATACCTGAAAAGCGGACAGATTATCAACAGTGCAATATACAGCAACATGCTAATCAAAGTTCGTGATGGCATTCGCGAAAAACGAAGAAACGAGTTAAGAAGAAAGGTGGTTCTCTTTCATCAAGATAACGCCCGGCCACATGTTAGTACGATGACCGGCTGGACGCTATACAAGCTGGAGTGGGATTTGATGCAACATCCACCATACGGCCCAAACTATCTGTTTTCACATCTGCAGTTGCATCTTGATGGAGCAATCTTCAATTCAAATGAGGAAGTCATAAATGAGGTGCATCTCTTTCTGGACTAGAGCACGCCACAGTTCTTCGCAGAAGGGATTGAAAAGTTGCCAAAACGTTGGCGAACGATTGTAGGTTTGAACGGAGATTACTATCCTCATTAGCTTTGCTGTTTTCGTATGTATTTATCATCTTAAAGTAAAACAAATTTTGGCGGAAAACTTTTTACTCAACTTGATACATTTAGTTTCTGCCTTATATCATGAAGAATTTTTTGAATTGGCTAAATATGATCTGATTTTTTAATATTTTTCTTTCGAATACCTTACAATTTAATAATATAATTCAAAATATTTTTTTCTGTTTTTTCAATTTTTGCTGTTGATTCTGTTGCATTGAGACTGATTTTAATATCCCCAAACATCCTATATTTTTGAAAATTTAAATGCTGCTGAAATTCAGCATTTGTAAACTTTTAATGAATTAAACTGCAGCCTTAATCTCTTATCAAATTTCAAAATTGCCTGTTACATCTATAAGACTAAAATCTTAGAATAATAATGTTATGAATTTCTTTTTATTTTTATGAACAGGAGGTGAGTTAAGAAACAATTTTTTGTGAATGCAATTTAGCTAATTATGTATTTAATTTAAAAACCCACTTACAAATTTCAAATTTATCTGTCAAATTTTTGAAACTAATACTTTATAAAAATAGTGTTGCGAATTTCTTTTTTAAAATAGGTTGTGTTTTACCAGGCGATTTTTGTGGGAATATAATTTAATAATTTGATATAACATATTAAACGTGATCTAAATTGAGAAAATTGTCTTTGTTACTGATCTATAAATTTGGAAGAAAAAATGTTTGAAAAGAACCAAAAATATAAAGAATGTCACTAATATTTCCAACATACCTTTTTCGTCGTAGAAATCAGATATTAATTTGTTTGAAACAGAAAGCATTTAAAAAATAATGTATGCTCTCCTTTTTATATACATGTTACTGTGAAAGACCGAAAATGGAGAATGTCGATTTTCACCGGTGAAAGTCGACATTCTCCAAATTTCGGTCTTTCACGGTAACATATGTTATGTACTCTTTTTTGCAACTACAAAACCATATGAAGAAATTTAACAAATCTTAATAACATTATTTTAAAATTAAATTCACTCATTGGGTATCTAATATATAATGCATATTGAATTATTTAAAAATGAAATAGCTCAGTTAATATTTTACGAGAATTGCTTAAAATTTATATTTTCAATAATAAGGTCGAATATAGACAGGACTATTTATAATTATGAAATTTTCAAGAAAAGTTCAATTTATGTTTTGATTTTGTGATTAAATGAAATTGATAATTCGTGATGTTTTCAGGCATTTTATTAAATTTTTTTCCAGTTGTTTTCTCTTTTATAAACATAACGATAGATGATTTTCTGCTATTTCTCTTTAGTTTCCTTAATTTATTATTATTTTATTTTTTGAAGGAAATATAAATATTTTCCAGCAATTTAATTCATTTTTTCCCTACTGAGATATTAACAATCATAATATTCATTTTTAAAAATAGGTGCAGCCATTGGTGAGTTATCTTCCGTTTTTTAAAAAAATTGCTGAAGTAATTTGTTCTCATTTTCGAAAAAAAAATATTAATTTTTTTTTATAGTTAAAAAACATTAAATTTCTAGTTTTAAAAATGTTTCACAAATTACTACACAAAATCAAAACTTCATGTAATAAAACACAAAATTTCTTTTACGATATGCATAAAGAAAATTAGACAAAAGAGCTGTCATTTTCAATTTAATTTCCTTTATTTTATTCCTATCAAAATTTTCATTTCCTGAGTCTTACATACTGATTTCCTTTAGCTATGTCCGCTGGAGGGCCAGGTCCAGGTTTAGGTGGACCAGGTTTAGGAGGTGAGTACATGCACCTTTGTTTTTCTCTTTTATAAACATAACAGTATAAAAGTTTCTGCTGTGTATCTTAAGTTTCCCTAATTTCTTAGATTTTTATTTTAGAAAGAAGTTTAAATATTTTTATGCAATTTGATGTTTTTTTCGTACTGAGATATTAACATTTATAAAATTCTTTTCAAAAAATAGGTACAGCCGCTGGTGAGTTATCTTCAGTTTTTTTTAAAACTTCGCCGAAGTAACTAGTTCTCATTTAAAAAAAAAAAAAAAAAAAAAAACAGCGTACTCCCGATTATCCGGGTTAATCATCGGGAAGGATCGCACGGACAATAGAAAAACACCGATAATCCGAAAACTCCTTCTTATTAAAGAAAAAAAAATCAACATCAGTACAAGAATATAATTGCATTTGCATGCTGTATAACATCAAACTAAGAATTAACTGCTTTAAAAAATCTTTAATACGTCTTTGCTTCTGTTGTTTATCCATCTCTTTTTGTATATCGACACATATTTTACGAACCGCAGTAATGCCACTGTAATCAAAATCCTCTTTGTCCCATATAATCTAACAAATTTTCCACAGATTGTAGAGCAGCAGAATGAGAAATTGTATTTCCTTCATTTAGCACATCTTCTGCATCAGTACTAGCTGATTCTTCACTATCAAGTTTTTGAAAGATTTCTTATTTTTGTTCAACATTTAAAACGTTTCGTTCTCATTTCACACCACTCATATTTACCAGTAAAAAAATTCCACGCTACTAACTGACGATAATGAAGACGCAAAAACTAATGGAACACGTGCGAAAGTGAAAGAAGACTAAGAAATTAAAGAATGACGTGTCGGGGAAAAGCGTGTTCGTACGAGAATGAGATAGCAGGAAGATGATGATTCATTTCTCGGAAAATTAGGGGTTGAACCGGTAGAGATTGCACGTGGAGGAAGAAAGAAAAAATCTATTCTTTAGCCTCCTCTCACAAATTTCACGGAATGAATCTCTCGATTGAACATCAACATCGATTTTACATGCATGATAAGCGTGAAAATGTTTCTCTTTAAATTTTTTTGTGAGTCCGGAATGAGCACGGATAATAGAGAGTATACTGTATTAATCTTTTTTGAGAGTAAAAAACATTAAATTTCTCGTTTTAAATATGTTTCAAAAATTATTGCACAAAATCAAAACTTCATGTATTAAAATACAAAATTTTTTTACGATGTGCATATAGAAAATTAGACAAAAGAGCTGTCATTTTCAATTTCATTTCTTTTATTTTATTCCTATCATAATTTTTGTTTCCTGAGTCTTACTTACTGATTTCCTTTAGCTATGTCCGCTGGAGGTCCAGGTTTAGGTGGACCAGATTTTGGAGGTGAGTACATGCACCTTTGTTTTTCTCTTTTATAAACATAACAGCATAAAATTTTCTGTTGTGTCTCTTAAGTTTCCTTATGTCTTAGATTTTCATTTTAGAAAGAAGTTTAAATATTTTTATACAATTTGATGTTTTTTTTCGTACTGAGATATTAACAATTAAAAAATTCTTTTTTTAAAAAACATGTGCTGGTGAGTTATCTTCCGTTTTTTAAAAAACTTTGCGGAAGTAACTAGTTCTCATTTTCAAAAAAAATATTAATCATTTTTTAGAGTAAAAAACATTTAATTTCTCGTTTAAAAATGTTTCAAAAATTATTGCACAAAATCAAATCTTCATGTATTAAAATACAAAATTTCTTTTACGATGTGCATATAGAAAATTAGAAAAAAGAGCTGTCATTTTCAATTTAATTTCCTTTATTTTATTCTTATCATAATTTTTGTTTCATGAGTCTTACCTGCTGCTTTCCTTTAGTTCCGGCTGCTGGAGGGCCAGATCCAAGTTTAATTGGACCATTTTTAGGTGGACCAGGTTTAGGAGGTGAGTACATGCACCTTTGTTTTTCTCTTTTATAAACATGACAGCATAAAATTTTCTGCTGTGTCTCTTAAGTTTCTTTAATTTCCAAGATTTTCATTTTAGAAAGAAGTTTAAATATTTTTATGCAATTTGATGTTTTTTTTCGTACTGAGATATTAACAATTAAATAATTCTTTTTTTAAAAATAGGTGCTGGTGAGTTATCATCCGTTTTTTAAAAAACTTTGCGGAAGTAACTAGTTCTCATTTTCAAAAAAAAATATTAATCGTTTTTGAGAGTAAAAAACATTAAATTTCTCGTTTTAAAAATGTTTCAAAAATTATTGCACAAAATCAAAACTTCATGTATTAAAATACAAAATATCTTTTACGATGTGCATATAGAAAATTAGACGAAAGAACTGTCATATTTAATTTAATTTCCTTTATTTTATTCCTGTCAAAATTTTCGTTTCCTGAGTCTTACCTGCTGCTTTCCTTTAGTTGTGGCCGCTGGAGGGCCAGGTTTAGGTGGACCAGGTTTAGGAGGTGAGTACATGAAATTTTGTTCTTATAATTTTGTAATTATCGAACAGATGATATTTTTTTCAGCTTTCTTATTTCTAAAGACAAATATTTAGTTTTATTGGAAATTTTTGTCAAAATTTATAAAATTTTCTATAAAATTTAATATTTCATCAAAAATGTTTTATCGTTTTTACTGAAAATTGATCATTTGCTAAATTTTAAATTTCAAGTTTTAAATGAATTTTATATTTCATAAATAAGTTTTAATTAAACATATTTTCTTTCGTTCAGGGAACATAACTTTCACAAAGCACTAGGAAATATTTTTGACATTTTGTAATAAGCGAATTTTTAAGTAAGATCCAATCTTCATTAGAGATTTTTAATTCAATTTTGTACAAGTAGTTTCCCTTTCGTATATACTGTAGAGTCGTGTCTTCTCCTGTATGACTGTAATTGGGTATAATTGATTTATTTAAAAATTATTCAAGAATTCTGAAAAATTTTGTTGACTGATTTTATGTACAAATCCTGAAATCTTCCTGAAGAAAAAAATTGTGACTCTTCTATAACTCGATTACTTATTAGGAATCTTCGCAAAACTGGTGTCAATAGAGATGACTCGAAGGTACAAGCTTAATAGAAATGACAAACTGATTAATTGAATTAATTATTACTTAGTTTCTTTCTTCTAGTTAATTATTACTTAACTAATTAGTTTCTTTCTCGAAATTTTTCCATTACGCCTACAATTCCCCCTCTCTGAATCGATTCCTCGTTATGAAATTAGCTCTCAAAATATTTTTTATATAGTTCTGTTGAACATTTCGAGAGTTATCGGATTTTAAAGAATGACGCCTCCAGTGTTAATTGTCATACAAACTTTTAACGAAATCCCTATAACTGATATATATATTTCAGAAACGTTTTAGATGACGGAGAAACATAATCATACTTCAAAAATCGATGAAATAAATTCATATATATATAAAAAATTTAAAATGTTTTGCAAATTTTTAAACATGACTGTGAACAAAATGTGAATTATATCATCGCAAAACTTTTACATGAGAGCAAAGCTGAGATACTAAGACGGTGGAATCGAAAACAATTGTGTGCACATCTGTAAAAATTTTCGAAATATTTACACAAAAAAATTGCAAAACTCCCATAGTCGACTAGTAACGTCCATTTTTTAGAGCGACCGTATATATTCTTCACTTGTATCTATCGATCTCTTCGAGAAACTCGAGCTTTAAAGGCCATTATAAAATTGCGTTTAGATAAATGTCTTTTTTATTTTAATATAAAATGGATTTTTCTTCCTTTCCAAAAAATTAAATATTTTTAAATCAGTTGATATACAATTTGTAGAATTTCTTATTAGAAGAGGGAAGGACCAGGTCAAGATGGTGAATGACTTATTTTAAGCTCGTTCTTCTTTCACTTCACCACCACACGGATACTATTAGCTCTCCGCAATGTTAGAAAGCAAAAAATCGCATACTGAATTCACTGCCCCACTTTCGTTGTTTGTAACATGAAGTTCGTGTTTTTTGTCTGACGCGTTGCAATTTTCAAGAACTTCAACGTAAGATCTTGTGGAAAATCACTTGAGATATTTGGTTATTCTTGGCTATGCATGACTACCTAAGACAATACGCTTTTCAAAAATACTATTTATTTTGATCGAATTCTTGTTAATCTGAGCAAAAAACGAAGACTTTAAACACTTACGATCAGGGCAAGATGACCGGGCAAGTTGAGGCTCTAGTCTTCTTGCCCCAAGTGCTTTTTACTGTTTTCTTTTTGAAGAATATATGACTTTTTTTATTTATTTTGAATAATTTTCTTGAGATACATGATTCACTATCTGTTCCATAACATGTTGCAAGGCGTAAGACCTACAGAAAATATTTTAATAAACTTACCTACGAAAGAGACGTTGGTTCAGAAAGACACATAGAAGGTGGAAGAAGAATATTTAAAGCAGTAAGGAAAAGAGGCTAAGGTTCATAAAAGGATTTATTACAAAGAAACTGAACTTTGATTCCTTTAAAAAGCCCGAACTTCTGACACTTATGACGTCAGTTCAAACTTCCAAAGGAAATATTATATAGTGCCCTGCGTGTGACGAGATCGATGTTGACCCTCCACCGAAGATTAAATAAAGTGTTGCAAGTGCCACATGGTTGCCCTAGAGCTACTCAGACTCCGAATGAGGAGAATTTGGGTCTAATTTTTGTAAATGAAAAACACTGTTTTTGAATTATGATAATTAGCTATGAGCTAACATTTTAAATAAAATAACCCTTTCATTATATATTAATCAAGGAAACAATTCTTAACAACGGTTAATAGTGTTCTGTGCTATATTAAAAATAGTTAATTAGCATATCTTGCCCTAGTCTCCCCTATATTATTCAATTGCTATTTTTAACAAAACATTTGTATCTTATTATCTTTCTTTTTCTATTTTTTCTGGTCCAGATTTAATTGTCAATGGCTTGTTGTGCAAATAATGCACATTTAAGAGTTTTTAAAATAAAATTTAAATATTATCTTTAATTTTATCACATCAATTTTCAATATCTTTTCATTCTTCTCAATGATTTAAAAACATTAATTTTTAATGGGCGGTAAATTTCTTTGCAAAATTTGAGGACTGAAACGATGATCGTTATTTTATTATAATATCTGAAATAATAAATTCGATAATGAGGGGCTTATAAAAAGGTATATTTTTGTCAATCATTGCCATTCTCATTAAAATTCGGCAATAAAACAATTATCATATGACATTATTTCTCATAGATAACTTAATAATATTTTTAAAAATACAAATATTAGCATTAAAACAAGTATGTTAAGAACAGTCGTTATATATTTGTAGTACATTTCTGCTGCAATACCGGTAATGTATGCTTTGAGTTCGAACGAAAATCTTCAATGCGTCAAAGATCATATCTAAATGATCCTCAACTTGATCCTTTTTCTGATTTTTTTTGTTAAACTGTCTATAAGTGTAGTGATAAAACTACATACCAATTTTCATTCATCTGGGTTTTTTAAGTATCTTATTCACACGGACGTGGACGGACAGGCAGGAAGACTTCCCTTCAACGAATTCTGTCCAAAATTTTATACAAATCGACACTTTTTGTATAAAGACCACAAGCCGAATTTCATCTTTCTGATTCCTCCAATTTTTGACTTATCGTGTTTGCAGAAAGATGGATATAAGTCAAAAAATGTTTTTTTCTAACTCTTGTCAGTCTAAAATGGTCGATACACTAAAATCTCGAAGTCAAATTATTAAACGATTACAATGCTTTGTTTTGTATGCTCCGTGTACGAGGAAAAAATAACTCCAAATATTGTTTCATCACCATAAATATCACCTATATACAGCTCCTACAACCAGATAAGGTTAGTTGAATTTCCTTCTGGAAATTAACTTTTATTTTCGTAATTTCAAATCCTAAAACTTACTTATTCTACTTATCTGGTTAAAATATTGTCGAACGCGTAATATCCTCAATATGAACAAAAAACTTTCACTCTATGAATTTAAGTTAACCAGTTTAATTAAATATTAAAACGTTTTAATATTTAATATCCGTGTGATGGATTTATTGAATTGAATTGTCATTACAAGAATTTGTTTCTCACCAATGAGGCAAAACTTCGTTTCAAACACAGAACGCCGCCCCATGTCCCCATGCCTGATGCCATTACAGCAACTGTAACGGTTGGGTGGACACGGGACATCGTTTCAAACACAGCGGAATCAATGCGCTTCATTCACAATAGATATTTCTAGGTTTTATTGCTGTGTCTTTATGGCGGGTTTAAATAAAGAGGCAATATTATATTTTGAAAAGTAATTAAATGCCCAAATTTTCACTCAAAAATAAAAATATTTGAAAAAGAATGCTCATATTGAAGATCAATCTGAATCATGTTTGATTTATTTTCCGAAATTTCAGCAGCAAAAAACCGGATGAAAAACAATTTTTTTGTTACTAACAAGCTTGAGATTTAATTAATATACAGTCTTTAGTGAGTTGGCTCATTTTAGTTAGAGTCTTTAGCAAACAAACTTAATTTTATCACAAGAACTATTGCAAATTTTGGAACGAAATTTGATACGCTTATAAGAAAAGACCTCCCGGATCGAATTATTGAAAAAACTTGATTTGCGAAATAGAAAAGTCATTCGACTATTAAGTTTGTCGATCTGAATAAACCTGTCCCATCGAGTCATTTCCACTGACGCTAATTTTGTGAAGATGAGACAATAATTACTCGAGTTACAGAGGTGTCTGTTTTTTTTTGCGAACTGTACATAATAATGTCTTCAGGCACTAAAAGTAACAAGTGTAGTTCTTAAAAAGTTAATGTTCATCCAGTTTTCTTTCCATCTTTGGAAATGCTATGATTTCAATTTGTAGGAAAACAATTATTCCGTTTTGAGGAATATGCATTCTTAAATTTCTTCATTTTAAAGTTCTTATGAAATTTACCAATGGATTTCATTCCTTCTGGAAAATTATGGAATTTTCAGTAATATTGAATCAAAGCACTGTTAAACGTTATCAGACCACATTTTAACCAATAAGAAACGACTGTAAATTGTATGAATTATAGGTAGAGCTTTGAGAACTGTGCCGTTTGCTAATTAAAACTGAAGCAATACAAAAATATGTAGCAGCTAAGAGAGCTTAGAAGGCAAAAATCAATAAATGCGCCCTTTTGGAAGGTTACTTGAATACAATTTATTTGTTTTTGTCTAAGCATTTTAATGAATTTATATGTTTGTTGAAGTTTCATTTTTAAGTTGTATTGTTTGAAGATAAGTATTTTTGAAAATTTTCATCTAAACTTTTAAAAAAATATATTGATGCATTTGTATCTTTCGAGGCAACATATAAGTTTTCTATTATACTGAGTTAAAGAAGAATTGAACTCAGTATAAAGTTTAATAAATTTTTTCATGCAATTGTGATTTAAATTTTTTAACATCTAAGTATATATATATATTAAAATCTATTCTAAGTCTATAAATATTTTAACAACAAAGCTTATTTATCTGATTTAGGTGGAGCTTCTATTTCAACTGCAACAGGCGGTGGTAAGTATTTCTCTGAATTCTTGAAATCGTTTTGAAGCATGTAATTAAAAAAGAATAGTTTGTCTATAAATCATCTGTCAAGATTTCTATATCAAAAAATTTTCTTCAAGGAATAAAACTTGTGGTAATGATGTGTTTTATGTTTAATTCATCATCTATCGATTGACTTAATTTTCTTCTATAGCAATCATCATTCTAAGCGATTAAATTTCAGCAATTAAATTTTTATTAAAACTGTGCTGAAATATCAAGAATGTGCTATTTATTATTAATTTAAACCGCAGAAATTCGACTATAAATATTTTTAATTATTTTTAATAATTAGAGTTTTAAATAATTGAAATTTTTATCGATACGCTAACGCTTGAAAAATTGTTATATATTTTAAACTAGCAGTACGCGCACGGCGTTGCCCGTGGAATCGGGATTTCAACAAAATAAAAAAAAGCCCACATACAATTGCATAAATGAAAGTTTTAAAAACTAAATCAAAACAGAAATATATATATATTATTGAGTTGGTCCGCCTCCTTTTCCTCTCGACCGAGTACCGTTAAATCCAAATAATATTAAAAAATTACAATGTGATATTTATTACACCGCGAGCAAAGTATGAAAGCCAAAGAAATAAGTTAAGATACGCTTAAAAATAATAATCGAGGTCATGGAGTAAATACATCATCTCCTCGCAGAACGCGAAAGTAATGACGTCACCCTGGCCCTTCAGCCAATGAAATTGCCCGCAACGTTCCGGAGACTGTCGTGGGCGAAAGCTTCGCTAGAGGAAACATATCGTTCAACTACCAGGAAAAAATTAATTTTAAAAAAACTAAAAAAGATATTTTAACCATTCTCGTTTTAAATCCGACAGAACCGTTGCAGTTATAAGCTGAAAAAAATTGAAAATAATAGTGTTATTAGAAAGTCGGATGCAACAAATTTAAAAACAGAACCAACATTTAGGTGCAAAACTGACTGATTTTAAAAAAATTCTCAAAATTCAGTAATTTAAGATAGAAATTCAAAACTAACTTCATTAGAACGGAAATCGCGTGCTCTTTCCGATGGTCTATCTATTTTTGTCGTACAATTATTTGAAACCATTCTAATGAGAAATTAGTGCGAAAAATCAACCAAAACAACACAAAACATTAAATAAAAAAAATTCTAGATTAAAATTTAAAATTTCGGCTTCGAGGTGCACTCAGTCACCATTACGACTATCTGTGTGCCAAATTTCATGGCTGTAAGTGCGATAGATTCGTCTGGACATCGCAGACAAACACACACACACGCACACACACACACAAACATTGCCTTTTATAAGTATAGATATTAGGATATTATAAATAAGACATAAATGTGCTTACGCTCGTTCGGCATTATGCTTGTTCTTACTTCTGTAACTGGTAATTTCCAAGAGGTTTGAGGAAGAATAGGGAATTTCGGATCCACAAAGATTGTACTGGAATCTTGAATCGAACGATACAAAAATGTATCCCTCTGTGAACAGTATAGATAAAATCAAATAAAATGCAATTAACCATTAAAACAAATTTAAAAAATATGTTACAAGATTATTACAATGTTTTAGCAGCGCGCAATTTGCGGCTGCATACAAAAAACGAAGGAAGACAAAAAAATATTCTAAATAATTATAAAGGCAAAAAAACATTCTAAATAAGCATAAAGACAAAAACATTCTAAATAAGTATAAAAACAAAGAAATACAACCTGAAAAAACTGAAGCAAACGAACAAAGAATCCATTCTAGCCTACTTTCTCAAGACAGGCTTTTCGATATGGATTAAAAAAAAACTTGAAATTTTTCTGTAAGAAGCTTGACTTTCGTAAAAGACAGTTTCTTGTAACCCGGAAGATCCCAAGTGAAGACGAAATATACAAGAAATAATCACAAAACATTTTTTTAACAAACAAACACAATAACGCCAATAAGATTAATTTTGCTGATCTGTCCCATAGACGTATTCACGATACCACACATATATCTTTCTGTTGGAAATACTCATTCTAATACATAATCTGTTTTACAGGCAAAAATACCAGCACGATTAAATTTCCTAGTCGTTGTCTGGATATTCTGTTGCCCATACTTGCCTGCATCCTTCGTGTGAATTGGATAGCAATTTATCCGACGATTCCTTTTGTCTTTGATCCGTATATAGCGATCTCCATTTATAGACCAGAACCATAATATCTAGTAACTGTTCTAGTTTCATAAAATCTGTTCCACAAACGTCCAATAGCACAATTCATTATCAACATATCTGATCGAGAGGCTTTTTTCTAATTTACCCTAAATTCTTCCACGAGTCAAATCTTCAATGTTCTTTGATTAATATAATTTACTATGTCAAGAGAAAAAACAAGAATCATCTGCATGAAGCCTACATAAGATATTTTATTTATATTGCCCAACTTCACTCCTTGTCTTCTGTGACTTAATGTCTGTCACGTGGTTCAAAATATTTGCATATGCATAAGCCAGTCTTTAACACCTACTTCCTATATCTGGGAATTATATCAGCTTCTTTCGGCCTCTCACAATTTACTTTTTATGTACGAAATTTAGTAATTTATGTTTGTCTCTTAATTTGTAGTCATCAGTGTAAATCGCTGAAAATGAATAAAAAAATAGCACAACTCTTGGTTAATTCAATCGAAAATATATTAGTATTCGTAAAATATAATCCGTCATTGTATGTAAATATGGCTACTCCAATGGAATGAGCGAACTGCGTTGGATGGTACTTTGAAACTAAGTAGAATATTTAAATTCAAAGAAAGTTTCGTACTACGTTTCATAAAGTCGAAATGCCTTGTCGAAACAGCATTTTGTGATGGCACCTTAGATTTTTAGAGACTGGAAGCGTGTTGGACAGACCAAGAAGTGATAGGCTACGCACTTTAGATGATGATGCCGAACGAATCCGTCAAATGCTTATTTGTATTCCTACATTATGAACACGAAATGTTTCAGGGGTATTAGGAATTGCACGAACAACAGTTCGTCGATACTGTTTTCCGTTACAGACATTTATTAAAATTAAATTTTTGATTTATTAACAATTTCTTTATGGCAAAAACACTTTAGAGGGCTTAATGTAATTTAGTGAAAACCTCACACTGAAATTACAATTTTTTGATTTTTTATTAAATTGTGAAATGTGACAAGCTCTTTTGGTTTACCTGTATAACGTTCACCAGGTCCACATACTCGATAGATATTTTGGGAAATTGGATCTCGATCTCTAAACTAATACTTTTTCACCAAAGCACTGAAGCATCTCATAATTACTTCAAGGGTTTATTGCCTTTTCAAGATATGTTATTGGCTTCTTTATAAAATAAACTATAATTTTTTTTACGGCTAGATATAAAAAAACATTGAAATATATGATTTTTGTATTTCATGTTGTCGAGAAATTATCTCTGGTGTGTGCATGTATTTCAATATCTGGAATTTTGTTTAACGTTTGAAAAATGAATATTTCCGTAATGCCTGTCTAGTGTCATATTCCAAAAAGATGGCTTAAAAATATTTTTTTATTTAAATAAAGTTAATTAGTAAAACCAGGTAAAGCTTAGAAGTAGGAGAAAATTATCCAGGATTTTTTTGTAGAATTTTATTCTAGTACAAAAAGGACAAATCTCATTTCTCTGCGTCTCAGACTAATTAGCATTTTTCTTTTTTCATCTCAGATTTCTTTCCCACTGGCTGTAACAAAATGCAGACATCTACAAATCAAAACAATACAATCCCCAAAGTTTATTTCACAAATTCATGGGATATGCGAATATACTGCTTTTGGAATTTCAAAATAAATATGACAGTTTTAATGTCATGATACTTATAGATTTTCTGAGTAGTGAAATCCTTTTTTCTACTTTAAGATATTTTTCATAAAAGATAGTAAATTGCCTTCATATTGATGTAACAAGGCGAAATATTTTGCTGGTTGTATATATTATAATTTGCGATTGCTAAGTATTTCCCCTTCATTTCGTCAATAATATTTGAAGAAGATATTCTTCCGTTTCTTTAAAATCATTCCAGTTTCCTAAAAGTATAATTTATTAAAGAAAATGTCATTAATTTTCAGAAGTTTCGATCTTTTATTGCAAACTAAATAATTAAACATTATGAATTTCAATTTCACACAGTGGGAGCTGGCGGGCCAATAGGACCAGCAGGGGCTGGTAAGTGATTTTCTGTTCTCTCCGAGACTGAATAAGAAATGAATTATCTTTTAGCTTAAACTCTTGTCTGTTTTTATGTAAACAAATTCTGAAATTATTTTTTATACTAAAAATTTAAAAGATTTCTTAAAGAAACGCATATTCAAGTACCTAATTTAATAGCTATATTTTCGTTATACTGCTCATTCAAAAGACAAATAAACAGAATTTCAGTTTAACTTTTATACCATATATAGTTTTAATTTATATTCTAAATTTCAAGTCTCATGTTTATTTTATTTTAACAGTATCTGTGGCAGGGGGAGGTAAGTACTAAAATCTGCATTCTTAAAATATTATTGACATATTTTAGCTGAAGTATTTTTTTGTTTTCATTAATTTTCAGAAATTTCAAGTTTTTAAAGATCACGGGATTTTCGTAGGGTATCCCCATTTTATTTTCACTTGCTTCTGTAGAGGAAACCAGTACTCTTAAAGTGCTTAAATAAAAATACTATGCCACGAAATGTTACAAATATTTTGCTTGTCATTAATAAAAAGGTTTTGAATATTTCTTGAATAGTTTTTTGAGCTGAACTGTCTATTTCCATATATTAGATGCTTACCAATTATTGATTATTTTTATTAATATGCCTGAGTGATGAGAAAATGTTTTGTTAATTCCATCTAGTAATTATGAACCACCCACTAATAGAAATAGCAAGAATATTTTGTTTTCTTTATACCGAAGCGCTGATATTGGAGGTGGATTTCGACAATTTTTTTTCAAAGATTTACATTTCTATGTATACTAACATCTTTCTGTCTCACTCTAAATATATAAATACATACATGTTAAAAATTTGAGTTTAAAAGCTGTTTTCTTCCAAAAAATGCATTGACCATAAATAGAAATGAATCGACATTTGTTTTGATGAATAATTTCGTAAAAAAAGAACGTTAGCATCATGCACTCTTTCCTCGATTTCTTAGACAATTTAAAAGAAAGTGTGTGCTGATGGCGAAATGTAAAATATTAAAAGAAAATGTGTGCTGATATGGAAATGCAAATGTAAAATATTAAAAGGAATTTTATTTTATTTATTTTTCGTCTTTCGAAGAGTATAATGTAAGTATAAGTGACCGTTAAATTAAATAGTTGCAACCCATATTTATAACATTTCTGAAAATTAAGGCTCTTTTGGGCGAAGCAAATTTTCTAATAAAAAAATTCATAAAAACTTATGAGATATATTACAGAGAGATTTTTTGAATGAAATTTTCTTATATGCTATACATAGGTTTTCTGTTTCCAGTTATTCTGTACAATGAAATATTTCATATATCTAAATAATATTTGATTAATCGTGAATTTAATTGTATTTTTTTAAAAATAGGACCTGCAGGAGGTGAGTTTTAATTCATATTTTTATCATATATTTTATTGCTTACTTATGAATTGATTAAGTTTTATGATCTTCATAATCTACTTGTATAATTGTGAAAAAATTTTAATTTCAAAAGATAAAAATACTTATTATTATCATTTGATATTATGTATCAAATTTCATAACAATACTTCATTGAATAACAACTGTCGAATTTATCTAAACTTATGAATATATGATCCTCTGAAATTAATGAATTCCGTTCTGCTTGATGAATGATAAACTAGATAAGCTGACAAATTTTCTCATTAGTTTTCAATAGAGCCTTTGGTTCATTTCTTTGAATAACGCAGAATTTCGTCGCTTAACAAACAATACCACGATATTAAAGAGAAAGAAAATACTCAACTTTTTGCAAGCGATAATGAATATTTCTGAATATTTCCGCATCTGGTAGGAACAGGGGTCTCATATTTATATCAGATGTTAAACAAATTCAGAAATATTCGCTATTGGTTGTGAAAAATTAGGTATTTTCTTCCTCTTAGAAATTTCAAAAAATTGAGTTAGGTCGTGTTGCTTGTTAAGCGACGAATTATAGATTTCAATTGTGTGTTTTTCAGAGTAATTCTTTTGCCTATATAACACAGTAATGCTGGAAAGATTGAGAAAAATTAATTTTATAAAAAAATGTCGGAAAGATTTGCATACGACAGGTGCAAAATCAAAACGTATAATTGAGGAAATAAAAGTTAATTAATTTTACCCCAATTAAATGCAATGAGACTCTGCAAGAGTAGAGAAAACGAACTAACATACTATATACAGTAGTAAACAATATGAAACCTCAAGTATTAGACATAAAATTAAAGAAGGTTTCTTTAAAGCTCAAAGCCAATTAATATTAGAATATTCTGGATTTATTGCAATGCGCACAGCATAAGTAACACAAAAGAATTGCTAATATTCTGTCTGTAATATACTATGATACGTTATATATTATTAATTGGTATTGAATTTTGGAACCAAACTTTGAATTTGAAACAGTGTTCTGAAATATTGCAAAAGTTAAAAATGAAGTTAGTCCTGTTTCCTTTCGAAGTCAACATTGTGTTTGAGAGAGTATTCTAAAATATTGCAGCTGCTATGCGATAATGAAAATGCAATAGTTTTTTTTTTATCTTTTGTAACCAGATTTAAATTTGGGCCATAAATTGTTCATGCGCTTCCATGATTACAACTGATGCGTCTTAATATTTCATTACTAGAAGATTTGGGCCAGTCTAAGACGGGAATTTAGCCCTATAAACGATCCATTGTCACATATTTACTAACGAAAGTTATAGTAGAAAATCTCATGTACATTGGCAGAGTGCTAAGAAATAATAAAATAAGTAAAACAGAACTGATGAATCAATTGACACTAACCTTCATTTAATAATAAACTTACTTTTAACAATTAATTTGGTTTCGTCTGAGTCAAAATAATGCAAAATTCACTAACAGAAAAAAATGCATTACCAAATACAAAAAAATAGTGAAAGAAAATATTAGTAATAACATCCCCCCTAATTCAAATCATTAAGTAAAGGGAGCCTTTCAGGATAAGAACGGTTAAGGAAAAAATATTAAATGCAAAATATACAGAAAGAACCCTTTTAACCAAAACGAAAGTATTCTACACTAACTTCCAACTGATCCTTGGAGTGAGGGTGATGAATCAGCATAAATAAAAAAGCAATAAAACTGCTGACTCGGCTCAATTTATATATAAAAAACTCCATGAATCAATTGACACGAACTTTCGTTTTCATAAATAACTTTACTTTACTTTTAATGAAAATAAAAAAAGAAATGAAACAGATGAAGTCAGTTTATTGACCTTTACTCCAATCGAACATGAATAAGTGAAATTTACGATCAAATAACTAATTTTTATTTTTGCTTAGCTTTAATAAAAAAAAATGTCTGATTTCTTTAACGCCATAACAGAAATCGGATTTGCGCGTTCGTTAATGACGCAGAGCAAAGAGGCAGAGTAATTTTTAACTCCTCCCAGAGCAGAATCTCTAGGACGTAGCCAAACCAAACCACATGAGCGTAACTTCCACGGATGGACAATTCTAATATATATAAATTTCACTGTTTCATTATATTATTTGCGGAATTATAAAATAAATCTACATTCTGCGAGATTATGTTATGTATTTTGCACTTTTTTTATACTAAACATTACTAACTGTGTTACACAGATAAGAAGGTATAACACGGTTGTTACGTATGTTCCAAAAACTTGCCTTATTATGGAAATATTGTTATTGAAAAAAGGAACCGATTTAGGTTGAAATGTTTAAGTAAACACGCTATTATATTTTAATTATTTAAAGGTTAAAAAGTATTTAAAACGATTTTGTTTTAAAAAATGGTGTTTCTCTATGAATAAAATTATGCTTCCTTTTCCATTATTTCTGTTAGAATATAATGCACCATTAAAAGAAGAATTTTGTTTCTCTTGGGGTAATCATTTAAGATATATGACTCCAAACGTGAGGTTAAGTGTGGATGTTCTTTCCGTTTGTCAAGTTAAATGTTTGATTTGTTTTTTCCTGTGCCCTATCGTTTCCTGAATTAAACTAACTCTCTTCATAAATCTCATAAATTTTGAAGACCCTATAGTAATCCATAATTTTCTGTGAATTTACTAAATTCGACTATAATTTCATTTTTTTCTATAGAGAGCTATCCTATATATTACGTGTGGATTTCCATAATTTTTCGCTTAAAAAGCTGTTGTTATGTTTCATTGTTTTTCGGGGTATACTCTAATTCTCAAATTTTTTAGAGCAAATATGAGTTATACGTGTATATTCGGAAGTTAATTATGTATTATCTAATAAGTAATTCCGAATTTTAATGCAATTTTTGTTTATTTCATGAACAATAAATAATTTCATGATTTATATTTGGTTTTAAATAGTTAATTTATGTATTTTTCGATCAAATATTGCTTTTTTTGGCGGTTGGTGGTTGTGTTGGCAGGTCTTTCTATCTTTAGGCAAATATTGATATTTATGGCTATAAAATCTTTTGGAAGAGGATGCATAATATCTGTTCATCCATTAAATCTCGCTAAATACGTATACTTTTTTTATGTTTAAATATTTAGTGAATGACGTTAAAGAATAGGAAACTGTTAATATGCAACTGCCAAAGATTTATTTAATTTTTCATGAAAACTTACCAGTTTCATTGAAACAATGGATATGGAACTTAAACCATAACTTTAACATTACTTTAATAATTTTGTCATGAAACGTTTGAAAAGAAAGACTTTTTTTAAAATCGTCAAAATGAATTTTAGAAATTATAGGTCATTATCCTTGGAAATTAAAAGGAAATTTTGTTGCTTTGAGAATATCAAATTTTTTTTTCTAAAGTGCATCACAAATTGAAATATTTTGAAGAAGATTTGTAGTAATAATTATATTATAAAAAATACGGATAATTTTAAAGCACAGAAACTTCTCAAGCAGAATGTGGGATTAATATAAACCATTAAATATTTTTTGATGTAATGAGCCTTGAAAAATTTTCGCTTTATATAAATATTATATATAGTCAAATTCTTATTATTCGTTAATTATAATGCTCGCCAGAAAATTCAGTTGTTTGGAATTTTTATTTGGCTGTCTACAGGAAGTGAGAAACAACGAATTGTAATTATAACATGATTTCTCAGTATTTTTCAGAGAATTTTCTAGATATTTATTTTATACTGTAGATTAGGTAGGAAAGTAAGTCGTATGTTCTTCCGCTTACATAACTGCTACAACAGAATATTTTGATAAACTATTTAAATAGAAATTTCAATAAATTAGAAATATTAATAGCTTGGAAATTGTTTATTAATGAAAAATGATGAAAAAGCAGAAAGTAATACTTCAAATATATACTGCCGAAAATCATGGTTACAGTATTTTGGTATCTTAAAAAATTCCGAGATCAATTTTAATTTAAAAAAATTTTAATATATAGTAGTAAAAATTTGATGAATTTTAAATGATTGTAAGATAAGTTTGTCGCAGAAATATCTTTTTATATTAGTATTTTCTATATTTTGAATGAATGATATCGAACTGCACGAAAAGCAATTTAAACGGAAAAATTCAAAATGGTAAAACAGCGAGTTTTGTGTGCAAATAAAATCTGCTCCCTATGTCTCTAAATACAGAAAGGCGAAGTTCGCATTATCTGAAAAAATTATTCTTCAATAAATCTTAGTTAGACTGCTTAATAGCATGGTTCTATATATATATATCATAATAATTGATAATTTTAACGGCATAATTTCCATATCGTTTGGTTAATTTCATCGAAACCCTTTGAATTAAAAATAATATTTAAATTTAAAATCAGGTTTTTATTTCTTTATTTGTGGTAAAGTACTCATTTAAACGTTTCAGGTTTTCAGTTTAATATATTCTTCAAGAAATATTCTATTAGGTCTTGTTTTACTAATATACATTTTCTATTCTTCCTATCTGATAGTTTTTTTTCATTACTTATAGTTACTTGAAGCTTTAACTAAATGCTTATTAATCTATATATTGTAACAGCTGTTGGAGGTGAGTACTTTCATTATTGGCTATCAATTTTTAACATCAAATTTTATTGACTCTCAGAATGAAATCATATGAACTACTGGCTTGAATTTTTATACATAAGAATTATATTTTTGATAGACTTGTTATTGTGAAAGAAAAATATCTGTCAAATGTCAATATTCTCCAGGTAATGTCAATTTCTCCGGTTGGTGACTGTCTAAATTTTTCGGTGAATGTGATTGGTATCTGCCAGAGAATATTGATATTCTTTAATTTTGGTCTTTCACGGTAACAGACTTATTATTTGTTTGGTGATTAAATAAAACAATGATTTTATATTATTTAAATGATGATTTAATATTTTCTAATAAATACTTAATAAAATTTTTTTCGTTCTCTCATTGTTTTTGAACATCTGCCGTTAAGGTTTTGCAGATGTTCCTATTCTTAGGCTAAATTCGTCATGTATAGTTAGAAACATTTTTGGAGTGAATAATTTCCTTTTATCTCTTAAAAGATCAGTGGGTATATCTTGATTTATCATAATTTATTTGCAAATTTGTGATGGACGATTCTAAAGAAAAGACAACAGCGAACGTTTGATTGTTATTTTCTCACGAAATGATTTAATTTTACATGTATTCTACCACTTTTTTCTCACAGCAGATTTTTGAGCAAGTAAAAATGAAAACTATACTCAGAATTTTAATATTACTTGGATATTTATTATGCTACTTATGTTTTGAAAGAACAGAATTTTAGTATTGTCAAAACTACTTTCAGTATTACTTATTCTTTTTGCTTTGGAATAAAAAGGAAATGTTCTTGTATTAATAATTTTCAAGTATTACAAATTTTAATGTACATCACAAAATTGATGAATTGTAAAAATTTCGATTCATTATTTCAATTTTAGAAATTTTATTGTAATCAAATTTCGAAACTTCTGAAACTTTTAAATCTGTGAAATAACCAATACTCAGATGTCAATTCTAAATTTTATGTTTTTTCACTTATGAAGTTTCAATTTTATATGAATAGTTCCTTGACATTATTCTTTTCTTCCTTTAAAAAAAGGAGCACCTTGTGAGTATCCGTTGTACACAAATTTTTATATTAAATTTATTATTTCACTGTTTGACATTAATAATTTTATGATAATAACCTATTTTTTTCGAAAAAAGAATATGTTTAGCTTTCATTTTATTTTTGGTAAAACACTATTATTATTTTATTAATTGGTTTGAATTTTTCTTAACGTCCGAGTAACAAAATATGAAATAAGTAAATGAAATATGTTTATACTTTTTATTTCGTAAATTTCCCTGTCACCATTATTCCGGTATTAAAACTTCTTTACGTTCTATAGGTATAAACAATAATTTTTTGATTTCTAAACATTTAATATACGTTAATGTATATAAATTGATGTTTCAAGCATTGATGAAAGCTTAGTTATTTACACTTCCTGTGCCGAAAGAAAACTGATTAAAAATATGATAGGAGAAACAAAGCCAATTTAAAAGCAAAATGAAAGACATTGGAAATGCGAACACATCTACCAAGAAATTTATACAATATTCAATTTAAAGAACTCATCAGCATAAACCATATCAAGAAAAACATACTTACGGTGCCACCAAAACTTTAATGTATCTCATTTGTCTAAATGGAACGATAGAGGTCTAACTCAAAAGTATAAAAGCTATAAAAATAATTTAAATTAAAATAGTTTGATTTGATAGATTTGATTTTTATTAAAAATAGTTAATTTTTTTCTATTTTTATCTATTTTCTATTTTTCTACATTTACACAAGAATAAAAAAATAAAAAGTCCCGTTTTGTTTAATTGCAGCATTAAATAGCCATTTTCGAGAATTCTTTAAAATGAAAAATTTTCATGCGTGTCTTTCTGTAGATGATTAATTCGAAAATGGACTTCATTTTCAATGTAATAAGAGTGATGTATTATAGAATGAAATCACGGATACGATAGATAAGCAAATCATCAAAATACAAATTATGTTTTCTATGTAATATTGTATATCGATGATATTTAGCGTAACTTAATGAGGACATTCTTCTTTTTCCTAAAATAAATTGTTATTGCTAAACATCATTTACAAATAGAGGTAATTCAATATAACGTAGTTTTTATGACAGTTCGGAAGAGTGTTATGCGAATCCGTGTTAGATGACAGAAAAAAAAAAGAATTTGAGCAAAACGAGAAGTAAGGTTCCGAAATCTAAATTTAAAAAGTTGATATATTTTTTTAATTGAAATGAATCCATTTAATGGGATTTTCTCCAAATATATTGTGTATCAATGTGAAGCGAATATCGTATCCTTCGTCATCAATGCTATGCACCATTAAATGGGGGAGTTTTCTGTCTCTCTGTTCTCTTTGTTTGAGTTACGTATCTTCATTAAAGATATATAACTTCAAATATTCTGTCAAGTTTCTTTTTCACGCATTTTAAAATAAAATACTAGATATCTTCACTTTCACCTTGTGCTCTATCGTCTCCATAATTATAATCTGACCCTCTCTCTGAATCCTTTAAATTATAATGGTGTTATTATGTTGTATTGTTATTCAGTGTACTTTCAAATATAAAGTAATGTAACTTCAACAGTTTACAGCATATGCTACGTTGCAGTTTGTTTGGGGACATCCCTGAAGTGTTTTATTTGCTCTCGACAATTGTTACTATACTTTGCGTTTCTCGAGGTGTTCTGTAATTTTCAAATCATGTTCGAGTGAAAACGTGTTATGAAAGTACCATTTATACGAAGTATATGTAGCACTAAGGGTGATATGAAATGTTTGTGAAGGTAACTTGTGTCTTCTCTAAGGAATTATTACTGATTTTTAATCCACTTAATAGCTTATTTGGCAATTACATAATAAAATTATGATTATCATTTGATAATGAATGCTTGATCTAATTATACTCTGTTTTTTATCGTTTTGCCATAGGTCTGGGTAAGTGTTTGCAAATTTTCCTATCCGTATGCGAATTTTGACATTTAGAGTTAGAAGTTACATTGGAAGGGAATGATTAATTCCATTAATGCATTGAGAGTCTATCATTTTCCTTTTTATTTATTTAAATTTATATATGAATTTCCGTTGGATGGCGTTGAGCAAAAGGAAACTGTGAATATCTGAGTGTTACTCAACCATAAAAAAATATTTTTCTTAACTTTAATACAGAAGATTTGAACAGTAACATGAATAATTTTAAATGATTTTTTAAGTAATTTGATAATAAAAAAAATTTCTACCTGTAAATAAGAAAACTATATTTCGGAATTCAGCATTATACGAATAGCTGCTATCTTGCTTACCTATTTAAAGAATAAAATATTATCATTACCAAAACTAATCTTAGAGTTTCTAATTTTTTCTTTTATGAATTATAGGAAAATTTAATTTCATTGATAACATACAAATATTTAAAAATTTGGTGTTTGCATGACAGATTGAAAAAGTTTGAAGAGATATTCTGATTCTACATCTCAATTTTAAAATTCTATGATTGATAACATTTGGAATCGTATGGGATATTTTAAGCTTTAAATGAACCATTGTTCTAAAATAAAGTTCTAATTTAATGTATTTAATTTATATTGTTTCCATTTTAATTTATTTATATTATGAATTTAACTTTTTTTTATAAAAAAGGAGCACCCGGTGAGTATACACATTATTCAAATTATATTTGACCCAGAGAAGAGAAGTCCTGTTTTAACTCGATCTTTCGGCATTTCGCCTGCTTGTCTGTAAACTGTTCGTTACGCAGTCATGACAGAATGTGTGGTTCGATTTTCTCTGAATTTAGCATGCATATTGCTTAAATGTGTAAGGATTTTTATTTTTGATTCCATTCCAAAATGGCTGTCATTTTAATGGTTCTATTTAATTGATTCCTTTTCAAGATGGTTTCCCTTTTAATGATTCCGTTTCATGTATTTTTCAGCTTTTTTCAGCGATTGTAGCCTAACTGTACTCAATTCCTAATGCATACAAAAATAGCGATAATAGCAAATGGATAATTGCAATTTTTTATTACTGACAAAAGAAGACATTTAATTATAATGTTGTGAATACTGATAAAATCAGAAACTTGTTTAAATAATTCGCATTCGAAAAAAAGTGGCTAAACCTTTAAAGACTGCGATGAAAAGCATACCTTATTATTATTTTTTACGCGAGGTCTACTGTTCACAGAATTACTAGTTATGAAATCGCTAATTTAGATCGATACTGTTTATAAACATCAATTTTTGTGAAAAAGAATCTGATAAGTTTTCTTTGCACTTCTTACACATTTTCTTTATTTTTTCACATAATTAAATACTTTTCTTAACTGCCGCAAATCTTAATTCTGAGTTAATTCTCTTCATTTTGTAAATCTCTAAAATATATGAACAAATGAAAACCACTTCTGATTATGTAAAAAGAGATTATTCAACTATTTAAAATTCCTCTTATGTTTTTGTGAGATTAGAGTTTCATGCATGGTAGCAAATTAAATATTTTATCATTAATTTCCCTTCAATATGAGCTTTGAAAGGGTTTATTTTATATATTTATTCTATAATTATGAATAATTCAATCGATTGCTCAATATTAGTCAAATGCACAAAGCATATACATTTTAATTATAAGGTTTTAAAAAAATTTTCAACTTTCCAAAACACTGGATATTTTGAGATTCAATTTTTATGAAATATTTTTTTGCACTTTGTAGATTGTAGTAATTTTATTGATGAATTCTTATATTTCGAGGTATTTTGCAAGCTTTTAATTATTCGATGTAAAAGATTTCTTAAACACAATTTTAGGCACATATTAATGTAGATATTTCAGTTTTAATTTAAGTTTTTTATCATCTAAGTTTACAAATTTCTCTGTGATTTAGGTGGAGCTGCTATATCTACAGCAGTAGGTGGTGGTAAGCATCCGTTTGAATTCTTGAAATAATTTAGAAATTTTTAACTTAAAAAAATCGTTTTGTTCTCAGACCATCAGTCAAAATTTCCGTCTGAAAAAATTTCTTACACAATTTGGAAGAAATAATATGATGACTGTAAGTTTGAAATTTAATTTGGCGTTGAAAGAATAACCATGAGTCAATGACATTCAAATTCTAGGCGATTAAAATTCAACAATTGATGTTCAAATAATAATGTGTAAAACGTATTACGGGTTGTTAATGTTAATTCCCAAGAAAAAGAATTCTTGCTAATTTGAAATCACAGAACTCTCACTATGTTGAATTGATGAAAAGTTTAAAAAAATGTTTTTACACTTATCTTTGAAAACATTTGTCTTCATATAAATTTTATAATACAGGATCTCTCAATAGTATGTACCTTTTTTTGTGAAATCAGACTCGTTTTTAAGAAAAGCAAACTGAAATCTATTTATGTTTATCATGCTTAAAATGTGAGAGGTATGTACAAAATTTTATCTTTGTAAGTACAGGGTACTCCAAAATTTTTATTTTGGTTCCAGAATTAATTACCTATTTTTGGTAGATTATAAAAACTATTTGTAGCTCTACTGTGATTGCAAAAATATTTATAAAAATAACCATAAAGAAAAAAAGTGACTTACAAATCTTTCGTTAAAATTTTATAGAAATCTTTAAATAATTGCTATATCCATATCCCTATACATTTCTAATGTCCTTCCCAGATAGCAAAGAAAGCTTGTCTAAAAGGTTTTGGAAACCTTGCCGTCAGCAAGGGTAAAGGGTTGTCACAAAGGTTTCCAAGACAAGGGTTGAGCCTTTCGGCAAGGTAGCGGAAATCTTCTCTATTCAACAAGAAACAAGGTTTTCTGTAAGGTTTTTAGTAAGATTTCCCCAAGCTTTTATTAGAAGCTTGTTTCAGGACTTTCAGAAGGCTGTTAAGAGCCCTCCTTCAGCGGACAAAATAGAACCCCCTTCCACCCTCCGAAGCCGTACCCCTACAGAGGGGTCCAACCCCCTATTTTATACCTCTTCTTCTGACGTCATATTAGAGTTATTTGGAATGTCAATTAATTATATCAATTAGGAATCGTAATTAATCAAAGCTTAATTATTAATTTAAATTAATTTGATTAATCTAATTTTTAATTCATCTTACTTGCATGATTTCGTTGTAGATTGGGGCAAAACTTCAAATTCCTCCGAGCCGGGGATCAAACCAGTGTTCATAGAGTTGGAAGGCAAACGCAATAACCACTATACCGCACGGGACTACACGCGATGGGACAGGTGGTTCATAAAAAGCTTTCCTACGTCAATTTTGTGGGAATGGTTTCCGAAACTGTTTGCGCGGAAATGCTTTCGCGGACTCGTCGTTCAAACCTTGTTGGTGAGGTAGTTCATAAAAAGCTTTCCTATGTAAACCTTGCGGCAATGGTTTCCAAAACGGTTTGCGCGGAAATGCTTTCGCGGACAGCCTATGGAAAGTGAAATGGCAACCTTTCCGCAATATTCTTTGCTATCTGGGTTATTATTACGGAACACATTATGAAATATTTCAGAAGTTATCCCCTGAACAGCTAACTGTATGCATTCATTGAGTTTAGCTAAACTAGTAATCTTGCAGTAGACCTTTTTTCATTTCGAAAAAGATAATTTTGGAACAAAAATAGAATTTAATACACTCTAGAGAAGATAAACGTTTGCAAGCGAGTTTAAAAGTGACTGATTTAACAAATATAGATACGTACTTTTGGGATATTTTGCATTACATGCAATCTTATTCTTATCATTCAGTGTTTGTAATTACTCGACAGAAAATCAAGGTGTTTATAAAGTTGACTTTGACCTTGCGTCTATTGGCAATAACAAACAACTCTT
Organism: Araneus ventricosus; assembly: GCA_013235015.1. Taxonomy (NCBI): domain Eukaryota; kingdom Metazoa; phylum Arthropoda; class Arachnida; order Araneae; family Araneidae; genus Araneus; species Araneus ventricosus. The sequence continues at coordinate 245,882 of BGPR01000497.1, read as the reverse complement.
TATAACTAGAAAATCACCCGCCATTGTATGACGGGTGCAAATTGCCTCTTCATTCGAGAGATTTCCCGTCAAATTTGACGTGTTTAAATAGATATACATGCGAGAGAAATGTTTAACATTGATTGAAAACAAATAAAATAAACATATATTTTACGGCAGGAAATATTTTTTTTATTTACATATTTCTTCATTCAAAAAACCTCTTGGTAAACAACATTCCGTGTGAAGTATTTTTCGTTATTTAACAATTTTCCTTCTACTTCAGATGTCTAATCAAAACAAAGCACTTCTCTGCTTGTCAAACGTTGCCAAAAAATATTATCAAATATCATGACGATTGCAATAAATAATCAGATGTATCGTGGCGTCCAAACTATATCACGTGCACGTATACCACTGACGTGATTTACTACTTTCTATTGAAAAACGGAAATTAATTTGAAATATATGATTAATATAATTTAAAATTTCTAGGGAACTATTGATCATAGCGAGATAAATTTTTTATCAATCGATATCAATTTTATTTTACTATTTTAAAGCTATTAAATTTGAAATTAGAATGACAATTCGTTTTTAAATTTAAAATTATTGAAAGTTAGGTGCGCTAACAATGAAATAATGATGTTTAACGTCTCACAGTGCTATGGCGCGAATTTTATTGTTGGTGACGTCAGAGCGTTACCGGACAGAGACAGATCTGGGCTATTATATTAGTAATAATTATAACAGGGTTTTCCTGCATTTTTAAAATTATTTTTCGATAGAATTGTACTTCAGGTTGGTAAGATAGAAAGTGACATGTTCTGCTGTTTTCATAGCTAGTCCAATAGAATATATTTAAAAAAGATGTTTTGGCAGAAATTTAAGGGAGCAACTTAACTTTTTCATTATTTAGAGAAAGATGAAGGAAATGCACAAACTGGTAATTCAAAAATATATTGCCAAGCAACGGTCACAGTATGTTATGAACGATAAATTTCAAGTTAAAATTTTGTCATATATGTTAGTAAAAGTTTTGATGAAGGTTTTGCCTTTCCTTACTTGGGTCTAAATAATTCTAACACAAGTTTAAAGGAAACAAGTTTTTGACATTCGGATCCTGTCTATGACTTTCTCAGTGAATGATATCAAAGCGGAGAAAAAGGGTTTTCAAAGAGAAAATCAAAATTCTTAAATCGATTGAGTGTGATTCAAATCGGTCGATTAGGCATTGAATTTGAAAGGATCCAAGATCAATCTTTTGTTCCGAAAAAATTTGTCCTTCGATAAATCTCAGTGTAACTAAATGCAAAATGAAGAAGAATTAGAAAGAATGTGAGTTAGAAAGAATTCTAACTCACATTTTTTCTTTTAGGCTCTCTTTTACTGATACATATTTTATACATTCTTCTGTATCTTCTTTCCAAATAATTGCTTTATTTCGGTTAATAAGTAGTAAATATTATAATGAATTATTTATTGAATTGTATTTTGGAAATAGGTCCTGGATGTGAGTATTTTACTTTTTCCTCACTGATTTACAGTTTTTAAAATTGATTTACAAGTAAACTCAATATTAAGAAGCTTCATGTGTAAGAAACATTAAAATTTGAGAAGAATGTCAGAAGCTTTTAATCGACTAAAAGTTTAACTTTCATGTGGAGAAATGCATTTTGATGTTAGGTTAAAGTTACACATTCTTTTGTATTATCCATTTAGACAGAATATTATTATTTCCAAAGTTATTACTTTTAAAATAGCTCTTTGAAAAAATATGAAATTTTCATCATTAATTACCTTGATACATGAAATATCTTAAAAGATTTTTCATCTAAACTCTTCAGAATCTGCCATTCATAAAAGTTCATAGTACTTACGGTAATATTTTGTTTGCATTATTTAGCAATACTTATTGAGTAAACAAATTTACTTAACTGTTACCTATTTGATTAATTCAGTTAATTGATACAACGCATTGAAGATATAAAATATTCAATTAATCTCGTCTTAAAACACGGATGCGGGTAGTTTTTAATACTTTACCAAAGGAGAAGTTATTTAGTTTTTTTTCTTTAATCTATTTTTATTTGCTCACTATTTAACGTAATTTAAAAAAGGGACTCTAGATAATTTGTAAACAAGAAATTTTAGTACTAAATGTAGAGCTAATGCGGTATAACATGCTTCTTGTGAAATTTCTAAGAATTTTCCTTGTTATGCGAATCTGTGTTATACAAAACACACTAAGATTTGCGTACCAATTTAATAATTTAAGGTGCTTTCTCAGAAATATCCTGAAAGCTTCTTCATCTCATATTTTGAAAATATGCCGTTTATAAAATCGATATTTCTTAGATAAACTTTCCCATAATTTCACAGTACTGATAAGGTAAAAAATATAAAATACATGAAATGAAACGAGGAAAGCTAATGTTTCAACGAATTTATTCTCATATAAACCTTCTTTGAAAAGGAATGTTTGGGAAAAATGAAACTCTTCCTCTTCAACTGACTAAGAATAAAATATTCATAATCCTGCTGGTTACTTATTCGGTTCATATTCGCACTAAGGAGTATTCAACGAACGCCACTTGTTCTCATCTTCTCTCCATTAAACTGATTCGCAGATCACTTTTCACACTTCTGTCTTTGAGATTTTACGGAAAAATTGATGAAATAAAGAAAAAAAGTTAATTACTTATCTTTCAAGGATGGAAGAGAAATAAGCAATTATATATTTGTATAAACAATGGAAACGGTTTGAATTTAATTGCAACAATGAAAAGTAGGTATTGTTGTAAATTACGCTTAAAAATAGTTTTAAAAATTTATTAAAATTAGACAAAAAATTCTACCGCAACTTAATTGATGAGAATGAAAAGATTATTTTGCATTTGCAGATGGTATAAAAATGATTTTTGTGCTGTAATATTTTCAGAAATTATTAAGGAAAAACGCCGAATTTAGTTTATATTTTAATTAATAAAAATTCTATTAAAAATTTTAAAAAATGGACTCGGAGATGCACATTTCCACCTTCCAAATTATGCTTGTCCTGCATTTCGCAGCTCTAGGTCAGGCGGTCTGCCCTGTAGAGTGCCAGCACATACACACACACATTCTCCATTATTATTAGTAAAAATATACAACGCTAACTGTTTGCTTTAGTCTACAGTGTTTTCTTTCGGCATTTTAATGCAAAATCCTTGCTTTCTTGATTTTCACCGGTGCTTTATCTTCCTGTGACTTAAACTAACCATATTTCTAATTCCTTTCAATTGTAATCATCTTATTGCTTTCCATTTCGGTCTGAGATTTCCCTTGATTTGAATGTGATATCATTTTTTCTCTTTAAAGATTTTACTTTTCTGCATGTGGGTAATTCCTTTCTGTTTAATTAACCCTGCTTTTCAGGTTGTTCTCTAATTCTCAAATTTTGTTAAAGCAAACTTCTGTTATAGAAGCGCTGTGTATGCATGATTGTTACTTGTATATTCTTCAAATGAATTTTAATACAAATATTTGGTTATTTGATAATTTAATAAAACATTGCAGTGATTTCAGTTTTAGTTTAAATATTTAACATAATAATTTTCTTTACAGTGATGGGAGGTAGGTGTTGCCAGATCTTCCTATTCGTTTTGACATTTATTGTTAGAAATAACTTTTGTATGAGATAACTAATTTCTTTTAATTCATTGAGATGCCATCATATTCTTATTTTTTATATTTTATAAATAATTTTTTACGGACGATTATGAAGAAGAGGTAGCTGTGAATGTTGGACTGTTTTTAGTCATAAAATCATTTAAATTTTCATGAACTTTCTCCGCTTGGTTTGATAAAAAAAATTGAGCACTAATAACGAAAACTATATTTTGATATTACATATTATTTTAATCGTCATTATTTAGTTTAACTTTTGAAAAGAATTTTGTTTTTGTCAAAAAATACTTGGAGTTTCTAATTTATTTCGCTTAAGAATCAAATGTAAATTTTGTTAATAATTAAAATGCATAATATTTAGTTAACTTAACAAATAGAAGGAGTTTGAAAACTGTTCATTCTATTTTTGAATGTTAGATTTTTATTGCTGTTTAAATTTGAAACCGTTGAGAGTTTTAGATCTATAACTAAACTAATTCCCTTAAGTGAATTTGAAGGTTTATGTATTTCATTTGTTAATTTTCGATTTTAAATTTATATTTAAATATAAATATAAATTTAAAATCGAAAAAAATAATATATATAAAATATATATATATATATATATAAATTTATATTTATGTTATGAATTGTTTTCTTTCCTTTTTTATATAATAGGACCTGGTGAGTAATTATTGCATTCAGGTTGAAATATTACATCTATGAAGATGCATTTTAGATTAAGAATGTTATGAATTTTATCATTTTATTGAAAAAATATCATATACGTCTCAGTTGTATTTTTAAGGAACACATATCTTTGTTATTTTTTAATTAACTGAAGTTTCTCTTAGCGGCAATATAAAATTAATCCTTATTCTATGAGTTTATTCTCTGTATTATATAAATTTCTATAACTTAAATATTTGAAATTTTTTTATTAAAAGAGATTCTCTTCCCTGCTGACCGTTAAAACGCTTTATACCCTATGGGTGAATGGGTCAGCGTGGTTAATAAATAAGTAAGAGTTTCTTCATACGTTAATAAATTCCTCTTGTAATAACTTTTATTCTGCAGAAGACGACTTTTTATGGTTCAAATATATATTTTCGTCGAATTTACATAATACGTGGAGGTTCAAAAGGCATTAAGTGTAAGTAAATAAAAATTAAAAATGAGATAAAATGGACTTTTTAAAATGTAGTTTTAAAAAAATGACAATTTTTATAACGATTCGAAATATTTTTCTTAACCTTTTCTAAGGCCGCGGGAATCGTACTTCCCACCCATTTAATCACTTTTTTAAATGCAATTTTTCAGATTTCCTTAAGTTGTCGCCGAATTTTTCGATGGAACAAAAACCTAGATGTTCCAATTTCTCATCTCAAGCCATAACGAAATGTCTTGACTTGATAATTAATTATTAATTAATTAACGAAACCTCTATGTCATCCAATAAGCTAAATGAATTTATTTTCTTAAATTAATCTCAATAAAAAAGTTATTTTAGTATACCACAACTACAAAAAAAGGGTCATTCAAAGGATTAATAAGTAGCAATATTGCAATATTAAGATCTTATGTTCAACCGAAATAGAGCCAAGAAAGTAAGTTTTTTCAAAATAACTTAAATTGATAGTACACTGAAATATCTGGACAAATCAAAACTTTTCGCTCTTCATTACCTCTTCTGAATTATCCGTGCCTCTTTCATTTCTTGCCTTTAAAGTTGAGACTCGTGCTCTCTTGTGTGGCTTAGGTAAACTCTTAGAAAATGAGAGATATCATATAGTAGATAATATATGATTTTTAAATTTCTTTTAATGGTCCATGAACTGATTAATAGAAGGTTCTGAGCTATTGAAGAAAGTGGGATGCTTCCCTTTTGAGGCCGGCTTTGAAATATTTATCTCATTGAATGGAGAATTGCCTTGCAAAGTTTCTTTATAAAAGATAGACGTCAACTTATTTTCACAGTCTCATAACCATTTTTTATTCAACCGGTGAACATTAATCCTTTCAGTATATGTCTTTCTGTTGAAAGTACAATGCTCCAATTTTTTCGTCGAAACTTTTCTTGCTTCATTTCTGTTGCGTGAAATGGCATTTTTATCATTTGAATTTGAATTGATAAAATCTTTGCCACCATTGATAAGATATCTTTTTCTTGTCTTTAATTTAATAACATCAAAATCAGCACCATTTGGTAAGTAGATGTGTCTATATACATGAAAAAGTGATAATCAGAAGCAATGGCCTACCCTGGATTCTGAATGACTCTCCTTAAAGATGAACTTAATGTTTCTATTTTGGCCAGTACAACAATCAAAACACACAATTATATGACTATTATCAGAAGAATGCCCTTTAAAAATGTCTGATAAGACACGCCCCGATTTTTTGGTATTCCCGAGATCTCTCTGTTTCGCCTCACTTGAACATGTATAATTTATTATCGTTAAAGCTGTGAATTCCCAAATTGTAAATATACATGTTTAGTTTGTAATAAGCGATGGAAATGCTCAGGCTAGAGTATTTCCTAAATCGAATGTGAAAACTTAGGTATCGTCCCCACCTGGTAGCTAGTCTCCATTCAAAGCACTTCTAGATTTTTCTGCCTAATGATTCCCTTTTTTATCGTTCCCTAGACTAAAGCTCATGTAATTCAAATTGACTGTCGTCTGAATGTTTTTACGTTTTCATTCCGTCGTTAGTATAAATGGCATCTTCTGTTGTTGCATTTTGAAGGCAGTGATTTTAACGTTTTGGCAATTAACAATTGTTAAAAAGAAGTGGAACTTGCAATAAGCGAGACATGTTAAAAAAACTAACCTACACTGACTGGCTTCGGAACATTTACTTAATTGAACATTACTGAATTTCTGAATAAAATTTATATTGTTTTGAATATATTGTTTCATTTTATTATAATAGGACGTGGTGATTAATTTTTGTATAAATACTAATATATGACATATATATTGATAATTTTTAGGTTAAGAATGTTATGCATTTAATTTTGTTTTCGAAGAAATATCAGATACGTTTAACTTTCATTTTTTGTGAAACGCATTAAATTAATAATTTTTGCTGAAAAAAAGTTTTCTAAACTGGCTTATAAATTAAATCCAGTTTTTCTGAGTTTATTTTAAGCATTTTGTAAATTTCTACAAGTTATGAATATTTCATATTTTTTTCATTTTCTTTAAATAGATATTTGAAATTCATCTTTCAATGATTTTAAGTTTTCCACCACAATATCTATGGAATAAATCTTTATTTTAGGAGAATTTACTTAATAATTACTGACCAATATAAAAGGGGCTTGAAATCTTTTTAATCTTAAAATTAATTTTTTAAGAAATTTCACCGCTTGGTTTAACAAAAAAATTTTGATAATAGCTTATGAAAAAGATATGTTGGTTTAAAATATTATTTGAACTATCATAATTTTGCTTGATTTTTGGAATGTTTGAATTCTATCATTATCAAATTTTGGAATTTATAATTTATTTCGCTTAAAAATTGAAGGAAATTTTCATAATCTTTAAAAATCGTAACTTTTTTACGCATAACAAACTGAAAGAGTTTGAAAACTGCTCATTCTAGTTTTTTTCAATTATGGAATTTTTTGCTGTTTAAGTTTGAAGTATCCGGCAGATATAACTCTATAGCTTAATTAATGTCCTTCAGTAAATTTTAAATTTTATATACTTCATTTATGAAGCCCCCATTCTAAATTTACATTGTTATGGATGTAATCTTTGTTTTTTATATAACAGGTCCTGGTGAGTAATTGTTAAATACAGATTAATGGATTATATTTATATATTCCTCTATTATTGAAAGTTTCATGGATTTATTCCTTTTTATCTTAAAAATATCAGTTAAATCTCAATTATATTTTTTGTGAAAATCATTACTTTAATATTTTTTTACTGAATTAACTATTTTTTGAAGGAATTATAAAATAAATCTACATTCTATGACAGTTCTTTAGGTGTTTTGCAAATTTCTACATGCTATGAACATTTGATATTTTTTGATTAAAAGAAATATTTGAAATAATTTTATTTTGTAATATCTTTTAGCCATTCAGAGATTTATGGAACCAATCCTTATATTCGTCGAATTTCCATAGTTATATACTGACGATGTAAAATGGTTTTGATATCGTGCATTTACTGAATTGGCAATTAACATCAAATTTTCATATGTGGTAGTTAATTCAATTTTATCATTTATTTCCCTTAAATATGTGGTTTCCTTTGAAACTAATTTTATGACTGTTTTGATGCAACATTTATTTTTTTATTTTAATTATTAAGTAATCAATATTTTATTGAATTTTTAAAAAATAATTTTAAAATATCACTGTCATCTACAATGAACTCTAATTCTCAAGTACAATATTTTATTTTAATTTTAATTTTTCCAAACTCTTGGTTGTATTAGGATTATAATTCTTCAGAAAATAGTGTTTTCATCTTGAAGGAAACTAATTTATTTTTTCATTTTAAAATTTAATGATTTTATAGATGGATTTCTATCTTCCGAGGAACTTATAAATCTTAAATTATACCAAGTGAAAGAATTGTTAAACTGAATTTCAAGTATAAATAAGCGTAGAGTTTTCAGTTTTAGTTTAAATTTCTCAAAATCTATGTATTATAAATTTCTTTCATTAGGTTTAGCTGCTGTAGGAACAGTAGCAGGTGGAGGTAAGCATCAGTCTGAATTCTTGAAATAGTTTTCTGATTTCTAACTTAAAACTTTCTCTTTTTTTCAATTCACATATGAAGAATCTTTTCGCAATTATTTTCTTGAAAAATTGAGAAGAAAATGATTGAGGATTTCCTGATAAAGAAAGAATACTTTATTTTGTGTTTAAAATCCATTGTTCCAAAGAATTAAAATTCGGCAATTAATTTTCAATAAATGATGTGTTTAAATCTAGCAGATGTATTATAGATTGTTACTGCCATTTCCTATGGAATAAGTAGTTCTCTTTTCAGTTTTAAATAAAAGAATTTTTTTTCACCATAAGTATATTCAATAATTTAATTTATTTGAATTTTGATTGATGTACAGATGTTTGAACAAACTTTATTCCATGTTTTTTCAGGAAATGTAGCACTTTTTAGCAAAATTATATAATAATATAAGTTATTAAATCTTTATTATTCATTGACTAAAATTATTTGACTGGAAATTAAAGTGTTAATTTAGTTCAATTGGAATTTGAGGCCATTGTCAACAACGTTTGTTTATGATTATAATAGTGTTTCATTCTAATTTTCTGTAACATTTTTCGCTCATTAAATAATTTGTTGAATAGTTTGGAAGAAAAAGAATCATGTGTTTTCCCTTAAACAGAAGTGTTTCTACAGAGTAATATTTAAATAATGCTTAGACTGATAATTCAAAAATAAGGTAGCAATTTTCGGAAATTTATTTAATGAAAAATAGAGAAAATAGGGAAACTGTTATTTCAAAAGAATTTTATTAAAGGAAATGACAAAATTCTAGTACACTGGAAAAGACAGATATACGTTTCAAGTCAGATTTTTCATACAATAAAGAAGATGCCCGAAATTATAGAACACATTTTAACAATAATGCACATTTATTACCTTAAAGGAACTCGAAAAGCATACAGAGAGTTTGACCAGAACTTCGGTATTCATCATTTATACTTTTAAAAAATATTCCAGTTTAATTCTTCCTGAATTCTAAAATAAGACCTGGTATTCACTAGATGTAAATAGCCAACAAATAAAGCAATTAATTCAGAATTTAATTACCAGTCCTTACATTAAGCTACTACTGCCGGGAATCCCATAGCTTTACCACTGAATCGCAGCTAATGCTACTACAGCATTATTGTGCGGCAATACCTTACAAATTTGTGATGGGGATTTCACCCTCTCAGTAACGGAAAAATTATGATTTTTGTTTAAAATTGGGTGAGATATTTTTTAGCACTTGCGTTCGGTAGATCTTTTGCTCAAATTTGAATGGATGATATGGGAATGGTTGAAAGTGATGATGAAATATAAACGTCAGGAAGCTAAAACAATTAGAGTCGCATTTATATTGGACAAATGAGTCGAGGAGTTCAAAATGTAAAAAGTTGGACTTTTGAAAATTTTCTACCATTTTTCTTTGATATATCTCAGTTTTATTTTTTTAAAAATAGTATCGTACTTAAAAAGTTATACTCCTATGCTACATAGTGTTGAAAACAAAATTAATTTGGGATTTTTGATGTAAATCAAATATCATGCCTTTTAGTTAATTTCAATAATTTTTCTTAACTAAATTGGCTAAAATAAAATTTAAGGATTTTATTTCTTCATGTGCGATAAATTTCTCATTTAAACATTTGGAGCGTTGATTTATATATATTTAAAAAATATTTCTATTACTCCTTCTTTTACTCATAGGAATGCTCTGATCTCTTCATGTAATTGCTACATTCTGATTACTGATATTTATAATATTTTAATTACATATTTAATGAATAATGTTTTGGAAAACGTAAGCTCTGGGTGTGAATATTTTAATAATTCCTTACTTAAAAAGAATAACTTAATCTAAGACTGAAATCTTATACATTCATTAATTCTTCTATACATTTTTAATTAAATTTGAGCGAAAAAAGATTAACGTTTGAGAAGATTTATCAACTTTATTTGAGGAATAATAGCTTAACTCTCATATTTTCAGAAATCTTTTGAACTTAGTTGAAAGTTGTACATCCACTTGTAGTACTCATGTGTAACATATTTAATTTCATAATTAACACTTGACAAATCTTTCTTTAAAATCTGATCTTTGGAAATACAATTAAATAGCGCCACTTATTAAATAATGTAATAAATATCTGGAAAAGTTTTCTATCAAATATTTTCAGAAAGTGATTTTCATAAAATGAAATTTTTAACTTAATTTTATTTTTATTAATTCACATTACTGATAGACTATAAAATAAAGAACGTTGGAAAAGTAATCTCTCAAAGAAATTATTATCATTTCGACATTCTTTGGAAATGTTGCTTTCGGACGAAAAAGCTTCTACTTCAACAAAGTATGTATTTATAGATCGCTTGTTAACTATTTATGGTTCTCAGGGTTAGTAATTTGGCTAATTCTTGAGATTAAGACATATGGTAAAGTTTTGTCTGTCTACTTGAAATAGTTTTCAGAAATTTAACTTAAACTTTCCCTTTGTTTTCAATTCACCTTTTAAAAATTTCTTTACAAAAATTGTCTTTGAAAATTATAAATAAAACAAATGGAAGTCACACGCTTAAAATTTAATTCATTATTTGGAAAAAGACTTAATTCTATCAATTACAACTATTATTCCAATCAATTAAAATTCAGCAATTAATTTTCTGTTAAAATGCGTCTAAAAACTGCAGATTTATTATTGATTTTATTGACCATTCCTAGGATAAATAATTCCATTTTCATTGTGAAATAATAGAAATTTCTCTTTAAGAGAACCTGATTTTTGAGAAAAATGTTTCCTACTACTGATCTTTGAGAAAAATGTTTCCTACTTCTAATATTTGAGAAAATCTCTTCTGATCTTTGAGAAAATCTCATCTGATCTTTGAGAAAAATGTTTCTATGTATTTTCTAGGAAATTCTGAAATTAATATTAAAATATATTAATAATATAAACAATTATATCCCCCTTATTCACTAAATGAAGTTGCTGGACTAGAAATTTAAGTGTAACTTAATTTCTTTGGTCCTTGCTTCTATTAGAAGGAGCAAATGACTCTTTGGAATTACAATTGCGTTTCGCACTATTTTTCTCTGACATATTTCATGAACTAAATATATTTGGCAGGAAATGAAGAGGTTAGTTTTCTATTATACAAGAAAGTTTCAACACATAAGTTTTATATAACATTTATTTTGATATTTCAAAAATAAGGAAATATTACTTTTTCCAAATATGTTTATCGAAAAATTAATAAGCCGAGTAAATTGTTATTCCAAAAACTTTGTCATCCGGCCGAAAAACTCTGTCTAATGAAAAAGCAATAAAATATATTTTGGGAGACTCAATAAAAAAGTTTTTTATTTGTTAGAACATTTTTGATGAGAGTTGTATCATTTTTGCTAAGGGTAAACATGAATTGTAATTCGAGATTGCCTCAGAATTTTTGGGGTCTTGTATTTGGTCTCTAGTTTCCTCAATTTTGAATGAACGAGAGCGAAATAATTGAATATGAGAATAAAAGGTACGTGTCAGAATATTAAAACAGTTTCATCACAATTTAAAGCGGATATATGTGAATCGAAATTAAAAGTTTCAAAGGTTATTCTTTTCTTAATTTTGAATAACTTTAATAATTTTCTCTCTATAAATTCCATTCAGAGTTAAAAGAATTAACCTATTAGCGGCCGAATTAATTTAAAGTATAAATTTGTATTAAATTATGTTTAAAACACCAATATTAAGCTAACCTTGAAGTATAAGTAAATTTTATTTTATGTTTATATATTCTGAGAAAAAATGTAAAAAAATCGGTAGAAAATCATTTTTTGAAGCATTTTTTCTAGGTAAATTTAAAAGATTTGCAAAATATCAAAGTGTAACAAAATATCAAAATAAATTACACTTTTATGGATCTGGTATTTTGTCGAATGGTTTGGTGAAAGAGAAAGAACTGTTTTTCCCTCAATACAAATGAGCATCAGTACAACAAATTTTCAATAATGTTTACTTTGACAATTAAAAAATATGGAATAAAGTTGGTTTTCAGATTAGTTAAATTGAAAATAAAGAAATAAGCAAAATTTCATTCAAAAAATTTAATGTCAAACACATTCATGAAATTCTGTTTCATTAAAAATGTCTCAAGTAAATTTCAAACCATATTTCTTCATTCATATTGTTAAACTATGGATGGCGATTTCACGCCTCCTCATATGGGTGAAAACGGATTCTATTGCCAGATTTCCCGAATTATTTTTTGGCTTCTGCATCCGGACTACAGGTTTATAAATCTAGAATGAATGACAGCAAAATGATTGAAAATGATAATGAAAAGGAAAACACAGAGAATATAGTTGCTGGTAGATCAATTAAAAATTTTCCATATGCAGATTAAATGGCTTCTTAAACATAAATAAATGTAGACTTTTCAGTTTTAGTTTAAATTTCAAAACATTAAGTGTTATAACTTCTCCCATTTAGGTGGAGCTTCTATAGCCACATCAGTAGGTGGTGGTAAGCATTTTTCTGAATTCTTGAAATAGTTTTCAGATTTCAATTTTGAGCATTCATCACTGGCAATCCATAATTTTGTTTGGAAATCGTCTTTAAAATTTCGGAACAAAACCTTTATAATTACACACTGTAAAATGAATTATCTATAGAAGGGATCAATTTTCTCTGTAATACGATTAATTTTAACAAATACAAATGAGCATCGACACAATAAATTTTCAATAATATTTACTTCGTCAATTAAAAATCCGGAAGCAAGTTGGCTTTCTGATTAATTTCAATGAAAATAAAGTAATTGAGCAAACTTTCATTAAAAAAAATTATTGTCAAACACTTTCATAAATTTCTGATTTATTAAAAATGTCTGAAGGAAATTTCAAATCACAATTCTTAATTTATTAGCAAACATAGGATGTCGATTTCACGCTTCCTGATATGTTTGAAAACTGATTCAAATGTCAGATTACGCGAATTATTTTTTAGCTTCAGCATTCATACTATCGGTTTATTAATCTAGAATGAATTATAGTGAAATGATTGAAAATGATAATGAAAAGGAAAAGACAGAGTATAGTTGTGGGTAGTAAGTCTTCGCAGATCTATTTATAGGCTATGAAAGAGAAATACACACACACACACAGAATTCTAAAACATTTAGAGTCGTATTAAAATCGGATACTTGGATATTGAATTACGAAGTTTCAAACGTTCATCTGTTCTTAATTTTGAGTAATTTTTCTGTGCTAAATCTGTGTTGGACCTAAACGCCTACAGTAAGTAGCAATCTTAATGTTATATATTAATGATAATAAAAAGAAATTAGAAATTCAAGGATTCAAATGCCATATTTTTTGTTAATTTCATGACTGAAATGTAATTCTAGGATTTTATTACTTCACCTAAGATATATTTCATATTTAACTATTAGGACCATTCATGCCTATAAATTATCTTACAAACAGTTTTACATCATGTCTTGACGAACTTATACTTTTTTTGTTGTTTTCATATAATTGTTTCATTTTCATTACTACTATTAATCCTGAATTAATGAAAAAGCTAATGAATTATATTTTAAAAACAGGAGGCCCTGGATGTGAGTATTTTACTAATTTTTTATTTATTCTTTGCTTCAAGGATACATGTACCTTAAATGAAACCTCACACATTCACTAATTTTTTGAAAAGTAATCTGATAACTTCCATAGAAAGAAACTTGCAGTGCTCATGGATAAGAAAATTATAAATTTCAGAATAAACATTAAAGAATAATTGATTGAAAACAACGGTAAAATAGCGGTTCATTTTAAGTAATTCAATAAATATATCGAAATATTTCTGTGGAATATTCTCAGAAATAGCCGTCCACAAAATTGTTAATTCTTCAATTATCTTTCAATTGCATTATTTAACTTTACTGTGAGAGGGAAAAATCAAAAGTGCATTATATAAAAAAATAAGTAAAATGCCATCGTAACTTTTTTTATTTCGATATTTGTTTAAATATGCAGATTAAAATAATGTTTTGGAACTTATGGATTCTTCCTCTTCAGCGGACTCATTAAAGACCGCTTCTGAATTATATATGGTCCTACTTATAACAGATTTGAATAATTCACAAAGTAGAGACATCATATTTGCAATAAGTAAATATTCCACGAACGAGAGTTAATTTTCATCTCCTCATAATTAAGCAAATTTACATGCAGGTTTTCACTTTCTACCGGAGAAATTATTCTTCATTGTATTTCAACTATTTAATTACCACAATTGCTTAGGAAATCGAACAAAGACATTCTGATATTTCTAAAATTGAATTTTTAGCACTAAATATTATTTGCATACATCACTAAATTGTTTTCTCTGCACGTTCCTAAGAAACTTCGTTCTCATTAAAAATTTTAATACACAAAATAAAAAAGAAACTGCGGCATAGAGAAGATTTAATTGTCAAAAACAAACGTATTTTAACCTCACTATTTTTTAAATTAAAGATAATGATGTATTTTATTAAGCGATTATGTTTAAAAATATTTTGTTTTATCATGAATGAAATAATGTTTTTGTTGGTATTGCTACTACTCATCACTAACAGAAACAATTGTTTTTCAAATGCGATCTTTTTTAAGGATGTTTAAAAAGTGTTTGTATAAGTCTAGTCCTTTCTTCCGGATATTTAGTAATATATCAGCTTTCTTCATTTTGATCTGTCCTCTATCGTCTACGGAATTGAAGTTAGCTTCTTTTTTTTAATTTCAATTGTGAAAGAATTATTGCATTCAACATTCCTCAGCAATTTCCTTAACTTCAATGCGATCCTTTTGTCTCTTTAAAGCTTTCATTATTCTGCATATTCCTTGGGATTTCCTTTCTATTAAATTTTTACTCTTAAAAGATGCTGCGCTCTTTCTTGGGTCATTTTCTCTGGTTGTTGTCAAATTGTTTAGACCGAAGACCTGCTATGGAAGTTCTGTGTGTGCAGGAAATGTACTTGTACCTATATTTTCTAAGAAATAATATGGGATTTTAATGCGACAATTGGTTTAATTTAAGATTAAATAAAAAATTAAATATGATTTCTTTTGTTTTGAAGATTTATTATAATATTTTCTAATCCTTTATTGTTTATTTACAGTGGTGGGTGGTAAGTAATCGCAAATCTTCCTTATTTGTAGGATAATTTTGACAGTTATGGTTAGAAATAACCTTTTCACTGGATGAATAATTTTAGTTAATTCCTTAAGATATCACTAGGTGTTCTGTGATTTTTTATAAATAAATTTTTGACAGACAAAATTTATGAAAAAATAACTATGAATCTTTGTCTCTTTTTTAGTCATTTAATCAATTTATTTTTCATGTTTGGTTCTATAAAATAGATTTTAAGCCAGTGATATCGGAAACTATATTTCTATATCAAACCTGATTTGAAATATTATAATTTTGCTTAAATGACGAAAGTTTAGAATTTTATCATTGTAAAATTTATTGTTAAAATTTCTAGTCATTTTCACTTTTGTATTTAAAGGAAATTTTGATTGAAGTTTGAAAATTAAAATTTTTAAATACACATAAAAATTTTAATAATTCTACTTTTAAATTTATAATGTTGCCACATTTACAAGGAAAAAAAACTTCTCCTCTTTCCATTTTATATCTTTGAAGTTACGAAATTAGATGCACGTGTATCAAAATTTTCAATATCTCTTTTTCATTAGTTTTCTCTAAACTATTGAAGTTTTATTAGCAGCATTGATAAAAAAACTGTTTAAAAATTTCTAGAAGTTTCAGCGTAATATACAAATATAAACAAACGCTTTAGTACTTTTAGCCTTCAATGTACGATTTTTTTAAATTAAAAAAAAATGTTTTTGGCATAGGAAGTTCA
Source organism: Araneus ventricosus (assembly GCA_013235015.1). Classification (NCBI taxonomy): domain Eukaryota; kingdom Metazoa; phylum Arthropoda; class Arachnida; order Araneae; family Araneidae; genus Araneus; species Araneus ventricosus. The sequence continues at coordinate 229,614 of BGPR01000497.1, read as the reverse complement.
CATATAACAACTGAAAATTACACAAAAAATCAAAATATAATTTTTATATTTTTAAATTGAATTTAATGAGAGTATCAAATCACTATTTATTTTTTATAAAACAATAAAAAACTATTTTAAAAGTAATATTAAATGGTAAATAGTTGTAGAAGCAATTTATGGAACCATCAAAGATGCAAGACTCCTTTTAAATGCTAAAACCTGCGTAAATATGTCAGTAGGTGTATCAGGAATAACTGACTACCACGGACTTATTAATAGGGCCTGTGCTGTCAATGGAAAATGGAACGAATGATTATTATCCGGTCTCTTATGATTTTTCTAATCGTATACAGCGTGTACGAGTGGACAAAAAAATTTCTATTCATTATTAACCTGAAAAATAAATTATTTATCAAATTTGATACAGTATGCAGTGGAGAGTTAAATATGATTATTATTGTCTTTATCTTTAAATCTGGAATGTGAGTGTTTCGTTTTGTCTTTACTTTGCGTCCGTTTTCAAAATAAATTTTATTCTTTTATAAAATTGATTTTCTTCGCGACAATATTATTATTGGTAATATTTCAATCATAGTTGAAATTTAAGTCTATCATTTAATACACGTAATTCAATTTAAAATGTTTCGTATTTCATTTTTGATGTTTCTGTTTTAAATGTTTAATGTTACGAATTTATTCTTTCCGTTTTTATAAAAAAAAGGACCAGGTGAGTAATTATTGTTTACAGACTCATATATAAATAGACTCATATATACATTTATACTCATATATCATAGACTCATATATACATTTTTATGTTATCTATCTAATGAGTATAAACTTTTTCAGATTCCTCTCACTTTTTTTTAGGAAACATGTTTATTTAATATTTTTTACTTAATTAAATGTTTTCTTACCGCCCCTATAAAATAAATCTATGTCCTATAAGTGTAGTCTCTTTATGTTGCAAATTTCTATAAGTTGTGAATACGGTATGAAATTTTATTGATTATCTTAAAAGATACAGTTCAATTAATTTTGAATTCGTTTTGTATTTACTTTCAGTCTTTTATAGATAATATATTTAAGAAGTAATCTCAGTTTGCATAAAATTTACGTACTATTTACAAACCCTTATAAATGGCTTTGATATCTTGCATTTACTGAAAATTTAAGAAATTTGCGATTTTTATCTTTGGTATTTTAATATACTTTTATCTCATACATCCATACGAATTTTATACATAAATACGAATTTTTTACATAAATACGAATTTTTTACATAAATACGAATTTTTTACATAAATACGAATTTTTTACATAAATACGAATTTTATTTTTGAATTGACAATTAATTAATCAATAACTCTGCCATATTCTAATGATTTTCCATCTGCAAGAAATGTCTCATCTACAAGAAGCTTAAATTCTCAATAATGGTGTTGTATTTGATTTTTCAATTTTCTAAAATCTTGGATGGATTCCGTTCGTGAATTTTCAAAAATAACAATAATGAAAATAATTTTTCCATTTTGAAAAAAATATTCCATTTAAAATTATTATTAATTTTAATAATGGATTTCCATCTTTCGAATGAGTTAAAAACTTTCAATATACAGAGTAAAAGCCTTCTTAAACATAAATAAATGCAGATTTTTCACTTTTAGTTTAAAATTTCAAAACATTAAATTTTACAAATTTCTCCCATTTAGGTGGAGCTTCTGTAGCAACAAGTGGTGGTAAGCATTTTTCTGAATTCTTGAAATAGTTTCCAGATATCAATTTAAAGCATTCATAACTACCTATCAAGGATTCTGCTTGAAAAATTGTCGTTAAAATTTCGAAAGAAAAATCATCATAATTACACGCTTTAAACTGAATTCTCTATAGAAAGAATCAACTACTCTGTAATACAATTAATTTTAACAATTACAAATGAGCATCACCACAACAAATTTTCAATAATGTTTGCTTTGGCATTTAAAAAATATGGAAGCAAGTTGGTTTTCAGATTAGTTTAATCTCTACTAATAATAAAGGAGAATGTGTTTGTGTATGTCTGTGTTTTGGAACTCTACAGAGCAGACCGCGGGACTTACAGCTTCGAAATTTGGCAGAAACATACTTTGGAGGGTGGGAATGTGCACCTCGGAGAACTTTTTTGAAAATTTACTTAGAGGTATTATTAATTAAAAAATAATTGAAAGTTTTGCGTTTTTCCTTAATAACTTTCAAAAATATTACAGCACAAAATTCATTTTTACACTATCTTAAAATACAAAAATTACCTTTTCAATGATATGAATTAAGTAGACGTACAACGTTTTTATCTAATTTTAATAAATTTAAAAAATATTTTTTGGCATAATTTGCAGCAATACTTTTTATTGTTGCAACGCAACTGAAACCGTTTTCATTGTTTAAACACATATTTAATTGCGTATTTCTCTTTCATTGTTGTAATCTGAGATAGGATCCTAATACATTTTGATTTCATATTTCATCAAGATTTTTGTGAAATCTGCAGACCAAGCTCTACGAGATACTGCTTTGCTTACATTAAGAAGTATATCCATTAAGCTGAATGGTTATGTTTTACTATTTTTTTATTATTTTCTCCGCATGTTGTATTCCAGCTAACTTGCTGCTGGGTATAAAATGTGACGCGTCATTTTAACGTTAAAATCAATTTACAAGAGGAATAAAAAATTGAAGATAGTGCCCGACAACATGGAATTAGAGGTTACATGACATGGGCAGTTATTTGACTCCATTAGAAATATATAAGTAGACAATGACCAGAAGAAGTCCAAGGTAACTGATAGCACATGGGTTAAATATCTACCACAATCTGAAATTTCAAATTACGCTGTTAAGAGAACCATGAATATAAAAAGATGCAAGATTCAATTGAAATCATATTCCCGGAAAACAAGCTGGTCGCCGAAGTCGCCTAGTTGAAAATAAAGAAATTGAGCAAATTTTCAAAAAAAAGTTACTGTCAAAAATATTCATGAATTTCTGGTTCCTTAAAAATGTCTCAAGTAAATTTCAAATCATAATTCTTAATATATTGATAAACTTTGGATGGCGATTTCAATTTCCTGGTATGGGTGAAAACGGATGCAAATGCCAGATTACCCGAATTATTTTTTGGCTTCTGTATTCGGACTATCGGTTTACAAATCTAGAATGAAGGATAGTGAAATGATTGAAAATGATAATGAAAAGGAAAAGACGGAATAAAGTTGTGAGTGGTAAGTCTTAGCAGATCTAACTCTTCGCAAGCTATTTATAGATTATGCTAGAGAAAATACTGTATTCTAAACGATTTAAAGTCGTATTAAAATCAGATATTTAGATCTTGAATTACGAAGTTTCAAATGTTCATCTGTTCTAAAGTTTGAGTAATTTTTCTGTGGTAAAACAGTGTTGGACATAAACGCCTACTGTAAGATGCAATTCTACTGTTATATATATTGAAAAAACAGAAGTTAGAATTTCAAGGATACAAAGGTCAAATTTGTTTATTAATTTCATGACTGAAATTTAATTTTAAGATATTATTTTTTCACCTACTATACATTTCGTATTTAACGATTTATGCCATTCTTGCCTATAAATATGATTCCAATCATTTTTACATCATGTCTTCACGAACTTATGCTTTTTTCCATATAATTGTTTCATTTTTATTACTAATATTAATATTGTATTAATAAAAGAGTTAATGAATAATGTTTTAAAAACAGGAGGCCCTGGACGTGAGTATTTTACTAATTCTTTATTTATTCTTTGCTTCAAAGATTCATGTACCTTAAACGAAACCTCACACATTCACTCAATTTTTGAAATTAGATCTGATGCCTTCAATTGAAAGAAACTTGCAGTAATCTTTGATAACAAAATTATAAATTTCAAAATAAACATTAAAAAATAATTGATGCTTGAAAAAATGCCCATAAATTAGCTGCTCATTTTAAATAATTCAAAAAATATATCGAAATTTTTCTGTTGAATATTCTCAGAAACAGCCGTTCACAAAATTGATAATTCTTCAATTAGCTTTTATTTGAATTATTTAACTTTACTGTGAGAGGAAAAAATCAAAAGTACATAATATGAAAAGAGAATAAGTAAAATACCATTTAAATTATTGTTATTTCAATATTTTTTATATGCTTATTAAAATATTGTTTCGGGGCCGATGGATTCTTCCTCTTCATCGGACTGATTAGAGACCGTTTCTTAATTATCCATGTTCCTACTTAGGTCAGAAACGTATTTTAACCTCACTGATTTTATAAACAAGGATAAAGATATATTTTATTAAGTGATTATATTTAAAAATATTTTGTTTTATTATGAACTAGCCGCCTACGGCGATCAGCTGGTTCGCCAATCTTGTATTAATAGTAATAAGGCAATTAAGGCTGACATTTTCAACATTTCAATTTTTGTAGGCTGAAAGCAATAATTGTAATAAGGTCAAAGAAATTAATTTAAAAACACAAACAGTCAACAGGTTAATTAGTAAAACCTAATTTTAATTTTTTATACACAAATCGAAAATGTATAGGGTGTGTTTGCAGATAATGAACTTTGAGTTAATTCCTTATGTTTAAGTGTTAAAAAATGATAAGTAAAAAGATTCTTTTAAAAAAAGTAGTGGAAAAGATTTTAATAAGTAATGAAAAATTTGAAGTACAATAATTAAATCCCTCAGCTAAAAATAATTTACATATTAAAACTAATTAAAACTCAAAATAACTAAATGAAGTTTTTTTTGTAAAAAAAAAGAATTGATTACATTTTATGAAACATAAAAATAAATTCATGATAACCATTTGAATCTAGTCAATAAAAATAACCATTTAAATATTTAAAAAATATTAAATAGAAATGCATGAAAAATCCCAAATCTTGAATAATTATTCTGTGCATAACAAAACAACAAACACACACTAAGAAATCGAATATGTATAAACTATAAAAACCACATTATCAAATAATAGCAAATGATAAAAAAATGAACTAAAACAGGTATATGATTTGGATAATAGTTATTCTCTCCACCAAAGTAACTTCATATCTGTTAAGTATTAAAACTCAAAAAATCCATATCATTATCGGTGCAAAACAAAATATACATGCTAGGATAATTACTACTCTCTGTGTTTAATAAAATTTATACACCCATGCAAAAAAATTAAGCACCTATAAAACATGCATACATCTGATTAATCATTATCTCTGCGGAATAAAACATGAAAAGTAAACTTTAGTTACATAGGATTTCTTGCCATGTCACTTCTTTCCCTCTTTTTATCCTTATATTTCACATAAATCTTAAATTTTCTGTTCAAATTATCTGTGTAATCTCACTCTGAAGCTGTTTTTCGCTTTCACTCATTTTTTAAGGGTGATATTACTTGAAAATAGGCATATTCTGGATATTTGCAAATTTTCATGCAGATTTGTTGATTTTTGACCCTATCTAAAAATTTTAAATATTTATTTCAATGTAAATAGTCTAGAAAGCTTCACACCTTCTAGACATTCATTTTCGTATGCCTCTTATATGGTTGCATCACCTATTTTATTAGTAAGGTACTCAATCACAGGGATTTCTTGCCACATTACTTTCTAACGAAGAAGCAAGTTTTAGGTTTTTTTCCCCTTTTTATTCTTATTTCACATAAATCTTAAATTTTTCTGTTCAAATTAACTGTGTAAACTCACTCAGATGCTGTTTTTCGCTAATGCAAATGAAGGTGCAGTCTAGCACAATATTCCAATAACAGTTTTTAAATCATCAAAATCCACTGCACCAGATTTATCTAACAACAACATTCGAAGGTAGTATCTATCAGTATCCCATAACATTATGGTTTTAAACTCTAAGAAACACATACAGACACCGATTTTAAAATCTTTATTTAGTATCTATAAACGTTAGAAACAAAAATTAAATTTAATAGCTAATGTGAAATTCTAAGCTAAAATTGTATGTATCTTGGGAATAATTATTATTCTCAGTGCAAAACAAAATTTACATGCTAGAATAATTACTACTCTCTGTGTATTAAAACAGGCATACATATGATTAATCATTCTCTCTGCGGAATAAAACATACAAAGTAAACTTCAAAAACATACATTACCTTTCAACAGCCACAGTATTACATTAAAATATTGGCTAAAATGCTTTTACATTATAATTTTAAACACAATGACACACATACACACAAATGTTCTAAAATCTTTCAACTTTAAAACACACACATACACTAATAAATTTATTATCTATAAACTGCTAAGAAACAAATTACTAACAATATGATTCTAACAAAAAAGAACTAATTATTATTTAGCTAATTTACCATTTATAACCTATGGTTTAAGCATAAGCATTCATTGATAGTAAATTAGTTTTGATGTTCCGCACCGAGAATGTGACGTAGATAAACATGTCTTTGGCCAATCCTACTTAATAACTATAAGATTCTGATGACTTTAAAAATTTACAAAAATTGCATACACTTTTGCACAATAATAAAACTGATATCATTGGAAAGATAATGTTTCACTCTTTAAAATGACATAAGAATTTGTTTTGTCCATCAATTCATTCAGAAGTTATTAGCGAAAAACGGCGAAATTTGGTTTAATTTTTAAATAATTTAAATTTGAATCAAAATTTCAAAAAACGGCTCCGAGGTGTACATCTTCAGCATCCAAAGTATATCTGTGCCAAATTTGGTAGCTCTATATTCTACGGTCTGTTCTGTACACCGCCAACAGACACACACACAGACAGACAGACATTCATCTTTATTAGTAGTAGAGATTAAAAAATGCGTTTGTATTGCTACTACTCATCATTAACAGAAACAATTGTTTTTCATTTGTGATTTCCTTTGAGAATGTTTAAAAAAAGTGTTAGTATAAGTCTAGTCCTTTCTTCCGGATTTTTAGTAATATATCAGATTTCTTCATTTTGATTTGTCCTCTATGGCCTTCGAAATGAAACTTAGCTTCTTTTAATTAATTTCATTCTTAAAGGAATTAATGTATTACACAATGTTCACAATTTCCTTAACTCCACTGCGAACATTTCTCTTTAAAGCTTTTGTTATTCTGCATATTCCTTGGGATATCCTTTCTATTAAATTTTTACTCTTAAAAGATGTCATTATGCTGCACTCTTTCTTGGGTTATTTTCTCTGGTTGTTCTCAAATTGTTTATATGGAAGACCTGCTATGAAAATGCTGTGTGTGCACGAAATTCGCTTTTATCTATATTTTTTAAGAAATCATTTAGTATTTTAATGCGAAAATTAATTTAACTTAAAATTAAATAAAAAATTAAATATGATTTCTTTGGTTTTGAAGATTTATTATAATATTTTCTAAACCTTTATTGTTTCCTTACAGTTGTGGGTGGTAAGTGTTCGTACATACTCCTATTTGTGTTATAATTTTGACAGTTATGATTAGAAATAACCTTTTTACGGATGAGTAATTTTAGTTAATTCATTAAGAGGTCAATAGAGGTTCTGTTATTTTTTTATAAATAAATTTCTGACCGACAAAAGTTATGAAAAAATAACTATGAATCTTTGTCTCGTTTTTAATCAATGAATCATTTTATTTTTCATGTTTGGTTCTATATAATAGATTTTAAGCCAGTAACAGAAGAAACTATATTTTTATATCAAACCTTAATTGAAATGTTATAATTTTGCTTAAATGACGAAAGTTTAGAATTTTATCATTGTCAAATTTATTCTTATAACATCTAGTCATTGTCACTTTCGTATTTAAAGGAAATTGTAATGAAGTTTTAGAATTACAATTTGTGAATGGACATAAAGTATTTTAAGAATTTACAAAGATTGTTATTATACTTTTATATTTATAATGTTTCCAAATTCAAATGGAAAAAAAACTTCTCCAATTTTCATTTTACATCGTTGAAATTACGGAATTAGATGCACATGAAAATTTTTTTTCTGATTCTCTTTTTAATTTGTTTTCTTTATCCATAGAAGATTTATTGACAACATTGATGTTGGATGGATTCAGTTCGTGAATTTTCAAAAATAACAATAATAAAAATATTTTTTCCAGTTTGGAAAAAATATTCCAATTAAAAATAATATTAATTTTAATAATGGATTTCTATCTTTCGAATCAGTTTAAAATTTTCAATATACAGATTAAAAGATTTCTTAAACATAAATAATTGTAGATTTATCAGTTTTAGTTTTAATTTCAAACTGTAATAATTTCTCCCATTTAGGTGGAGCTTCTATAGCAACAGCAACAGGTGGTGGTAAGAATTTTTCTGAATTCTTGTGAAATAGTTTTCGGATTTCAATTTTAAGCATTCATCATTAACTATCAAGAATTTTTTGTTTGAAAAATCGTCTTTAAAATTTCGGAAATAAATAATCACGATTACACGTTTTAATCTAAATTCTCTATAGAAAGAATCACTTTTCTCTGTAACAAAATTAATTTTAACAATTATAAGTGAGCATCAACACAACCAATTTTCAATTTTTTTTACTTTGGAAACTAAGAAGCATGTTGGTTATGGAAGCAAGTTGGTTTTCAGATTAGTTTAATTGAAAATGAAGAAAATGAGAAAAATTTCATTAAACAAATTATTCTCAAAGACATTCATGAATTTCTGGTTCATTAAAAATATCTCAAGTAAATTTCAAATCATAATTATTTATATATTAGTAAAATTTAATGGCGATTTGACGCTTCTGCTATGGGTGAAAACTGATTCAAATTCAAGATTACCCGAATTATTATTTGGCTTCTGCATTCGAACTTTCGGCTTATCATTCTAGAATGAATGATATTTAAATGGTTGAAAACGATATGGAAATGTTTGAAAATGAAAATGAACATGAAAAGGAAAGACTGAATATAGTTTTTGGTGGTAAGTCTTCGCAGATCTTAATTTTCGTAGGCTATTTATAGGCTATGAAAGAGAAAATACAGTTTGCTAAATAATTTAAAGTCGTATTAAAATCAGATACTTGGATCTTGAATAACAAAGTTTCAAACGCTCATCTGTTCTAAAGTTTGAGTAATTTTTCTGTAGTAAATCTGTGTTGGATCTAAATGCCTACTGTAAGTTGCAATCTTACTTACATTACATTACAGTCTTACTTTTATACACTATTGAATTAAAAAAAATTGAATTTCAAAGATTCAAATGCCATACTTTTTATTAATTTCATGACTAAAATTTAATTCTAGAATTTGATTTCTCGACCTACGATACATTTCATATTTAATTATTTGGGCCACTGTTGCCTATAAATATGCTTCCAATCATTTTTATATCATGTTTTCACGAACTTATTTATTTATTTATTTATTTATTCTTATGCATTTTTCCATATAATTATTTCTTTATTTTTACTAATAATAAAACTGTATTAATAAAAGAGTTAATGAATAATGTTTTAAAAACAGGAGGCCCTGGACGTGAGTATTTTACTAATTCTTTATTTATTCTTTGCTTCAAAGATTCATGTACCTTAAACGAAACCTCACACATTCACTCAATTTTTGAAATTAGATCTGATGCCTTCAATTGTTATTTTCTCTGGTTGTTCTCAAATTGTTTATATGGAAGACCTGCTATGAAAATGCTGTGTGTGCACGAAATTTACTTGTACCTATATTTTCTAAGAAATCATATAGGATTTTAATTCGAAAATTGGTTTAATTTAAAATTAAATAAAAAACTAAATATGCTTTCTCTTATTTTGAAGATTTATTATAATATTTTAAAATCCTTTATTGTTTCTTTACAGTTGTGGGTGGTAAGTGTTCGCACATCTTCCTATTTGTGGGATAATTTTGACAGTTATGGTTAGAAATAACCTTCCTACGGGATGAGTAATTTTAGTTAATTCATTAAGAGGCCACTAAGTGCTCTGTTATTTTTAATAAATAAATTTCTGACCTACAAAATTTATGAAGAAATGATTATGAATCTTTGTCTCTCATTCAGTCATTTAATCACTTTATTTTTTATGTTTGGTTCTGTAAAATAGATTTTAATCCAGTAATATCGAAACTATAGTTATATATCAAAAATTATTTGAAATGCTATCATTTTGGTTAAATGACGAAAGTTTAGAATTTCATCATTGTAAAATTTATTCTTAGAATTTTTAGTCATTTTCACTTTCGTATTTAAAGGAAATCTTAATTAAGTTTCAAAATTACAATTTTCAAATGAACATAATGAATTTTACGTACTTGCAAACTCTTAATTGTACTTTTAAATTTATAATCATCACATATTTTTTATTAATTTCATGAGTAAAATTTAATTCTAGAATTTTATTTCTCGACCTAATATACATTTCATATATAACTATTTGTGCCATTGTTGCCTATAAATATGCTTCCAATCATTCTTATATTATGTCTTCACAAACGTATGTTTTTTTTCCATATAATAGTTTCATTTTTATTACTAATATTAATACTGTATTAATAAAAGAGATAATGATTAATGTTTTAAAAACAGGAGGCCCTGGATGTGAGTATTTTACTAATTCTTTATTTATTCTTTGCTTCAAAGATTCATGTACCTTGAACGAAACCTCACACATTCACTCAATTTTTGAAATTAGATCTGATGCCTTCAATTGAAAGACACTTACAGTAATCATTAATAACAAAATTATAAATTTAAAAATAAACATTAAAAAAATAATTGATGCTTGAAAAAAGGCCCATAAATTAGAGGTTCATGTTAAATAATTCAATAAATATATTGAAATTTTTCTGTTGAATATTCTCATATAGCCGTTCACAAAATTGATAATTCTACAAATAATTTTCATTTGCATTATTTAACTTTACTGTGAGAGGAAAAGAATCAAAAGTACATAATATGAAATGGTAATAAGTAAAATGCCGTTGAAATTATTGTTATTTGTATATTTTTTAAATATGCATATTAAAATAATGTTTTGGGACTGATGGATTCTTCCTCTTGAACGGACTGATTGGAGACCGTTTCTGAATTATATATGGTCCTACTTATAACAGATTTGAGTAATTCATGACGTAGAGACAACATATTCGCAATAAGTTAATATTCCACGAACGAGAGTTATTTTTCATCACCTCCTAATTAAGCAAATTTGCATGCAGGATTTCACTCTCTACAAGAGAATCTATTCTTCATTGTTTTTAAGCTATTTAACATTATAGTAGTAATGTTTTACGCAAAAGAACAATGGCATTCTTCTATTTCTAAAATTGAATTTTTAGCACTTAATAATATTTGCATACATCACTATCACCATAAAATTGTTTGTTCTGCACTTTCCTAAGAAATCCCTATTAGCACAAGATACTTTAAAATATTTTTAAGATATCTTTACGATGTTGTGTGGCATTCAGAATATTATTGCAACGTCGTAGAGCTATAGTATAATATATTATGCCAATAGGAACTGATTTCTCATTCAAATTTTTATTATACAAAATAAAAAATTTGAAACTGCGGCAGAGAGAAGAGTTATTTGTAAGAAACTTATTTTAACCTCACAAATTTTATAGTTAAAGATAAAGATATGTTTTATTAAGCGATTATAATTAAAAACATTTTGTATTATTATGAATACAATAAGGTGTTTGTTTATATTGCTACTACTCATCATTAACAGAAACAAAATGCTGTGTGTGCACGAAATTTGCTTGTACCTATATTTTCTAAGAAATCATATAGTATTTTAATGCGAATATTAGCTTAATTTAAAATTAAATAAAAAATTAAATATGATTTCTTTTGTTTTGAAGATTTATTATAATATTTTCTAAACCTTTATTGTTTCTTTACAGTTGTGGGTGGTAAGTTTTCGCACATTTTCCTATTTGTGGGATAATTTTGACAGTTATGGTTAGAAATAACTTTCCTACGGGATGAGTAAATTTAGTTAATTCATTAAGAGGCCTTTAAGTGCTCTGTTATTTTTAATAAATAAATTTCTGACCTACAAAATTTATGAAAAAATGATTATGAGTCTTTGTCTCTTTTTCAGTCATTTAATCATTTTATTTTTTATGTTTGGTTCTGTGAAATAAATTTTAATCCAGTAATACAGAAATTATAGTTTTATATCAAACATTATTATATTAAGCTATTGAAGGTTTATTGGTAACACTGATAAAAATTAACCGTTTAAAAAGTTCTAGAAATTTCAGCATAATATACAAAACATGCGCTTTTAAACATGCGCTTCAATTCTTTTACCCTTTTAATGTACGATCTTTTAAATTTACAATTAAAAAAGTTTTTGGCATGGGAAGTTGATATATAACAACAGAAAAATGAACAAAAAATCAAATTGAATTGTGATATTATTAAATTTATTATAATGAGCGAATGAAATTACTATTTCTTTTTTACAAAAGAATAAAAACTATTCTAAAAGTACTTTAAAACTGATATTGAATGGATAAAAAATAATATATATTTTATTTAAATGATATCGAATATTTGTAGAAGCAAATGATGAATCCATCAATGATGGTTTCATCATCATGAATCCATCAATGATGGATTCATCATCAAACTGCGTAAATATGTCAACAGGTGTATCAAGAATAGCTGAATACCACAGATTATCAATTAGGGCAGGCCGAAAAAGTCGAATTATCTTGGATCTTTTTGCGGTAGTGTGCAAAAATTGCGAACTCTCATCATTAACAAGTGTGCAAAATCTTATAACTCTGAATTGATATCTTCTGTCGCCACAATGGGCAGAAAGTCGTGAAAATCGGACTAAAAATGGTTAAAATTCAAAAATTAATAAAAAATCACAGATTTCGTCTATCGGTTTGTGGTAGTTCTTAAAATTTACTATTTATTAACAACAACGTTTTTACAAAATTTTAGAATTATAGGTTAATATCTACTGCCGCCTCAATGGCGCTGAATATTGGAAATAAAAGGCGATTTTTTAAATAAATAGACATATTACTTATATCACTATACTGCGAATAGAAACTTGATTCAACCTGTAAAACATACAAAATTACAAAATCACTATTTTTTGTAATCTTTTTTGGACTCAAATTGTGACATTTGTTATCTGGATTCTACTGTAGCTTAGGGTGGATCGCTCTTCTATGGAGAACAATAAATTATTATTAATCAAAACCTACCTATGCGGAAAAGATGTTCTATGGTATGTAGATTAAGAGAAAAATAATAAAAAAAAATTAAATTCAAAATTTAATACTGCCGGATGAGGGTCGAATTTTCGAAAAAAATGGAAGAATACTGAATTTCGATTATAAGATTTTTAAAAAAATTACTGTTGATCAAAACCCACTTATGCGGAAAAGATGTTCTATAGTATGGAGATTAAGAGAAAAATAATAATAAAAAAATTAAATTCTAAATTTAATACTACCTAAAGGGGGTTGAATTTTTAGAAAATTCAACCCCCTTTAGGTAGAATTTTAAAAAAGTACTTAATTTTGATTATTGATTATACGATTTTAGATTCGAAATAATTGTTCTTTTTGCAATATAAATAACCAAAAGTGATGATTAATGAGTAGTGAGTACTAAGTAGCATAATGTACATTGCAACATTTTATGATTCAGCTCCCCCCTCCACAGCGTTAAATCAGTCCGGTTAAACAACTAGAGCAATAGGCAATGACTTTGCGTGCTTTCAGAATTCTTCGAAGGGATAATTGCCTTATGTGATTTTTGTCGTCAGCTAGCGTTGATATCAGGACATTTTCTGGATGGCCAAAAAATCAGTTTCTTTTAGTAACAGTGTCTATGACATCCTTCAAATCATTCGAGAAATAACGCGATAGAACGATTCAATGATGCAAATGCTGTGCCTCATAGATTAATTATGGTTTCGTTTTGATTTTGAACCACATAGACGCATAGACTTTTGCTATGAATGTCGTTAATGTCAATAAAGCCTCGGATGAATTTTCGTGAGCTTCATTGAACCTGAGAGTTCTGCTCGCACTTCTAAGCCACCTTGAGTGGCAAACTTTTCCAGGATTTATCTTTGGAAGACTTTCTCTGCAATGTCAGCAGTATATGATTACACAAATTTCCATTAAGTACAATTGATCAGTACTTAAGTTTTTCTTGTTAGTCACTTCACATAGTGTATTTTCTACTTTCGTGGATGAAACTACAGATAGCTTCTTGCATCCGGCGAAAGATTTCTTATTTCGCCAGTCAGGTTTGTTTGATCAGTTGTGGTTCTATCCACGTGCGCGAAAAGATGACGTAGTGGAAGCTCGATGGCGTGTAACTGGCACACAAATCACTAAAGTGGACGATTCATTATCAGTTCCATATTACGTATAATACCTCCTTTGACAACTGTGTTGACAGATGTTCCGTCGCAAACAACTTTGTTACATCTATGTCATTGTCAACGCATGAAAAAAAAACTATATGTGTTATTTCCAATAATTTGCGCTCTCCCGAAATTTACAGACACGTGGTCGATGTACTCAGAGCCAGGTTCTTTTACCAAGATTATGTGTTCTTCCATTATGACTTTTCTTCTACTGTCTTCCATTGATAGAGTCCCGTCTTTTCGCCCATCGAAGTATAAACCAAACTGGTCATAGTCATAATCTTTTATGACCTGAGACAATAGAGAGGTTCTTGCCTTTGTTCTCCCACGCCGAATTTTATTTCTGTCAACAACGTTCAAAACATTGCTTTCTGAGATAATGCCCACATCTTGAAGCGTAGCTGACACGATGACAGCGCCTGCTCGGTCGGAAATACCAAATCGGGCCAATGTTCTAACTGCGGCTAAAACTTTTGTCACTACAGGTGTGACTGTGGGGAAGATTCCAGGAAGTGCCACTTCCGACTTATGTAGGGGTGGTAGGATAAAGCAGGACACAGAAAAAGATGGGATTGCCTACTGCTCTAGTTGTTTAACCGGACTGATTTGACGGTGTGTCGAGGGAGAGCTGAGTCATAAAATGTTGCAATGTACATTATACTACTCACTACTTAGTACTGACTACTCATTAATCATCACTTTTGGTTATTTATATTGCAAAAAAAACAATTATTTTGAATCTAAAATCGTATAATCAATAATCAAAATTAAGTACTTTTCAAATTTTTTTGAAAATTCAACCCCCTTTCGGTAGTATTAAATTTAGAATTTAACTTTTTTTATTATTTTTCTCTTAATCTCCATACCATAGAACATCTTTTCCGCATAAGTAGGTTTTGATTAATAATAATATTTTTTAAAAAATGGTATAATCAAAATTCAGTATTTTTCCATTTTTTTCGAAAATTCAACCCTTTTGCGGCAGTATTAAATTTTGAATTTAATTTTTTACATTATTATTCTTCTCTTAATCTCCATAACAAAGAACATCTTTTCCGCATAGATAGGTTTTGAAATTCTGGAGAAAAAAAATTTGATCCACCCTACTGTAGCTCTGATAAATCCATCCCTGTTCTGCGGTCCTACTTTTTTCTGGAGACTTCAGTGACGAGTTTTACAATTCGCTCAACTGCTTGCTTGTGTGAAGGAAATTTGATAAAGTCTCAGCTGTCCATTCGCACATCGTCCTGCATCATTTTCAGAAGTTCATGACAACTGATATGTCTCAGAACTGTAGGCGGTGTGACATTACAAGCTTGCCAGTCAATTAGATCTACGTAGTCCATAGCTCGAAAGTTAACAGCAGGAATAACGAATCTACGAACACAATTACCATCTGGGCCAATTTCCCTTGCCTTAATAATTCTCCGAGCAGCAAAGGTTCTAATATGACATCTCTCATCAGTTAACATAGCCAAAAGCGTATTTTCTGGAGCCGCAAAGTAAACGTTGCGAGAAATAACTGGTTCAATTATATCACAATAATTCTTAGGCCAGTATCGAGATGAGATGATGAAATGCCACAAGTGTCTAGAACCATCCTTTATGCAATGATTAACCTTAATTCGTTCCATGATGGTGGTAAACTCTTAGAATGAATACAAACAAAGTTGGATCTGATGATAATATATAAAGCCTCAATATTCGATTTGCAGTTGTTAGCCAGCAGGCTAAATTCAACGTGCCCAGTTGACGTTCGCTAGATCTGAAGAAACAAAGCCAGAAATAATGTCTATGCAAATGTCTAATAAGTATTTGCGATCACAACTTAGGTTGGAGGGATCAATGTCTGGCAAGTCATATTCAATACTATTAAAAGCAACTAGTGGCAGCTTCTCGCATCCTTTCAGGTTTTGTCCAATGTTTCCGGCGTAAGACGAAGTACCAGAAGATTTGCGCTCAAATAGGTGTTGTAATGGAAACTCGTTGGAATGAAGTAAGCAGATAATCCATTTTATTAGTCGATGCAGTTTCAATTCAAGCCTGCAAATTACACCATTAAACACTCCAGTGTCACGACTGTGCCGTCACATCCTAGAAAATTAAGGTTACTAAAATCATCCAATAGTGCATTGGTTACATATTCATAAATGCTGAATTTGGCCCAGAAGGAAATTGTGCTCGTAGAGTCGTTATTCCTGCTGTTAACTTTGGAGCTACGGACTACGTAGATCTCATTGACTTGCAAGCTTTCTATGTCGCACTTCTTCCAGTTCTCAGACAGATCAGTTCTCATGAACTTCTGAAGATGTTTACAGGACGATGTGCTAATGGTCGGCTGGGACTTTATTAAATTTCCTTCAGACGCGCGCAAGCAGTTAAGCGAAATGTGAAACTTGTCACTGAAGCCTCCAGAAATAGAGTTGGACCTCAGAACAGGGATGGATTTATAAAGGCTCCACTAGAATCCAGAAAACATATGTCACAATTTGAGTTCAAAAAAGATTGCAAAAATAGTGCGTTTATAATTTTGTATGTTTCAAAGGTTGAATCAAGTTTCTATTCTCATTACATTGAGGTATGTAAAACGTGTATTTATTATACAATTCGCCTTAACTTTCCAAAATTCAGCGCCGTTGAGGCGGAAGAAGATATTAACCTTTAATTCTAAAATTTTGCAAATGTTATTGTTGTTAATAAATAGAACCTTTAAGCACTACCGCAAACCGATCGACGAAATCTGTGATTTTTTATTAATTTTTGAATTTTGACTATTTTTAGTCCAATTTTCTCAACTTTCTGCTCATTGAGGCGACAGAAGACATCAATTCAGAGTTATAAGATTCTAAACACTTTTTAATGATGGGAGTTGGCAACATTTGCGCACTACCGCAAAAAGATCTAAGATATTTCGACTTTCTCGGCCCGCCCTAGTATCAATATTGCCTGTTTTGTCCATGGAAAATGGAACGAATGATTACTATCCGGTCTCTTATGATGTTCCTAATCTTAGACGGCGTGTAAGAGTGGACAAAAAATTTCTATTCATTATTAACATGTAAAATAAATTATTTATTAAATTTGATACAATATACAGTGGAGGGTTAAATGTGTTTATTACTGTCTTTATCTTTAAATTTTGAATGTGAGCGTTTCGTTTTCTCTTTAATTTACGTCTTCGAATCTATTGTTATTGTTTCATAAAACTTATTTTCGTAGCAATATTAATATTGATAATACTGAATTAAAAGTTGATTTTTAAGTGATTAATACAAATTCAATTTAAAATTTTACGAATTTCATTTATGTTGTTTGTATTTTAAATGTTTAATGTTATGAATTTATTATTTCCATTATTATTTAAAAGGACCAGGTGAGTAATTATTGTTTACAGACTCATATATTGCAATGATGATATTTCGTTTTTATGTTATCTATACAATGAGTATAACCTTTTTCTGATTCCTCTCAATTTTATATTTTGGAAACATGTTTCTTTAATATTTTTTACCTTATTAAATATTTTCTTACCGCCCCTATAAAATAAATCTAAGTCCTTATACGTATTAATAAGACCTCTATGTTGCAAATTTCTATAAGTTATGAATAGGATATGGACTTTTATTGATTATCTTAAAAGACACAGATCAATTAATTTTGAATTCGTCTCGTCTTGTAATTCCTTTCAGTCTTTCATAGATAATATATATAAGAAGAAATCTCATTTTGCATAGAATTTACGTACTATATACAAACCCCTATAAATGGTTTTGATATTTTTTATTTACTGAATATTTAAACAACATTCGGTATTAATACTTGGTATTTTAATATATTTTTATCTGTTATATCCACACAATATTTGCTTTCCATTCAAGTTATTGTCTTGCGTGTTTAAATACGAATTTGATATTTGATTTTATACTTAAACAATTGATATTTCTGCCAAATATTCTAAATTATTTTCATTTATAAGAAATGTCCTATCTACAAGAAGCTCAAATTCTCAAGTATATTGTTGTATTTGATTTTTCAATTTTCCAAAATCTTGGATGGATTCAGTTTGTGAATTTTCAACTATAACAATAATAAAAATAGTTTTTCCATTTTGAAAAATATTCCAATTAAAAATAATATTAATTTTGATAATGGATATATATATTTTTCGAATCAGTTAAAAATTTTTAATATGCAGATTAAAAGAATTCTTAAACATAAATAAATGTAGATTTTTGAGTTTTAGTTTAAATTTCAAAAAATTTAAGTGTAATAATTTCTCCCATTTAGGTGGAGCTTCTATAGCAACAGCAACAGGTGGTGGTAAGAATTTTTCTGAATTCTTGAAATAGTTTTCGGATTTCAATTTTTAGCATTCATCATTAACTATGAAGAATTTTGTTTGAAAAATCGTCTTTAATATTTCGGAAATAAATCATCATGATTTCACGCTTTAATCTAAATTCTCTAAAGAAATAATCACTTTTCTCTGTAACACAATTAATTTTAACAAATATAAATGAATATCAACACAACCAATTTTCAATAATGTTTACTTTGGAAATTAAGAAGCCTGTTGGTTTTGAAAGCAAGTTGGTTTCCAGATTAGTTTAATTGAAAATGAAGAAAATGAGCAGACTTTTTCATTAAACAAATTATTCTCAAAGACATTTATGAATATCTGGTTCATTAAAAATATCTCAAGTAAATTTCAAATCATAATTATCTATATATTAGTAAACTTTGATGGCGATTTGTCGCTCCTTATATGGGTGAAAACTAATTCAAATTCCATATTACCCGAATTATTATTTGGCTTCTGCATTCGGACTATCGGTTTATTAATCTAGAATGAATGATATTGAAATGGTTGAAAATGATAATTAAAAGGAAAAGACAGAATATAGTTGTGGGTGGTAAATCTTAGCAGATATTAATCTTCGTAGGCTATTTATAGGCTATGAAAGAAAGTACAATATGCGAAAGTATTTAGAGTCGTACTAGTAATTCTGTTAACAGGAGAACTTGCTTCCCAGCAAACAAATAGAAAACACCTCCGAGATTTTCTGTTCATCGCATTTTTTAAAAGCTTAGCAAATACTATTTGTTGTGAAGACAACATTGTTTGTAAGGACACCGGACATCATAATATGACTCTCAGGGAGATATACTGGCGTACGAAAGTTTAGCACAATTCTTAAGGTGCGAATTTAGTGTCAATATGGATAAAATGGTTCTCAATCTGTGCTGAATTAGCAAAATATCTCTAGCTATTTTACTTCTCTTATCGACTGGCGGCACATCGAAATATTTTGAGAAAGATAGCACCAAAAATTCACATAGAAAAATTCAATTCTTAAATGAGTTATTTAAAAAAATCATCGAGAAAATTTCACTATTAAATAAGCATCAAATTAAAATATTTTTTCGAGCTATCTTCGTTAGAAATAAGAAGATCGAATTCAAAATAACTTGGCGATAAATATTAAAATTTGGCAAAAATATTTATATAAGCTAAGCTGTCATTGTGTTGCAGACCAGACCATTTATAAGGCATTCGAAATTATCTTGGCGATATCGCAATTCTTGGCGAGAAGCGTCTGATAATTGAAGAGCTGAGTGGATGAACATGAAAGTGACAATTAAGCGAATTTCAGAAAACGAGCTTTAAAGTTTAAAGGTTACATTTTTTTTATTTTTTCACTCAATTTTTGCTGTTCTGGCACTTTTGGGACGAGAAAGCATTCAAAATATTTTATGTTTATTGACATGGTTATAGCTTTTTTAATTATAGAGAAAACTAATAATCTTTTGCACTTAACATGTTCTTCCATGCACGCGTCAAAAAACTTTGTTTGCTTAGTCATGGAAGAACATGTTAAGTGCATGTTACTTTCTGCACAACGTAATAGTGGTGGATTAAATACATACAAATAATAATGAATTGGCAAAATTGTATTACTATAAAACTCTATATATTTTCAACACAAGTTGAACAACAAAAATAAAGCAAATTGGATGTTGAAAGAGCACACAAACACACAAGAAGATCACAAAATAATATGCAAGTTTGGGAAACAATAAAATTAAGAGTATTAATTTTTTGAAGTATTAATTCTTTGGTTGTCATAAACATCATCATCATATTTTTACAATTTCATTTAACATGGCTTTTTTCTTTTTTTATGAAAATAGAATTCTAAAATTCATTTTTCATTCACTTACTAGTGCAATTTGAAATTTTGTACATTTGTGTGTTCTTGATGACAATAAACTATTTTAATATTTCCAGAACTCGGTTATCAATTGATAGCTTAACATAAGCGAATTTTCGTTCCATAATTTGAGAAAATTATAATATTTCATAATACCTATAGCAATAAATTCTAAATAAAAGACTAAAAAGTAGAAAATAATTAACATAAGGAAATCTGCTTTTCAGCTCAATAATAAGAGTGTAGTTTTTAAAAATGATTTTAAAATTTAAATGATTTCATTGTTGTAGTCGTTAAGTAAGGAACAGGCCGAGTTACTAACTATATTTTATTTATTATGGGAGAGTGGCGTAATATACCTACATTTCGTATGAAAGTTTCAAGTCGAAAGAGAACAGAAAATCCCTGCGTTTTCTCAGATAGGGGATTAACATATAGATACGTGATCAAAGTGAAGGGAATAATAACTATTCTTAGTAAATTACGTAAGTGTTTTAGGGAAAATTCTGGCGCCAAGAAGACGCCGTCATGATTTTCTGTGGGCGCATGAAAGCGATTAAAATATTCTTTTAGTAATAAATATGCCAAAACATGAGATTTAATATACCTCCAGCACGGGGGAGAAAACGAAACTGGAGTTTAAGAGAAGTGATTTTGTAATACATTTATATTGTACTGAGATTTTAAAATATATGATATTAGAATTTAAAGTAAAATTAAGTGAGATTATTGCATGTATATATTTTATGATATTATCTCAACTTGATTTACTTTCATAAAAATATTTCGCGTTCTACGAATTTCCCTATACAATAGATTTTGTACTGAAGAGTTTAGTGGTACCCGTGAATCTTTCTTCAAAGCAGTCTTATCAATGTCGTGGGAGCATCGAAATGAATGTCTTGGGATCATGGAAATGAATGCGGTATTTAAAGTTTCAATCAAAGAAACATCATTTTCTATATTGTTATTAACATAAATGAAACAATTCAAGTTAAATAAAAATGTGTAAAAAAAAGCAAAAACACAAATAGCTAAACAAACTAAATTAGTGATCAATGGAAAAATTTTAAAGTAAAAAAAAAAATAGTTAGTCTCCTGGTACAAATTCATAAGAATAAATTTCGTTAACTGAAATAAACCATTATTCAAAAAAAATTCACGAGTTTCAAAAAGTTCTTTTATTTACCGTTAATTGCTCTTTCCTTTGTCACACAATGCAGTGCAGCTTGATGTATAACTCGCAATGAAGCCCACATAAAAAAATTGTAAAGAATTATTGCAAAAACTTCTTTTAAAAGCAACGGATTTCTATTTTCAAATTTTCTTCTCAATATTTTCATCTGCATTAATACTATTTCCCGCGCAGCAAAGGATTCTGTTTCAATGGAAGCAGATGTTATTTTACTCAAGTTTACCAAATTTCTCATGGAAGAAGATGTTAAGTGTCCTTAACATGTTCTTCCATGAGGAAAAAGTAAGAGACCGTGCACTTCACATGTTCATCCACTGAAAACTTCTTTATTTTTTTACTTTGCAGATTTAATGAACTTCCTATATTTTAATTAGACTTCAACTTGCTCTTTGGCCCAATTATCTCAATTTTTCAAATTTGTCACTTAACATGTTCATCCACTCAGCTCTTCAATTCCATTTAGGCTTAAGAATTACAATTGAATATTGAAAGATCTTAAAATTGCCGACTGCGGCTCATAAGGTATAAAAGAGATTATTTAGATGGTGAATGAGTTTATATATAAATTTAGTACTAAAAGATAGCCAAAGAATATAAAAATAGATTACTCTTAATTAGCGGATGCGAATAACGATAAAAAGCGGTAAACGAACTGTGTTTATTTACAACTCTGATGTCATAATCTAAATGTTGCCACTCTCTCTTTTACTGCCAATTAAATTGTTAATAATAATTATTTATAATTAAAATAACTGTGTTATTATGAAATTAAAATAAATAGAAATAAAATATATGCATCGTTTTCTATTACTTCAAGAAATATTTCTGCCAAATTTGAATGAAATCCAACAGCGCATTTGGTCGTAATCGCGTAACCAACATACAGACATAGAAACGCAAAATGCTGGAGTTAAAACGTAGACCACGCTACGCTCGGTCAATTATTGAATAAAAAGAAATTAGAATTTCAATGATTCAAATGCCATATTTTTTAATAATATCATGACTAAAATTTAATTCTAGAATTTTATTTCTTGACCTACGATACATTTCATATTTAACTATTTAAGCCATTGTTGCCTATAAATATACTTCCAATCATTTTTATATCATGTCTTCACGAACTTATGTTTTTTTCCAAATAATTGTTTCATTTTTATTACTAATATTAATATTGTATTAATAAAAGAGTTAATGAATAATGTTTTAAAAACAGGAGGTCCTGGACGTGAGTATTTTATTAATTCCTTATTTATTTTTTGCATCAAAGACTCATGTACCTTAAATGAAACCTCACAGATTCACTCAATTTTTGAAATTAGATATGATGTCTTCAATTGAAAGAAAGTTGCAGTATTCATTGATAACAAAATTATAAATTTCAAAATAAACATTTAAAAAAATTAATGCTACAAAAAACCCATAAATTAGCGTTCCATTTTAAGTAATTCAATGAATATAACAAAATTCTCTGTGAAATATTCTAAGAAACAGTCGTTCACAAAATTTATAATTCTTCAATTAACTTTCATTTGCATTATTTAACTTTACTGTGAGAGGGGAAAACATCTAAAGACATAATATGAAATGAGAATAAGTAAAATGCTATTTAAATTGTTGTTATTTCAATATTTTTTATATGCTTATTAAAATATTGTTTGGGGGTCGATGGATTTTTCTTCTTCAACGGACTGATTAGAGACCGTTTCTGAATTATCCTTGGTAATACATAGGCCAGAAACGTATTTTATCTTTACTCTTTTTATAAATAAGGAAAAAGATATATTTTATTAAGTGATTATGTTTTTAAATATTTTGTTTTATTATGAATTAAAAAATGTGTTTGTTTGTATTGCTACTACTCATCATTAACAGAAACAATTGTCTTTCATTTGTGATCTTCTTTGAGTATGTTTAAAACAAAGTGTTGGTATAAGTAAAGTCCTTTCATCCGGATTTTTTTTATTAAGATATCAGCTTTCTTCATTTTGATCTGTCCTCTATCGTCTTCAGAATTAAACTTAGCTTCTTTTAATCAATTTCATTCGTAAAAGAATTATTGTATTCCACATTGTGCACAATTTCCTTAACTTCAATGCGAACCTCTTGTCTCTTTAAAGCCTTTATTATTCTGCATATAACTTGGAATTTCCATTCTATTAAATTTTTACTCTTAAAAGATGTAATTATGCTGCACTCTTTCTTGGGTTATTTTTTCTGTTTGTTCTCAAATTGTTTAGATCGAAGATCTGCTGTGGAAATGCTGTGTGTGCACGAAATTTCTTTTATCTATATTTTTTTAGAAATCATACAGGATTTTAATGAGAAAATTAGTTTAATTTCAAATTAAATGAAAAATTAAATATGATTTCTTTTGTTTTGAAAATTTATTATAATATTTTCTAAACGTTTATTGTTTCTTTACAGTTGTGGGTGGTAAGTGTTAGCACATATTCCTATTTGTAGGATAATTTTGACAGTTATGGTTAGAAATAACCTTCCTACGGGATGAGTAATTTTAGTTAATTCATTAAGAGTCCACTAGATGCTCTGTTATTTTTAATAAATATATTTCTCACCTACAAAATATAGGAAGAAATGATTATGAATCTTTGTCTCTCATTAAGTAATTTAATCACTTTATATTTTATGTTTGGTTCTGTAAAATAGATTTTAATCCAGTAATATCGAAAATATAGTTAAATATCAAAAATTATTTGAAATGCTATTATTTTGGTTAAATGACGAAAGTTTAGAATTTCATCATTTTAAAATTTATTCTTAGAATTTTTAGTCATTTTCACTTTCGTATTTAAAGGAAATCTTGATTAAGTTTCAAAAATACAATTTTCAAATGAACATAATGAATTTTACGTACTTGCAAACTCTTAATTGTACTTTTAAATTTATAATCATTACATATTTTTTATTAATTTCATGACTAAAATTTAATTCTAGAATTTTAGTTCTCGACCTAAGATACATTTCATATTTAACTATTTGTGCCATTGTTGCCTATAAATATGCTTCCAATCATTCTTATATCATGTCTTCACAAACTTATGCTTTTTTCCATATAATTGTTTCATTTTTATTACTAATATTAATACTATATTAATAAAAGAGTTAATGATTATTGTTTTTAAAAAAGGAGGCCCTGGATGTGAGTATTTTACTAATTCTTTATTTATTCTTTGCTGCAAAGATTCATGTACCTTAAACGAAATCTCACACATTCACTAAATATTTGAAATTAGATCTGAAGCCTTCAATATAAAGAAACTTATAGTAATCATTGATAACAAAATTATAAATTTCAAAATAAACATTAAAAAATAATTGATGCTTGAAAAAAGGCCCATAAATTAGAGGTTCATTTAAAATAATTCAATAAATATATCGAAATTTTTCTGTTGAATATTCTCAGAAACAGCCGTTCACAAAATTGATAATTTTTCAATTAACTTTCATTTGCATTATTTAACTTTACTGTGAGAGGAAATAAATTAAAAGTACATATTATGAAATTGTAATAAGAAAAATGCCGTTGAAATTATTGTTATTTGGATTTTTTTAAAATATGCATATTAAAATAATGTTTTGGGACTGATGGATTCTTTCTCTTCAACGGACTGATTGGAGACAGTTTCTGAGTTATAGATGGTCCTACCTGTAACAGATTTATGTAATTCATGACGTAGAGACATCATATTCGGAATAGATTAAAATTCCACGAACGAGAGTTATTTTTCATCACCTCCTAATTAAGCAAATTTGCATGCAGGTTTTTCTTTCTACAAGAGTGTCTAATTCTTCATTGCTTTTAAGCTATTTTACTACTATAATGTTTTACACAAAAGAACAATGGCATTCTTCTATTTATAAAATTGAATTTTTAGCACTTAATAATATTTGAATACATCACTATCACCATACAATTGTTTGTTCAGCACTTTCCTAAGAAGTCTCTATTAGCACAAGATACTCTAAAATATTTTTAAGATATCTTTACGATATTGTGCGCATTCAGAATATTATAGCAAAATCCTAAACCTATAGTGCCAATAGGAACTGCTTTCTCATTCAAATTTTTATTATATAAAATTAAAAATTTGAAACTGCGGCAGAGAGAAGAGTTATTTGTAAGAAACTTATTTTAACCTCAAAAATTTTATAATTAAAATAAAGAGATATTTTTTGAGCGATTATGATTAAAAAATATTTTGTTTTAGTATGAATTCAATAAGGTGTTTGTTTATATTGCTGCTACTCATCATTAACAGAAACAATTGTCTTTCATTTGTGATATTCTTTGAGAATGTTTAAAACAAAGTATTTGCATAAGTCTAATCCTCTTCTTCCGGATTTTTTTATTAATATATCAGCTTTCTTCATTTTCATCTGTCTTCTATGGTCTTCGGAATTAAAGTTAGCTTCTTTTAATTAATTTCATTCGTAAAAGAATTATTATATTCTACATTGTGCACAATTTCCTTAACTTCAATGCGAACCTCTTGTCTCTTTAAAGATTTTATTATTCTGATATTCCTTGAATTCTCTTTCTATTAATTTTCTTCTAAAAGATGTAATTATGCTGCACTCTTTTCTTGGGTTATTTTCTCTGGTTGTTCTCAAATTGTTTATATGAAGACCTGCTATGAAAATGCTGGTATTGCAGAAGAAATTTTTACCTATATTTTCTAAGAAATCATATAATTTTATTGAAAATTGTTTAATTTAAAATAATAAAAACTAAATATCTTTCTTTGTTTTGAAGATTTATTTATAATTAAAATCTTTATTGTTTTTACAGTTGTGGGTGGTAAGTGTTCTGCACATCTTCCTATTTGGGGATAATTTGATCAGATTATGTTGAAATAACCTTCCTGAGGATGAGTAATTTCGTTAATTCATTAAGAGCACTAGTTGCTCTGTTATTTTAATAAATAAATTTCTGACCTACAAAATTTATGAAAAATGGTTATGATCTTGTCTCTTATTCGTCATTTAATCACTTTATTTTTATGTGTGGTTCTGTAAAATAGATTTTAATCAGTAATATCGAAACTATAGTTTTATATAAAACCTTATTTGAAATGTATATTACTTAAATGGAAAGTTTAAATTTTATAATTGTCAAAATTATCTTAGAATTTCGAATCATTTTCACTTTCGTATTTCTCTTATCTTAATTCTACTTTTAAATTTATAATGTTGCCACATTTTAATGGAAAAATAACTTCTCTACTTTCCATTTTATCATTGAATTACAAATTAGATACTGATGGATCAAAATTAGTCTGTTTCTCTTTTGTAATTGTTTTCTTTAAGCTATTAAAGGTTTATTGACACATTTAAAATTAACGTTTAAACTGTCTAGAAGATTTCAGCGTAATATACAAATTTAAACATACTT
>BGPR01000497.1:147751-176893 GCA_013235015.1 Araneus ventricosus | reverse complement strand
TTTTGTGATAATTTGAAATAATATAAAGAATTATGTTAGTCAAAATTTTAAAAAAATAATTGAAATTTATTTATTCTATTATTTCCCAGCTTGCAAATAAACGATTTTTATTCATTTTTTTCTTATATAAAACTTAAAATGCATGTAAAATTAAAAATAATTTGCTCGAAATCTTTGCACACGTTTGGTTTTATTTAACTCATGGTCATTTCGACGGAGTTCGTCTCTTAGATAGTTTGAATTTTAAAGAAGAGCGAATTACGTTGAATACATTTTTCTTCTTTTGCTTTTGGATTGGATTATTTTGCTTCTTATGCTTTTGGATAATGAATATGTTAGGAGAACCCAGTAAGTCTATTACGTTTCTCCAATTTATTGTTTTGTACAACATTTGTTAAATTCTTACATTTCATTTTGTCACTATTCTGTTGTATTGTAATTTAGAAACCAGCAATGTTTCACTGCGCTAGTGACATTACTAGGTTCCCTCTTTCATTCCTACAGCTTTTATCACTAATTTAGATAAGAATTTTGAAAATATTTTTAAATTGATTGTCTTTATTCTTAAATTGGCAACTATGGTAACTTTTGTTAAATCATAAAAAATTTTCTTTATTCTTAAATTTTCGACTATTGTAATTGTTAAATTTAAAAAAATCTTCATTTTTTCTTAAATTGTCAACTATTATAACTATAGATAAATCTTACAAAATTGTTTTATTTTTATATTGTCACATAAAATAATAATTCATGCTACTTTTCCACTGAAAACCTAGTTTTCCCTAATTTCCCATAGAGGTAACATGTGTACCAAACAGATGGTTTGACTTTTTCTACAAAAAAATCATTAGTAAAAAAAGTAGTAAAACTATGACTTTTCTTGAAAGATATATTGAACTCTGATTAATATTGAATATTTTAGTAAAAATTTACAAGCTCTATCTCAAATAGTTTAGCTCCAACAGGCCTTCGAAACTTAGGTACCCGGTTTTACCCTACTTTCCCCTATACTTTTATTTCATATTTTACCAATTTATTTGTGACGGACATCCTTCTGAAAAGGCAACTATGAATATTTCACTGTTATACATCCACAAAATTATTTAATTTTTAATGAAACTTTATCGCTTGGTTTGATAAAACATATTTTGAACAAGTTATATTGAGACCAAGTTTTGATATTAAATATTGTTTACATGTAATATAATAAGTATTGTTGGAAATCACGTGTAATTTAAATTAGCTTTTTAAGAATTATTTTACGTATTTATTCGTGACGAACGATCTTAAAAAAATGTAAATATTTGATTATACATAGACATCCAACTATCTGTTTTTCATGATTGTATTGGTAGATCTAATTTATCTGATTTTGTGAAATAAATAACGAAAATTATGATTTTAAATTAAATATTATTTGACATGTTATTATTTTAATTAACATTTGAAACTTTAGAATTATATTATTGTCAAAATGAATTAGAATTAAACGTTTATAAACGTTTCCGTTTAGAAGAGGAAAATTAATTAAAAAGAAGTTTTGATAACTTTAAAAAATTATAACTTTTGATCAACATCAGAAACTGAAAGAATTTGAAAAAAGTTCGCTCTACTTTTAAATTTTAGAATGTTGTTGCTAGTAAAATAGGAAACATCTAAAAGTTTTAAATAAAAAAATAACCAAAAATTTTAAGAAGTTATTATTTTAAATCTATACTATTGTGATTTTATTCTTTTTTCTTTGAAAAAAGGAGTTGGTGAGTAATTTCTGTATATAGTTGTTTAAACATTTTTATATTAAATTTATGTTGTTACTTTTTTAGATTTAGATTGTTAGGAATTTGATTATTTTATTGAAAAATATTAGATAGTATCAATTTTATTTTTTATGAAACACATTTATTTTTTATGTAAAGAAATATGTTTCTTAATGCTCCTATAAATTAAATATATCTTTATTAGTTAGTTGTGTGTATTTTGTAAATTAAAAAAAAAATAAATACAGGCTAGACTTATCTGTCTCTTTAAAATGAAATAGTTCAATTAATTTAAAATTCCTTTTATAACAATTTTTTATATTTCCTCATAAAATTTTGCGGAAAAAAATCTTTCTTTTTCGAAACTTACGTAATAAGGCGTCTAAAATATTCTGTGAAATGCTTTTGTTATTTACAAAATAACACGATGAAGAATAATATGTTGATGAATTTTTATGCATCTTCTGATTTTCATTAGTGGAGTTTAAAAACATTTTAACTTTTTTCATTATTTTTGAAGGCCTAGGTTATGTTAGGATTTTGATTTTCATGAAAATAATTTTTCATTTTGAAGATTTTTCACTTGCAGTGCATTTTATACATGGATATTTATTTCTGGAGGCACTTTAAAATTATTTTCAATTATAAGGAGTAAAATAATTAATAAACATAACTTTAAGTTGTTGTAAGTATAGATTATTCAGTTTCTGTTTAAGCTTTTATGATCTATGTTTCACAAATTTCTTTGATTTAGGAGGCTCTTCTGTAGCAACAGCAGGAGGCGGCGGTAATTATTTGTTTGAATTTCTTGAAATAGATTTGTGATTTTTAACTTGAAACAATCGAATTCATTTTAAATCACCCATCAAGATTTTTCTCGAAAAATTTCTTTGAAAATTGGGAAGAAATCTCATTATAGTTAGCTATTTTAATTTTAAATCTTAATCAAATTATTAATTTAATTGTATTTGTCACTCCCATTATTCCAAAAAACTAAAATTCAGTAATTGATTTTCATCTAAAGAAGTGTCGAAATGTCAGAGACGTATCATTTGGTTTTAAAGTCTATGAATGATGTGTCATACATTTTTAATGTCCATTCTCAATCTAAATAATTCCATTTTTAATGCGAAATTACAGAACTGTTATTATAAACGTGTTGTTCATTTTGAACTTTGAAATTTTTATTACCACTCCGATCTTTGATAAAAGTTTGCTTCATGTATCATTTTGGAGCGAACCATGCATTGCTTTATTGTAAAATATTATAATACTTAAATTACAAATATAAAACTCTTATTATCTGTTTGTCGAATTTGATGGACAGGAAATGAACTGTTAGTTAAGATAACTTGGCCCTTGAGACACTTCAAAGCTACAAACATCGCTTTTCGATTATAATTCCGTTCACAGATCTTTTCAGTGACATTTTTCGTGGACTAGATATTTTGAAGTATATTTCGTCATGAAAGAAAGGTTTTAATTTTTCCTCATCTAAAAGACTGTCAATAGAATATTTTTGAAATATGATTAGGTAGACATTTCAAAAATGATGTAGCATTTCTGTTTTCAAAGATGTTTAAGGATATATGAAAAGGAAGAGAAAATCGTTCTTTCAAAATATTGCGATAAAATTATATCACATCTTCCTGGTTTACTAAAACAGTAATCTATAAGCCAAGTGTTTTCATTTGTTAGTAAAACTCTTGACAAAGATTTCATCCTTTCGTACATAGGTACAAATGATTCAAATTCAAATTTGTCTAAGAAATCATTAGGCACTTGCCTTTGGCCAATCAATTTCTGAATTTTGAATAACTGACATCTTAAAAGGACTTATTAAATAGAAAAGTAAGAATGCTAAAACTGTTTGAGGGATATTATAAATGAATAATTTGGTCCTTAAATTGAAACAGAAAAGAGTCATGCCGTTGAAAAAGTATCCTTCGATAAGCCTCAGTTGAACTAAAAAGCAAGATGTTGCATTTATAAATTTTACTCATAAAGTTACGGTTATATATCTTTGAAAATGGCAAGAATTCGCTATTAAAGTAAAATAAAAGTCATGCCTTTTGGCTAATTTCATAGAAATAATTTGAATTTAAAATTGGAGTGAAATTTAAAAATAGGATCTTATCTTTTCATTTAGGATAAATTCCTCATTTAAACGTTTGCTGCTTTGATTGTTACACATATCCTTCCAGAATTATTTTCAACTATGTCTTCTTTTATTAATATACATTATCTGCTTTACTCATATTATTATTTCATTAGTATTACTAATTAAAAATATTTAAT
Organism: Araneus ventricosus; assembly: GCA_013235015.1. Lineage (NCBI taxonomy): Eukaryota > Metazoa > Arthropoda > Arachnida > Araneae > Araneidae > Araneus > Araneus ventricosus. Next base: position 172,838 of record BGPR01000497.1, on the reverse strand, counting down.
TAAATATTTAATTAACTATGTTTTAAAAACAGGATATTCTGGAGGTGGAGGTGAGTATTTTGATTATACGTTAATAATACTTAACTTCAAACGTTCATAGACTCCTAGATTGAAATCTTTTGTATTTATAAATTATTTAAAGGACCTAAAGTTTTCATGTGAAAAAAATTTTTACGTTTGAGAAGATTTATCAAGCTTTGCGGAACTAAAAATTTAAATCTTATGTTCTGAAATCTCATTTGATATTAGTTGAACCATATACCTATGTTTTAGTTTTTCATTATTTCCAAACTTAATCTTAAAAACCTCTCTTTTCAATTACAATGAAACATCGCAGTACGTTAAATATTCTCATAAATATCTTGAAAACTCTTTGATCTTGTTTATTTTTCGTATAGAATATTCATAAAACTGATGTTTCTTAAGAAAACATTTTATTTGCATTATTTCACAACAATGATTTACAAAAAATAAAAAAAGTACGTAATATGAATACAGTTAAATCTCTCCAAGAAGTTATTCTTCGAAATTTTCTGAAAATGATGTTTTGGGTCCAATGAAAATCTTCCTCATTATTAACTTCGATATAACCTGTTTCTTAAGCCTGGAGAATCTCCAGATTACCAATTCTCTTACTTGATGTTGTGGAGACTTCACGACTAAGGAATATTAAATGCTTGCCATCTGTTTCTACTCTGCTCCTATGTGAACAAATATACAGGGCAGTATTTTCAATCTTTATCGAAACCTTGTACAGAGGGAAAAGCGATTCTCATAAAAACTATTTATCTTAGTAATTACAAATTATATAATTGTAAGGATAATTAAATTTGTAAGTAAATTACATTTGCCTCATTATTTACTATCATGATTATGAGTTGTGGGTAAGTGCTTCAAGAACTTTGCATTATTAAACCAATTCATCGTTAGAAGGAAATAAGTTTATGAGTCATAAATCATTTAATTAATTTTCTAAATAAAAATAAATAAATCATATTTTAATTTTCGAAATAATTTGTCTTTAAATACTGCTAATTAAATACTGCTAATAAATATTATTAATTAAATACTACTAATCAATAATTAGTTATTAAATATATAATTACTGATCATTCTGTAAAACTGATTTTACAAATTCAATTATTCTCAAAATCCCAAAACCTTTTTAGTAGTCTTAAATTTTAAATTATCTGTTCATCTGAAATCAACATATCGAAATAAAGAGATAAAAGAAAAAGTCAGTTCTTTTAAATTTGATGATTATATTCTTTCGATTTCATTGTATTATTGTTTCAAAAATGTTTTCCGGGAGCTTTTATTAATTAAATTTTTTAAAAAGTTTTCTTTTTAAGTCTAGAATTTTTCACAAATGAAGTTAAGCTTTTTTTTAGAAAATTTTGCACGATACTCTAACTGAGCACCTTTTATAGAAAATAATTAAAGATCAAAAGAATCTGTAAGTTTCTCAATTTTTTATGGGTGCTGATTCCAACATAAGGGTTTTCGAATATTATTTTCTCTTTGAAATGCCAAGCGATTCGGAATGAAAATCAGGTAACATTAACTCTTCTGTTGAAGGTGAAGGCATAAAAACATATTTTTCTATATTATACATTATAAGTCGCACACAATGCCTTTAGATGTATTACTAATCGATTTGCACATTTACATAAGACAAGAATTTAAATAAACAGAAAAATAATATAGTACCAGAGAATTTAAGAAAAAATAATTTTTCAAAAATATTCTGATTTCTTAAAGCAATGGTTACCAAAAATTGATTTGAAAATGAAATATTTTAAAACCAGATTCGTGTTATTATGATTGGTAATTTTAGGAAAGAAACTAGGATTTAGTTATGCTACTGATAAATTGGAAAATGCCTTTCAAATTTTGCATTATAATGCATTCTCTTTTTAATATGTGAGCAATTTCATAAAGAATGTTGTATTTCTAAGTGAAGTCAAATCAGAAAAACGCAACAAAAATCAAGTGAGGTGTGCCAATTTCATTTTGAAATTCATTTCTAAGTTTGAAACAGATAAAAAAAACCCGCGTGGCTTTACAGTGCAGCCTTTCATTTCAATACAAGAAAAATTTATTTTTCTTCGCATATTCTTTGCTTTCTTCTTTCTTTGTATTGCTAAACTTCATAAAACTTTATTTCACGTTTCTAAAATTAATTTTCTTTTGTAAAAAAATGGCAGCTGCTGCTGGTGGTAAGTAATTAAATTTTCTTTATGATCAGATATGATGTATTTGAAATGTTTACATTTCTGAAAAGCGAAACTTAACTAATAATATATTTACCTTTATTATTTTATTAACCAAATATTTAAAATGAAATTTTATTTATATAATTATTTGTACTTATCAAATGTTAGTTATCATTATAAAAATTATTATTAAATATGGGCCACCCCCTCTTAACTTCAGAACGACGGCAGCTATAGTCATGAGAGTAGTGTTTATGCATAGCAAAACGTGTGTGAGCTATGCGATGAGCTCACTTACAGCACCATCTGGAGGCAAACTCCACAGTTATCGTTCCTATTTCGAAAACGGTGCAAAATAGGGGGAAACTGTCAACTACAAAGTTGAAGAGCGTTTTAGATTTACAAAAAAGACTCTTGTGCACATTAATACGAAGAACAGATTGCTTAAAACGCACAGTTGTTTGTTCGCATTTTCTGAAATATAGATACGTCACAAGATATAAACCAGAGGAAAAAATTTTATTTTTCGGACAACAAAATCACCCCATTATACTTTTTCTGTGGGAATAATTTAAACAGAAGGTGTATGCGACCTTTCCGCCAACATTGCAGGACTTTTGATGACGTATTTCTTTCGCTTGTGCTTGCGCACCAACTATATGCAGAAAAGTGTGCAACGTGATATTTAAACAAGGGCTCGAATCTATATTGTATATGATGGAGATAACTTTGAACACCGAAAATAAGGGTGTTTTGCGATTACTTTTTTCTTTTTTCTCTTTTCTACCGCTTCTTCACAATTTCAGAAATCGCAAAGAATCAAATTTGAATTTTAGGCATTCTGTTTTTCATATTAATGTGCACAAGGTGTCTTTTTGTACTAAATCGGTAACGCTCTACATCTTAGTAACTGACGACCCCCCCCCTCCCATTTCGCAACGTTTTTGAGATAGGAACGCTAACTCCGGAGTTTCCACCAGGTGGCGCTCTAAACGGGCTCATCGCCTAGCACATAGACGTTTTACTATACCTAAACGTGACTTTCATGATTATAGCTGCCCTCGTTCTGAAGTTAAGATGGAGGTGATCCTTATTTAACCGAGAAATCTATCTATATGTAAACTTTTTGTATTATCGTGAACATATTTGAACACCTCTTTGTTTTCTTTCCTTATTATTTAATACCAGATTTACTAAAGATGACTAAAATCATCTTTTTAATTACTTCTGTCTAAAGCTACTACAAAAATGATAATAAAATTAAATGAATTCACACTGTTGAGCTTTATCTAATTGACAAAAACTTTTTCCGTTTTTCTGTGGAACGGGTAATGTACTCTTTATAAGTTTGTGAATCTGGTATTAAATACTGGAAGGAGTGTTTTTTCAAAAGGAATTCTCTGCATGGAGTATTCTCTTTAATTTTGATCACTGTTATTACTTTTCAGAGACCAGAATACCGATCATTACGACTACTACCCGCCAGGTTATTGCACTAAACTCCAGCCGGTCGAAATATAAAATTAACCGCATAGTTAAAAATATTTCCCTTATTTCAAAATGCACTTAAGCATTCATTAAGAATAATTTTGGTTGAGCTTATTTTCTATTCAAAAACTTTAAATGCTATGCAAACAACAGTTGCATTCAAACAAACTAAAAAGAAAGTATTTTTGTATTATTTGATATTTGGCCAATTAATTTATATTAACATGCGAAGTATTAAAAAGGAATGAAAAATACACTTCTTCCAGTCCGAATTTTGGGTTAAGGGAAGAAGAAATTGAATGGTGAAGAATTATTCTAGTAGCAAAAATATGATTAACTTAAGAAAATGCTTCACCTCCGCTTATATGTTTTCATAGAATTTGAAGACGAATATGGATATGTGGTGGAAGAAATGTATTGGGAGGAGACTATTGATGAAGCGAAAAAGCGTAGAAAGAGAAGCCATAACAATAACTCAGATTCTGAGCAAGCCGAAAAGAGTAGAAAGAGGAGCCATAACAGTAACCTAAATTCCAGATTCTGTATGCATTATGCTTTTAGAATGTTAACTACTAATCGTATTTCGAAAAAATCTAACAATCGCGATATATATCGTGGTTGGTAGTCAACGCATTAATTCCAATGGGCCCTTTATATGTAAGAGTATAATTCCGCAAGAAATGTAAGTTTGTTGTACATAGGTTTCTGTCAAAATTCGACATTTAGATGAAAACAAATAGGAAATTATTTAAATTGACATCTAATTTGAAAATTCAAAAATGGCAAAGAACGTTTTGTGCAGTAAATAACCTGAAAATTTTGCGGAGAATGGCTTTCAACGGGAATGGTATCATGAAAATGAGTAAACTGCGTATTTATTCATATCCCGTGTAGGCGCATTTCCTTCGACCATTAAATTTTATAAAGAATCGAAGTGTTGCCAGAATTCCATTTTGCAAAAACACTCTTTTCCTAACTATGAGAATCAATTTTTTTTATCCTTTTGTTTTGTCAGTGTTTGATAAATTAGCTTTAAATAATGCGTTTTACTTGACTTCAACAGAAACTTATGGAGAAGATTTTCCAAAAATGTTTTATTGAACGATCATCAATTTTTTTTTCTATAACAAGAAAAATAGATTTAAAGATTCATATATTTTTAGTTAGAAATTGCTAGATAATCCAACGATTCTAATTTTTCAATAAAAAAAATGCTTATTCTCAAAATTTTCAGCAAAATTCAAACTTTAATGCTTATCTTTCAAATTAACATATTTGCTACGGCGAGCGTGCGGGGTCGCTCTTTGATGCATTTCTCGAAGACGGAAACCGTCTCGGCAGGCTGTCCATTCTTTCTACCAGGTGCGGATGCCATGCCGAGATGCTACTATTACCATAAATTGTATGTTAACCCTCTGACTGCCAAAACGGCTAATACGGCCCGTCATGCAAATTGCCAGACAACTGCCCAGCGGCCAAAATGCCGTATGCTTATTTCCTTCCCCCTTTTTGAAAAGGGTCGGTAAACGGTGGGGAGCAATCATATCTTTTTAACAATGGTTGTTTCCCCTCCCAATGTCACTCTTGATTGATGTCTCCAGTAAGTGTTCGAGGGAAGATGCTCAATTTACTTTAAGTTCTCTGCTTACTTACTGTTAAAAATTCTTGCTGTAATGCCTGTTAGTTATCACAAACTGTAAACGACCCCTATATAGTCAACAAAGGTTTGAATGTTAGAAACATGACGATAAAAGAATCCCTCACGACGCAAATGACCACTTGCTAATCAGATGGGGGAGGGAAATGTTTGCCTTCTTTCGTCTCTGACCTCGGCCGGTCTGGGTTTTAATGAAACTAGATTTCAAAGCACTGCGGGTTTCAGAGGGTTAGAAGAAAGATAAAGTCGGTCTTGATGAAAAGTCACCAGAAAGAAATTACAGATTTTGAAATTTTATACAAAATGGTCGCCGCAACGAATGCGTTAAATAATTGCTGAGTTCACATGTTACACATATCAATAATTCGCCTTTAAAAGAAGTGTATAACAATTTATTGTACACGATATCATTAGAAAAAACCGTGCTTCAAATAGTTTTCAAATTTATAATTTAGATAACTCAAGATTTTAGGAAAATTATTTGTTTTTAGTTGGGATCATTGTTAATAATTTGGTCATTTCACTATAATAGCTAAATTTCTAAGATATGTATGCACGAGATTACGCAAAAGTAGCCAGGAATTGCAGTTGGCAAAATTGTAGGTTATCATTCCTGATTATCACTAATTTTGCCGTAATTGTTAACATCCATTAAGATACATATGTTGTTTCATTAGCGATTCCAGTAATTTTAAGCTATTACTCCAGTAAATTTTATATGTAAAGAGACAAATTCTTCCTTTTATCAAAAAAATTTCTCTCTAATTCTTAATATATTTTCCAATTCTGTTGAACATGCTTGGCTCTATCCTTTTCACAGCCTTTTTCGATATCATTTCTAAAAACAATAGTCAATGGAAAATCCTAAATCAATATAAAAGCAATTTAAACAATTGAATATTTCTAGTTTTTGTTATTTTAATGCAGTCATTTTGCTTATTTAATGACTAAAATAGTTCAAAAAGGCATTATTTGTTTCCTTAATATGATAAATTATTTAATAACTTTAAGGTTATTAAAAAGGCCATTTATGCAATTCATCTAATGTATTAATTCAAACCTCTTTAAAATTTTATCTTTAAGGATGTTAAGCTTATGAAATGCATTCTCAAAGATATCATTTGATAAATATTGAGAAACAAATTTGATGAATGAAATAAGTTTTTAGCACAAACATTATTACATTAACATCTATACGATTCGCTTGCAATAAATGATATCATTGCAGTTTATATTATAACTGGGATTATGCGTAATCATTTATTGTTATTTTAATTCTGAGAATATTTGCAAAATAAAATCCAAAGCCAATACTAACCCATTTACACGATTCATTGTCTTACCCAGGTCACTTCAATTATTGTGTTTGAGATCAATAAGCAACAATTAGTCTAAGAGTTATTTTAATTTATTTAACCCTCACAGGCTTCATTTACCTACCCAATATGGTGTACGGTACTCAGCTTAACATTTTTAGGGGCACACAAAACTTTTTTTTTCGTGAAAACAATGTTAATGATCATATAAATCCATTAGGGAAAAAATAAAATTGCTGCTGCCATCTATTGTTTTTATTAGATACCAACAGCACATTCTTTCTAATAAATCGTCAAAAAACTACCGTCTGGATAAGAAAAAAGCTCATGAAAAGGTGGTTCCGACGAAAAACCACCGTCCTTGAAAGGATAAGAAAGTTACATGACTGTACAAAGAATGATTGAGGTTGATAATTAAGCAAAAGCAGTGAAATAAAATCTATAAAAATCAGGGCATGCAAAAAGTTTGCTAAACGGACTCGTTATAGATCGAAATGCGAGTGCTTGAATCTTCATCAATATTTCAAGTAATTTACACATAAAAATATTATTTCTTAACACTTTTCATAACTTGTTTGTAACTTTAGCACTCATGAAATATATGAAAATCTTACAAGGAACATAATCAAAACTTGTTTGAATCGTTTTCTCTGTTCATCAATGAAATATTATTTATTTTCTCGAAGGGAAATATGCTTTTGATGATGAATATGCTTTTAATCTCATGTCTGGTGAATGTTCTTTGTAATCTCAAAATATCAATATCCTGAAACAAAAATTTACATATATTTTCGTATCGTAATTCACAGCTGCTGCTGCTGGTGGTCTAGGTGCTGGATTAGGTGAGAATAACGTTTTCCTATCTAAATTTTACTTGTATGGGAATTTATTATCATTCACTAGAATTATAAATTGAAAATTACTTACACTTGAAATGATCAACTGTCAAATTTAAAAGTTAAAATTAGAAAACATATTGAACAGAAACTCACTACAAATGACGTCTACTTAGCGATATTATAATTTTCGAACTAAACGTTTTATTACAAATTAATTATTGAATTTCTATTCTTTTAATTGCATTAATAATAATTAATCTTTTACAATTATAACGTTATATTTAATATTTGGATTTGTTTCCTCTAGCTGAGCCAATTATTTCGGTGTCTGATCAGGGAAGAAAGAAAAGATTTTGATGTAAAACTACTGTTATAAATATTATAAATGTACAACATTTAAATAAATAAAATAAAAGTATTTTAAAAAGGAAATGTTGAAATCTAAGAAAAAATATTTTTGATTCGAAAATAAACGTTTACTTTTATAATTAAGATTCGTAAAAATCCATTATTTTTGAATTTATTATCTCATTCCTTTATGAATTTTATTTTAATTTTTTTCCAGATCATCACGACATGTTAATTCCAGCTCATCACGAAATGTTAATCCCAGGTAACTGACCTATTACTTACTAATCTTAATTTTTTCTGAATAATAGTTTTGTTCTAAGTGTAAAATAGTGTTTTATCTGATTAATTTTTTGCATTCAAAGCTTAACAAATATTTTTCAAAGTCAGAGTTTTAACATTTAAAATGTTAATACTTTATTATTATGACAAACCAATTAAGGTCTTGAAGGCAATTAGATATGACATTCAAGGCAAGCATTTGATTAAAGGTGCAAATAAAAAAGTTTCATGAGTCTACTATTTTGTTTTAGTGAAAATTATTACATTTTTAGTACAGAATGGGCAAAAAGTTCGTGGACATTTCGAAAATAATAATAATAATAAAAATCGAAAAATAATTGGACTGTAAAACGGTTTTTCAGGATAGATATACTTGGCTTTTCGGAATGCAAAGAAAGTACTACAAAAATTATCAGCAGGGGCTTATAAACGACGTTGGAGCTATGCAAATTAGAATGTTATTGATAGGCCTGTATTTTCCCAACAACTACATGGTATGATTCTTCATTGAGAATATAGCTTGACGCGAGTGCAAAAAATGAACTGCACAGAACAAAGCACTGTTAATTAATCGTTTTTTGCTGTGTTCAAATTTCGACTGCAGAAGAATATGAAAACTAGAAAAGGTCCCTCAATATTTACATTGCTAATAAATAGTGTTAAACGATTTGATGAAACTACCATTATGGAGCTCCGCGCGCGTTTCGGAGGACTAAGCTTAGCTGAATCCCGTTCTTCTTGTGAGATATTTGCTATCGTTAGCGTTCTGACTTGTCGTGAATGTTTTGTATCATGTGGAGGAGGTCGTTCTTTGTCCTAATAAAATTACTAAAATAGTTATTTATTTTGTGTATATTTTAATTCATTTATATCAACGCCTCTATCTGTGATTTTTTTCTACCACGCCTAAAAAAATGTCATGCGCATAGAATGTTTATCCTGCAAGCTATTTTTCAGTCCTATAATTTTGCGATTTTAAAAAATTTATACGGAGTTTATGCTCATCATGTATTATAGTAGTTAATGATCCCAGAAAACTGATTTATTTTCTGATTTTGTAACTAGAAAATGAACCGAATGTATTTAATTTAATAATTATTAAATATTTAATGTTTACAAATTTATCTTCCTGTTGATCGAAGTCCTTTTTGAAGAAATGTCTATTATTGTTTACAATTATGAGAAAATTTTTATGAGATGATTATCTTTGTCTCTATGTTTACTAAGTTACAGACATTTAAAAATTGTTTGCAGTTTTTTCTAAAGCAGTTAGTTGTTTCTATTTTTATTCACTGAAAGCCTTTTTGAAATACTGTTGTAATTTATAGTGATCGCTTGTAAGACTTATTTTTAATTCTGTTTATGCATAAGAGAATAGCAATAGGAAATAAAGAAATATGTAGTCACAATGCAAAGAAATATTTTTTTCTGAGCTAGCTTAGACATATAACATTAGTTGATAACCAATAATTTTAGAACCACTCTGAATATCGAGATATGTGTAAATGTCATTTTTATTGGGGGAGGCATGGAATACTATGTTCAGAACAATTCAATCACTTGTTCCGTCATTCAAAAATTTTAACTAATGTATACTTTTAGAATTTATATTAGTATACTTATTTTTACTTACGTGCAGATCTTCTCGTGGATAAATATTCAAATTTGTTTCTCAGCCAATCATTTAAACTAGACTTAATAAAATTTTGTGTATCCGTCCTTAATCATTTGAAATTTCTTCAGAAAGAATTTTTTTATAAATTTATTAAAGAAATGTAGTATTTTGATTTTCTAACATTTCATACTTTAAATTTAAAAGCTGTGACACCATAAGTATTTCTTATATAATTGCCAGAATAATATGAAATGCTACATTCTCAAGTATTTATGCATTAGAATTTATTTGACTATTTTCTTGTAACTAAAAAGATAATGTTTTTTTATTTGCAGCGTATCTCTTGTTTGGTAAAATCTTATTTTATAATATTATACAAGCATGAGCAAACTGAGAGAAATATCTAAAATCAGAAATATTCATACATCATTAAATTTTTAAAAAAATGGAATCGTCGGCAATAAAAGAAGTTACTTTTTATGTACTAAACGAATATAGTAACATCTTCTCTATGTATCTTAATTTACTTTAATAGTGGGATGCATATATCATAATGTTAATAATGGTCATTACAAAAAGCATTGGTCTGCTGAATTTTTTTATACACAGGAATTCATGAAATATTAGATCAATTCATTTTATATTCTTTTATGCTGAGAAAAGCTGCTTTATTTTAAGCTTATTTATTATTTAAGCTTATTTTAAGCTTATTTTATTTTTAGCTGCTTTGTTTTAAAGAATATATCAGCATCATCATCAGTTTGCATGAGTGTTAGAAAATGCTTAATTACTGTTCCCAGTTTAAAAAGCTTATTTTAAGTCTATGTACGACTATGCATTGTATGTTGTATGTCTGCATACAACATATTTTTTAAATATTGTTTTAATACTTCTACATTACGTCTTTTGCATTGTTCTAATAAATGAATTTAGTTTTTTTTATAGATAAGTGATTCTGCGGCACTTAATGCCTCATAAAGTTTTATGATTTCTAGCAATTCATTATTTTGGATACAAAGGATCACGATGTTATTTGTTCCCTGTTAAATCACACATTTAAAATAATATTGTTACTTATATGTTATCTTAGCATAAGAAAAGCATAAGTTTAGCCATGGAAATCAAAATCATTCATAGAAAACAAAAAAACTAAGAAAAATACTTCGAGAGAATCAAATTAAACAAACAAGGAATCCATTATAGTCCACTTTATCAAGGGCTAAGGACTATTTTGAAATGGATTCAAAATACTTGGGAACTTTTTATGTAAGAAGCTTGCATTACGCCAAATATAACTTCTCTTAGCTCGAAATTCCCCAACAAAAAACAAAGGATATCAGTACCATCTAATAAGCATTATTTAAAAAAAAAAGGTAAAATCAAACACATACATAAAAACCCTAATAACCCTAATAAACCCTAATAGCCTAAAAATGTAATTCCCCTTTCTCCCTTTTTTTCTTTCGTAAAGAAAAAATTGACCCATGGCGCCATATGTATTCGAAAAGCAAAGCAAAACAGAAGCCAGTTATTTCGCTGTTGTGAATGCATTTGTACAATGCATTATAATTGATAATGTTTTGGTTTTTGTAATAACGTAAATTTTTATATCATCAGGACACCATATATGATATTTCAATTTTATAAAATCTTACAGACACAGAAAAATTTATTGAAATGCACAAAGAAATATTTTGAATCACAAAAGTTACATGAGTTTTGAGAAGAAATATTAAAAAGCAATAATAAGAGAGAAAGAAAATTTTTTAAGACTACTTATGGCTGTAGTTTTCTTTCTGTAAAATCTTATTCGGATACATCGAGTGGGTACAAATTAGTTGGGTAGTGTCCTAACTGATTAATTTGCAAAATTTTAATTTCAAGTCACCGGTTCAATGGCAGATGAGTAGTACTGCATTCGAGGTTTGCGGAGAGACAGCTCTAGGTGCACTCAGACCAGATCTGCATGAAGCGAACATCCCGTTGTTCAGATTTTCTGTATTCTCAAAGCGATTTAGACGGGTAACAGTAATTAAAAAGATAAGCGATGTCTGTGTTTTTATGCAAACTGTGCAAGTTCATCTTTATCTGTGGTTTCAAGAGAGGAACTATGGGCAAGTTCAAAGAAATTTCCTTTTGGAATATCTGAAAAATGAATCCCCAAAGAATACATTATTTGCACTATACTGATTTACCAGTGGGATATTTTCAAAGAAAAGAAGAGCATTCACATAAAACATATGGGAAAAAGTAAACTTTATGTTCTTTATTATCGTATAATGTGGACTATGATGTTTGACTGTATAACTACGCATTATAAATCAATAGGTTTGCCCAACTAATTTGTGTTCACAAGGTATTTTAAATATTGTTGCAATGTTTTTCGTGTGTTAACGCCACAGTGCTTTGTCTTATTTTCATTGAATAGCACTGCACAATTCTATACTTCGTTTTAATTATAAATTCTCTATATAAATTCACCATATTTTAGATTCCTGCTCGTATCATAGGAAAGATATCATTTTATGAAATTTTATATGGAAAGCGAAGTTGTAAGAAAAGAATAATGAATATTTTATATAAAAAAAATCTAAAGTAGCTGTAGTAGTTATAACTATTATGTCGCACATCGCTTTTGTTACACAATATCATTTTAAATTCAATGCTTTCATATTATATTATGTTTTCTATACAGAAAACTGTGTTAAAATGAGAATATAAATGAATGCTTTCTTTTTATAATGAATTACTTTTATTGCGCCTAACATCTAATATTTATTACGTTTCTAATTTCTGATTTTTAGGGGGCTTTGGACATCATGGATATTCTGGTGAGATTTACTTTATAGAATGTTTTACACCGAAGGCAATATAATAATATAAGGATTTCACTTTACAGAATTTTTTACACCGAAGTCACTAATATAAGGATTTCACTTTATAGAATTTTTTACACTGAAGACAATATACTAATATATGTAACAGAATATTAATATAAGAGTATAATATTATTTACAGTGGTAGCAATTGTCTCTGCAATCAGTAGTTTTTATAACCGGAAGCAGGAATCTGCATACAGAATTTCATTTTCTATCTCCTATGCCTGTACAAACTTTCAACGAAGGGTATATTTTGTAAAGCATTTAAATTTAACAAGATTATTTCCAGCATGTAATGAAATAAAGTATATAAATGTTTCATTGCATATTATTAAGCATTTACATATTATTATACTGTACATTATTACTATATGCACATATATAAGTTTTGATGTACATTATATGTACAATATTTAAATTTTTCTTAAATAACCGTGTATTATTTTCATGAAATAATAGATAAGAAATGTTTATATTATTTAATTCTGAATACTTCTAATAAAATAAAACATTTTCTTTCCAGAAATGGGCCATTATGGAAGTAAGAATCATTGTTCCCATGTTTTTGAAATATTTTTAGTTATGAATTTGTGATATATATTTTCCGGGTTCTTTTTCAAAATAGTATTCTACTTTGGACCTTTCATCAATATTATGCAAATAAAGCAGTTCGACTTTTTATTATTATAAATTTCAGTAACACTTTTAAAAGTATTTTCTTAGTTCATATAATTTAGACGTTGCATAATTTATAGAGAATAGTCGCCTAATTGGGATCGGTATCATCCTTCAAGTTATTTAACTAGGTAACTTCAATTCTATTAAATATTTGGGCCTTAAAAGTCAAATTATGATGTAGTGATGTAAATGTGAGGTATCAAAACATTTTTAAGAGATAGTGCTACGTGGGTACAGTTACAGAACAAGTAGTTAGATTTAGGTATCATCAATTAATTATTTTAACAAATGACCTTATGCCGTTTTAAAATAGGAAAATATATAGTTATATCTTCAGATAGGAAATTTGTTTGGCTGCAATTTACTATAATAATATTGTTAAATAGTTTGAAGAAAAAGTTAGGGGAACTTTTTCTGTTGTTTCTCAAAAATTGCTTAGACTAGACCACAAGCAGTTGCCTAAATTAGACTGTTTAAATCAATGGGATCATTATCTTTAACTGCAGGAATAGTTCAGAAAGCATTTTTCTAACTGGTAGACTACATAAACTACATAGATTGGACGTCGGACAAAAACAAGACACTAAAGCTATCAAATGTTGGATCAAAATTGAACAAAAACTAAGGATAGGTAATATTTGTGAGGAAACAAAGAAAGAAGAAGAAGTAATACAGTGCATTAAAAATTTTATACTTGGTCTCATCCATTGTGTGCTTTTGTGAATTGGAGAATAAAAAGTATTTCTGCTTTAATTGCGCTTAAAGAAATTGGTGGTCCAATTTGGAAAGCTATTGGTCAAACCTACGAAACAGGTTCCTTAATTCGTCCGATGACCCAAAATTTTAAGCTGTTTTTTCCTCCGTTAAAATGTATCTCATAAAAAAAGTTAATTATATTTAAGTTTTGTTTTTACGTTTTGAAGACAAATAAACTACAACAAAAATTCTACTGCTTGCTTTTCATTAAAATTACTTCTTTATCACTGTACATAAAAATGCACAGGACTTCCAAATTTGGTAATCTTCCCCTATTAGATAGTTATATTATTATTATTATTATTTTTAAATATTTTCTTGCTTTATCAAAATGCCGGGCCTTCGCGGCTGCCTTGATGGCTTTTATATAAAGACCGCGGAGTCTGTTCAACGGCATATGGCTAGATTTTAAGGGAAAGAGGAATGAATACAGTGATAAGATCGTGGTTGGATAATTACACTATAGTAAATTTGCAACACAAGCTGACAATGTTTAGAAATATAACAACAACTGAATCACGAATTGACGACAGCGTATGTGGATTTACGCCTCTCAAGGTCACAGTAATAGCTCTATGAAATTGAACAACTTCATCAGAAATATTGTGTTTAATTGTATGGTGAATATCGAATACAGGAGTTTAAGATTTATTTTGTTGAATAATATCAATTATATTTAACTATGTTAAAATAATATTCTAGACTATAAAACTGGATTACGCGGCTGGACTTGCACCGGGCAACCAACTTGAGTTTCAACTGCAAGTCAAATGTTTCTTGCTTTAAAGCTTCGTATCAGGGGAGGTGAAGGACCAGCCAGAATGGGGAAATCTAAATCTTGCTTAGTCTTTCGACAGTTCAATCTATAATCTTATTTTATCTCCGTCTTTCTCAAAAAGTTGAATGAACGGAATGTTTTCTAAATTTTCATACAGCAGGACAATATCCCGCGTGATTCAACATTAATCTAATATAGTTAATTTAAAATCAAGAATATATACTATTCTTAGGAAATTAAAACAACCGAAAATATTTGTATTATTTTAACATAATGGAAAGGTTATTTGTAAATGATTAATTTTATCTTATATTTAAGAAGATAGGTCCACTATAATGGATTATCAAGCCACTCTCATGAAAAAAGCGAAATCCAATTATGAAATAAATCTGTAATGTTAATTAGAAAATAATTAAATTTACAAAAATAATTTATGGACTTTTATTGCAATCCTTTGATGATATAAAATCTAACTTTCTAATTGTGATATTTTTTATACAAGATAAAAAAATTATGTAGCTTAGCATCGCAAATAACTTATTTTGGCGTTAAGCAAAGCATCTTACTAGATTTGCATCCGAAGTCAGCTAATTCTAGCAAGCATTTTTTTTGCAAAAATCATCAGATATTTTTGATTGCTTGTAACGTAAATTAAAATTTTGACGTCATTTGGAGCCAATTAATAGCGAGTATGTACTAGGGTAATATGCATACTTTCTAAGAGATTTTAAGCTAATTTGAAAGGATTTCGCTCATTCGTTGAAAGTAGTTACTCATTATTGTTTCATAAAATCGTACTAATGAGTTTTCAAATTTGAATGCAAAAGCATATTTGCAATGTTTAAGTGAATGTGCTCAGTCGAAAGGTTTTTTCACCACGAATTTCAACATAAAATAAATAAGGGTTCGCATATTTAGAAGGCTCTAGAACCGGTTCTATGGCTCCAAACGAAATTCCACTAGAATGTAGTACATACGATGTAAAAACTACAACAATAACAACAAAGAAATAAAACAGGCATAGAAAACGGTATTTTGAACGAAAAAGTATACTAAGTTCAGAACCGAATTTTGGCAGATTTTTTTTAGCTAAACTTAAAAAAAACCATCAAATGAATTATTAAATTTTGCTTCGATTATATAAAATATATAGTTGTATTCAGTTATAAAATAATTGTTTCCCCTCCGGTCTGTGGAAGGCCTTACACCCTCTTGAGTAGGCTGGCCGGGGCGGGTTGTAAGTAAGTAAATTATAAAATAATCTTCAAAAAATAACCTCAGCTAATGTCGCAGCACCACCTATGGACGAAGTTTTTAAATTTTTTTGGTTTTCATAGAGCGGATTATTTGCACTACATTCTAATGAAATTTTGTTTCGTTTGGAGCCATATAACCTGCTCTAGGGCCTCCTCAATAAGCGAACTTATATCGTAACAAACCTTTGGATGTAGTGACGATAAATATGCTAACTTACTTCAGCAAGGGGAATAAGCTTTCACATTTTCGTTCATCACTTTACGTTTGCACTTTATTTGAATATGAGAAGCAAACAGAAGAAGTGTCTAGTTATTACATGTGTATTGAGAAGAGTATAATAATTTAGAATTTATTATCATTTTTATGAATGTGAAAATAAATTTAAAATTATTTCTCTTTTTAGTGGGTCACGGAATAGGTAAGTGTAAAAAAAATTATTTACGAAGCAAATTGTACAATTCAAATAACAAAAGAACCCTATTAGCAGAAGATATCGTACGATATCTCTACGTTGTTGTTAAAATATTCTAAATGCTGTAAAATGTTGAGAAAATATCGTAGGAATATTGTAGAGTATCTGGTGCTAATAGGGAAAATGCAATTATGAGAGATATACGTAGGTCGATCAAAAAGTTAGTAAAAAAAATCTTGGTACAAAAATATTTTGTTTAAAATTCGTGGCAATACTTCAGATATTGATCTGCCGCGTGTGATGTAGCGGCTTGGACAGCATATTTACGAATCCTACTATGGTTTGGATTGAGGTAGCTTTTCATTGGCTCTTAGCGTCACGTGACTTCGCTTGCTTCTGAATGATGTCATAGGAGCGCATTCGATTTTTGTCTTAGCTATTGCATCATGGAGAAACCAAAATTATCTTTATCTTGAATTCATCATTCCCTTAGAAATATCCAAATAATCGTAATTAAAAGATAATTTTGGTTTTTCCATGAGCTAAGACAAAAATTGAAATCCAAACTAAGCGCGCTCCTATGACATCATTCAGAAGAAAGGGAAGTCACGTGATGCTGAGAGCCAATGAAAAGCGACCTCAATCCAAACCATAGTAGGATCCGTAAATATGCGCTTGGACACGGCAGTTTTGATTTGCTTGCTAATCAGCATGAACATTTCTCGGCAAATATACATGACGTCACAATTGGAAATGCATGCAGCTATTCGTTTTAATGTTAGACGAACTGGATATTTCACATGAAAATGTGCATAAGAATAAAGTCGAGTCGAGCATCTTGAATTCCGTGAAGTTTGTGCTTAAGCCAACAATGGTTATCGGATATTGGACGGGAATTCTTTCCAGAATACAAAGAAAACTTGTGCCAGCTATAAGTTTTAAATAAAGGAGGCGATTACTTTAACCCTTTATTTACGAAATTAACTTATCAGCGACTTTTCAATTTTATTTTGGCATCATTAGATAAGTTTTGGTGCAGAAATATTCCCAGGAAAGTAGGTAAAGCTTTTTAATTAATTAAAATAGCTTAACTGATTTAATTGATAATTAAAACATTTGAATTCCTGCCTTCAGTTGCCATCTACTGCTTGATTTTGAAACTTTATTATTCATGTTCTTGTGAATACTGTCAGAAAAAACGATCAAATTACTAAGACAACGTGATTAAAGTGGCACTTTTAAGTACCGTCTGGAAATAAAGGGCTAAAAAGTAGCTTTTGTATGGAACTTTTGTGAATATACACAATTATCGTAAAATTTCGATCCTTTTTTGCTTCCTCGAGCAGTGCAACTACCTTTTTTGCTGACCTTCGTAATTATTACTTTTAAAAACATTAGTTTCTATTTGCTATTAACAGAGGAGGATTTTATAATAAGAAAATTTTATAATTATTTTTCAAATATAAAATGTTATTGAATATTAGCAATTTTATTGTAAATTTTCTTCATTGTAGGTGTAGGTGGAGCAGCTGGTGAGTCAAAAAAGTTGCATTTTTCTAACTTTTAATATTTTAATATCAGGAATCATGTTGATTCATTTTAAAATTTAGTTTTAAAAGAATATTACTTTCAGATACTGAGGCGGAGAAGCTTTATAAAGCCTTGATAATAACAATATTCTTATTTCCATTGTCTTCTTAAATGTATCAATTCTTAGGTCTGAAAGCTTCGTTCATATTTTATCAAATTTTTGCATATGTCTTAAAAGTCCAACTTGATATAGCATCGATATATAAGTCAATAGCATGAGTCATTCTTTTTAAGAATCCGTGATGTGATATGATAGATTTCTTTTTGAATCTTTTAAGCTCTTGTATCTCGGGATTTTTGCTACACTTCTTTTATATATGTAATGAGTTTCGGGTTAACGAGATTTCCAAATTCCTTAAGCCTAAGTATTAGTGTTCCTATTCCTTGTTCATCTTAAGAATTAGTGTGACACGATTTCTGAATATCGAAACTTCATTCAATCAAGGATGTCTACTGCATATTAAATTTGTCGTGGGTCAAGCGTGAATTAACCATTTCCATATACATATATAGGTACCCACTACAGTTTTGTTAACCTTCAGACGTCGAGGCCTAGAACTAAAGATGATATTTCTTTTGTGACACCCTGATTTTTTCGGTTGACGGATCGAATTTTTGGTGCAGCTTGGGGAAACACTTTCGGAAAAGTTATGAAATTTTGAGGGTTGTCAATGGAGAAAGAAACTAATAACAATAACAGATCTTTTGAAGTGTATCAAATATTACAGTGAAAATTGCTAGAATGATACAAGGACAGGTCGACGGTCGGCATCGTGTGTTTATGAAAATATTTAACGCGTACTGTAGTTTGAATTCATGATTCTGAAAAAAACAAAAACAAATGGGGCCAAGAAATTCAATATTCAAACCCCTTTTCTCCAAATAGGTCTAGGATTTGGAAGTAAGTTAAACATTTTTCAGGCTTTTTCCAGCAGTAAATGAAGTTTCAGAAGCAAAGTGCCGATGTTAACTTAATTAACATTAACACATTGCTCTTATCAGCACTTATATTATACATTATCATATTACATTATTATAAATTTTATATTGCACTTCGATATTGCTTATCTTTAACATTTCCTTCCCAAGAACTACATAAGAAATGTAATAGTGTTGATTTATGAGATATCACTGTCATACTGCAAAGTAAACCACACGTTATCTATTTTAATCTACACGTTATTTTGCATGAGACACTGCGCATGAGCCTAACTTATATCTTACAAGGTGCTAGATTCTGTATTTCAATATTGCGCGGAATTTTAAGCAGAAAATTGGGTAATTATTCTTTTTTTTTGGGGGGGGCGTTCTGTAATGCTAAAGATGAGATGATTGTGGTTTGAACATATTTCAGAAGTTCCATAATCCAGTTTAATAATCCATAGCTATTAATAGCACAGACATTGAGAAATCGAAAAAAATTTATCAATACAGTGCGTCATACTTAGAACTGCGTTTTTTAAGGTATGCAGACTTTTTAATACACAAATGTACTTTCTAGTAACAATTTTTAAAAAATAAAAGAAATCTTAAACAATAATTTAAGTAAAACTAATGTAATACTGTAAAATAGGGTTATTTTGTACCGATTTTCTCGACCTCAAATAGAAATTCGAAATTTGTCGCATATATTTCTTTAAAAAATGGGCTTTTTTGATTTTTTGCTCCTTGGGTGGAAAACAAATAATTACAACTTAACTAACAAATATAATTGACATTCAAAACAACAAAATCAGAAATGTTGCTTTCTAATATATTCTTCATCACTGAGTACTAAAACTTTCGTTGAAAAACTGGCTCAATGATTTTTTCCCTTAGGCAACCTCCTTAATGACTGTTATATACGTTTAAGGAATGAAATAGATTAGTCACTGCAGCCAACAAACGTGGGAAAAATCTTAATCCCGTACCCCTAATCAGTTGGTTTCTATTTCACTTTTCAATAACAATTTCATACTAGTGCAAAGGAAAACCCACTAGTTTAAACTAATCCCGTTATGCAGTACTTCATAAATTCGGGAAAAAAATCGTCCAAATTTGGATTAGCCTTACTCTAATAAACACAAATGATGCTAATAAAAATGAAAAAAAATATATTAGATAAAGTAGAAAATTTTTTCCTGAATAATAATAAAGGGAAAAAAGATCTGAATTAATTACATTACTAAAAAAACATAAAGCAGAAAAGATTATGCAGTAAAAGAATTGTTGGTAACAATATGAGCAGTAAATCAAAGGTACACATTGGATTCGAAATTTAAATTGGTGAGACCCACAGCGCTTGCATGATTAAACTCCGTGATGAAAATTTTCAAAATATATTTCGTTTATAGTTAAAAAAATTAAGTCATTTTGTTTTCATATTTTGTTTCTCGTGAAAAAGAATTTAAAAAAAATATTCTCTGTCCCATTTTCCTTATGTTCTAAGTCCAATTGCTGGTTGTGATAGATACATACATCTATTTTTTCAAATACTTTTCTCAGATGGGACGGAAAATTATTTCACAAATTTGTTTTTCAAATAAGTATCTTTAACGGAGTTTCTTTATGGTGATAACTGGAAACTCGTTATAAATTTATTACTTATGCGTTACGTATGAAATTCTTTGAAATATGAGTTTATAATAAAAACCCTAATATTTTATTTATTTATTTTTCATAACAGGTGGAGGAGCAGTAGCAGGTATCGCATTTTTTCCCATCCTTTCTTATATTATAATTTTAGAAATGGAAAAATGCACAAATTATGAAAGAATGTGTAATTATAACGAAATACACACTTTTAGCATGCAATAATAATTTGAATCCTCATGCAGCAAATTAATCTCTTGTCAAAAAAATGAACTAATTCTTTAAAGTAGTTATGTGTAAGAAGTTTATTTGTGCATGCTTAGCCATTTCCTAGCAGCTATAAAATCCTTAGTTTCAGACTTTGGAGCTAGGGCTTAAAAATATTGAGTTAGTAAAAACATTTTTATGAATACAATTACCTATTCGCATACCGATTTCTTTTTCAGCCGCTGGAGCAGCTGGTGGAGGTAAGTGTTCGTAAATGAACATTCGTTTACAAATTTAATTATATTATTTTCTTTTCATTCATTCGTTCTTAAAAAAGGATCATCATTGCCAGATAATACTTTGGTAATATAATATTGCTTTTGTTACTTAAACAACTATAACCTAAAGAACCAATAAGTATTTATATTTCAGAAAATGAGTTACACAAGTCTTTTCAGAATATTGAATCAATTCAATATTTAAAACTCAGTCATTTAAACACTTTTTTTTCAAATAGGTACAGGATTTGGAGGTGAGTCAAAAGATTTTCAGTGTTTTCTAGAAGTTACTAAATCACTGTTATACCGCAAAATAACTGCACATATAATATATCTTTAATTACAAGTTATACTGCACGACACACTGCGCATGAAACTATCTTATATCTTATAATGTGATATGACACTGTGTTTACATTTTGCACAAATTCTTAATAGAAAAATGAATTATTGTTCTGCTTTAGTCTTTTTTTATCGCCAAAGATAAAGATGATTTTGCTATGAACAAGTTTTCTTTTTACAATCCAAAGCTATTAACGACAGAGACAAAGAAAAGTCAAGGAAAAATATTTGTAAATGAGTAAAACATACCGAGAACTGTTTCTTTAAGGTATAATGGTTTTTCAACACACAAATGTAATTTTCATTAACTGTTTTATAAAAAATGTAATCTAATAAAAAATTTAGGTTAAATTATTTTAATACGTCATAAATTTACAAAACATCGTCAGAATTCAGATAGATTTAATCTAGTGATGTTAACAAACACAATAATTCTAGTATAAATAAATAAACTATCTGAAATAAACTTGAAATATTTTAGAAATAACTAGCCGCTTACGGCGACCAGCCGGTTCAGCAATCTTATAATAATAGTGATACTATATTCAGGGATTAATAAGTGATACTGCACACACTGACACAAAGTGATTTCATATCCGTAAAGTATTAAAACTCAAAAATTCCATTTAACAACTTATCATAACTCATATGGGCAACACATCCCAGGAGACTCGCCCTTGAAATTTTTTGCGCTACAGTGCACACAGACTCTGTCCATTTTCCCAATATATACGTTTGGATGAACTTGGTAATCGTCCTGTGGAGCATGTTTGAAAGCTTCGAGTTTCAAGTTACTCTGCCGGAGTAATTCTCTCGTTTGTACAATCCTTACTCGAGTTTCCTCGACGCGAGCCTCCCTTTGTTCAGTTGTCTCATTATTTCTGTGGCGGTCTTCTTGGAGACGGTCTCTCCTGACTTCAGGTGTTTCTATAGTCCTAGACGCAGACATTCTGAGGCTGCTTTGTTCGACGCGAGCATCACTCTGTTCTGGGGTTTCACGCGCCCGCATTACTTTAGCTATTCTAGTTTTCGAATGTGCTTGTCCGATAGACTTCCTTTTCTTTGGCGGCATATTAAATGCGAATGCTTAGCTATCTTAAAAGCAACACTTTATCTCTCTTTCAAGTGCAAACTGTTCTTTACCCTAGCAGGGAAAGGACAGCTGTGTGGGCTAGACAATATCGTTCAGGATGTTATGACATGAAAAGGAGGGGAGGAGACACTGGGAGATAGCGAAATGAATAGCAGATAGTATCTCAAATAACCTTGAGTATCAGTAACAAAAGAATGCAGGGACGATATAAATACACCTTCTCCATACTGAGTGACCTCGCTTGTGTCTATCCTGACCAACTCCCGTCGTGACCCCATCGGAGGAAAATTGCGAGCGAAAGAAAAAGAAAAGGAGGGGAAAAGCGAAGAAAGAGCGCTGAATTGCGAGCATTAAACAATGTTTTTCAAAATTGGTTAAAACTCGTCTAAATATTCTACAGCAGTTAAACTAATATCATAAGAAAGATAAATTTTCGCATTTTAAGGTGGTGTAAAAATCTTTCTCGTGCGATAAATCCTTCGAAAGTTATTGACAAAAAACTATGCAAAAGCCTCACATTTTCGCTTAATTTCTAATTAACTCAGAATTTAATTAATTTTTCACTTTAAAAAGTTAACAGTAATTGTTCCCGTATTTTGATGAGTATGTGCGCCAAATTTCATCAAGATTGGGCAAAAAAATGTAGATTCGTATAAGGAACAAACAGACATACACTCTACTTTATATATGTCTAGATAATATACGAAAGAAAGCTTTGAATTAAGAACGAGAATTACATTTTGAAAAGAAATTAAGTAGTAATAGAATTGTTTTGTAATTGAATCTTGTTTTTGCTACTTAAACAACTTTAAGAATCAATAAGGATTCATATACTAGAAAACGAGTGCCACTCGTCTTTTCAGAAGAATGTATGCAATACAAGCAGCAATTGTAGGATGCAAAATGTTTTCAAAGTTTAAATTGCTCAGGTGCTCATTGTGGGCATGATTTAACTCAGCTGTAACGATTGGAGAATTAATTTTCAAGATATATTTGTCATTGTAAGTTATTTATTTTTATATTTTGTTTCCTTTATTATAATCTTATCCCCTTTTTTTATGTTTTATGTCCAATTACTTTTTGTGATAGAAAACATCTATCTTTTCAAACACTTATCTGAAATACACGGAAGATTATTCCACAAATTTGTTTTTCAAATTGACATTTTTATTGAATTTTCTTTCTTACGATTATTGAGAAATTCGTTATGAAATTATCATTCATTATAAATATGTGTTTTTAAAAACTAAAATTTAATTATTTATAAACAGGCGGAGGAGCAGCAGCAGGTATCATATTTTTTTCATCTTTTACTTATTTTACAATTTTGAAACTTGAAAGATGCCCTGATTACAAAAGAAAATATAATTATAACG
The DNA here is from genome assembly GCA_013235015.1 of Araneus ventricosus. Classification (NCBI taxonomy): domain Eukaryota; kingdom Metazoa; phylum Arthropoda; class Arachnida; order Araneae; family Araneidae; genus Araneus; species Araneus ventricosus. The sequence goes on along the minus strand of BGPR01000497.1, from coordinate 148,860 downwards.
ATATACAAACTCTTATCTCACAATAACTTTTTATCATAGGTGCAGCAGCTGCTGGTGGTGGTAAGCACACGTCCTTCTGTATAGCCATTTCTTTCAAAATATAACTTTTATCAAATAATGAAATTAGGATACTCTTTGAAATATTTTCTAACACAAAGTTGTATAGATATGCAGTTTCTATTGGCCAGAGACAATATTTGAAACTTCTGTTAATATTTTATATTTTTAAAACCATGTTAACAAGAAATTTTTAAGATATCAGATTAAACGAACATATGTCCACATTTCAGAATTATGTTAATTAGACGACAATAAGATTTTATTCTAAATATAATGTGTCTCGACGTAAAACGACGATACTAATCAGACGTCTGCACTAAAAACATATTTCAGATAAACGAAATGTGCTCTAAGTAGTGAATTACGTGTTAAATTCGTTTATCCATTGAATTCTAGAAGAAAATTTTATTCTCATAAAATATTTATATTTTTGAAACAGTTAGCTAATAAGAAAACTGAATGCTTTTAATAAGCCATTTTTAAGTAAAAGAATTTAATGACCTTCGGCAGCTTGTTCAGAACACTTTCCAAAGGATACGTTTACGTAACCTTGAAGTAATCCGTAGGAAATTGTCAACTATCATAGATTTCTGTAAGTCACTTTTCCGGAATTTACGGTATAAAATTAAAATGCTACATTTGAAATGATAACTTTTAAAATTAACACGCAGGGTCTGCGAGAAAGATACTTAATATTCTTGAAATTTATTTTTAAAAAATGCGGAATGGTGAAACGAAATGCAATTTACGGCAAAAGAAGAAGATATCTAACAGTATTTTTCTACTATCTATAGTCTGAGGTAGATGACATTAATTACTTCGCCACTGTGATAAGAAAACAAGATGGCGATTGCTCAGGAGAAAGAGCAGTGTGTATTGTGGTTAGTGGAAACAAAATCACTGTAAAGAAAGTTTAGCCTGAAGTATCAGAAGTCCATCAAGTTTAACTTCAATTTATGCATGGATGCAATAGTTTAAAGGCACAGGAAATGTTAAAAAAACATATGGCGGGAAATTTGGATATTCCTTGTGCTACTAAAGGAGCTCAC
>BGPR01000497.1:126494-147741 GCA_013235015.1 Araneus ventricosus | reverse complement strand
TAAAATGTAAAGTAATTAGAATAGTTATTAGTGTTATGTGGCGCATCGCTTGTGTTACATAACATCATTTTAAATTCAATGGCATGAAAAGACAAAAGAAGTTTTTATTTTCTCTTAAAATGCTTTTATTGTGCATAACACCTGTTATTTATTGCATTTCTAATTACTGATTTTTAGGGGACTTTGGACATCATGGATTTCCTGGTGAGATATCATTTCATAGAATTTTTTATTTTATTTTTTAATCATGTGACAGAATAATATTATTACAGCATAAAATTGTTATAGTAGTAACAATAGTCTCATCAATCAATAGTTTTTATAGGCGTCAGCATCAATCTATCTATAAACAATAAAATAAAAGAATTTCAATACAAACCAAACAAACTGAAGGGTTGTTATAATTACTATATGCCTAATTAGAAGGCTTTAGAACAGGTTATATGTCTCTAAACGGAACAAAATGTCACTAGAATGTAGTACAAGTGATGTGCTCTGTAAAATAAATAAATAAATAAATAAAATAAAATAAAATGAACATGCATAAAAGAGGTATTTTCAACAAAAAAGCACCTTACGTTAAGAACTGAATTTCGTAAACTATTTTAGTTAAAAAAAACTCAAATGATCTATTAATTTTGGCTTCAATTATAAAAAAAAACCTGCGGAAGTCGCGTTAGATAATGGCACAAAGTTCCCTATTGACGAAATTTCACATTTTTTCCCTTATGTATTTATTTTTAGTTTTCGCAGAGTGCATCACTTACTAGAGAAATTTCCATCAACATACTAGAGAAATTTTGTTTCTTTTGGAGCAAAAGAACCACATCTAGAGTCTTCTGATAGACCAACATAAATTAAAACAACACTGTGCATTTCAATAACTCTAAATACATCAACCCTCTTCAGCAAGTGAAAAAATATATCAAGTTTTAGAAATACATACTTCATCTGAATTTCAGAAGTAAAAAGAAACAATGTTGAGGTATTGCATATGAGTTAAGAAGAGTATAATAATTTAAAATTGATAATTATCAATGCTATGAATTCGAAAATACATTTAAAATTATTTTTCTTTTTAATGGGTCATGGAATAGGTGAGTGCAAGAGATTTTTATTTTTATGAAAAAAATTCACAATATATTCGAATAAGAAAATAAAAGACAATTTTGAGATATATAATTATTATTTATATAAATAATTGCTATTATTTCTCTTAATGGAGAAAGATTTTTAATAAGGAATTTTTTTAATTAATTTTAAATTATGAATTGCTACTGCATATTAGCAATTTTATCAAAATCTTCCTTCATTGTAGGTGTAGGTGGAGCAGCTGGTGAGTCAAGATAGTTACTTTTTTCTATATCTTATTATTCTAATATCTGAAATTATGCTAACTTAATTAAAATTTAGATTTAAAAATATTTTTTCACATACTGAAGAAGAGGAGCTTTAGAGAGCCTCAATATTAATAATATTCTTATTTCTATCCTCTCCTTAACTTTGTCGAAGTATAAGTCTTAAATCTTTGTTCATATTTTATGATATTTTTGAATTTGCCGTAAAATATCAGCATGTGATATAGTACCGATATATGAATCACTCCACGATTCTTTGTTTGTAAAAATTCGATAGGTGATACGTTAGATTTTTAAGTCTTTTATGACCTCGGGTCTCGTACTTTTTGCTATAATTCTTTTATAGAGGTAATTAGTTTCTGATTCGCGATATTGCCTAATTCCTTAGTTCCGCTTAATGATCACTGTGGCAGAGTCTTGGAATTCCGTAAGATCGACAACCGACTCCACCCAGGATTTAGCGTACATAAATAACTGGAGTATGTTAAATTTGTCGTGGGTCATGTATAAATTTAAAACTGTTGTTTCATTGTTATTGTTGTTGTTTCATGTCCCCCTGGTCCAGCTACTAGACCAGGCCCATGATACCATGTCGCTCTAACAGTACCACAAGTCCATTTTCCACTTCACTCCAAAGCAGTATCGCAGAAGCGCCAATACAGTCAATGACATGAGTAGGAGAAGCTGGACAGGAACAAGGGCAAGAGAAAGGGCAATTTAAAACTTTCATATATAAAGGTTTCTGTGTATATAAGCTCATATGTGCAGAATTTTCTGATGTTAAAATTTTTTATCTATGGATAATATTAGAAAAATCCATATAGTGTTGGGAAGCAAAATGGTTTTCTTCAAGAATAAGTCTGTGTAAAAATTTTAATATCTGCCATCAACAAAATTTCAAAGAAGATACATAAATTATTGTCTCTACGTGTTTAGGGATTTTTTTTAATTTGATAATTATTTTGTTTAATGATATGTGATTATGAGCAAACGTATTTTTGTGTTCTGCAATCAAGAATGTAAAGGTATGTCAGAAAAGCTTAAGTGGCCACAAGTGCTTGTAAGAGAGTACATTAAGAGAGATTCAAGATAAAGAGCCGAAAATGCGAAACTTTGGAGATTGTGTTATTCAGACAAAGCGTCTGTATGCTATGAATCTGTAATTACTTCTGTGTAATTTTGTGGTTCTTCAAAAAGTTAAAATCAAGGGGGTGGGACTGCTTAAAGTTTTTCGGGGTGAGGATCTGAGGGGCCCTTTGGTGGAAGTGGTTGTCTTCTTCCACTCTGCATCTTTCCGACTGGTTTGATAACCCTTTAGGTTGCAGCCATCAGATTTGGGGGTGGAGTGTTGTCATGTATTTAAGCTTACATTTTTCTATCTCTAGCATAAATTGAACCTGATATCTTTCCTTACTTTTTTATTGATAACGTATTCTGTCCAATAAATACGTGAACTGAGCTACCAGCGCCGAGTTGGAATTTTGTTTGCCTATGTGCCCTGTTTACTCTGTTAGAGAAAAACCAAACAATGTGTTTTTACCTGTCAAAGCGTCGAGGCAAGCGTAGAGCTAAAGGTGTTTTTTCAGTGGTATCTAGTTTTTTCTCTTGTCGACGATGGCTTTGAATGAATATCCAATTTTTGGTGCAACATGGAAAAAAGCCTCAGGAAAAGTTATGAATTGTTGGATGCTGTTTATGGAGAAACGCATTAAAAATAACATTTCTTTTTATTTTATCAAGCATTTCAGTGAGTATTGCAAAGATGACGAAAGGCCAGGCCGACCGCCCATCTCATGTGCTGATGAAAACATCTAACGAGTGTGTTAGCTTGAACGCAAGATTCTGAAATAAACATTTGGAGCTCAGAAAAAAGTGTGCGAAAATTGTCTCCAAATCCTACCTATTATCAGTGATTGTCCGCAAATTTCTGACCGTTATTTCATCAGTACGCTAGATCATTCTGTCTAATTACCAGACAGCCTCCCGTGGCTTCCTATTTCTCCTGAAATATAAAGTTGTCAAACAGATGTGTTACTGGCACATTGTGGAGATGATTGAAAACGAAACGATTAGGGGAATTCTGTCTTACTTCTCAGGACTTAAAAGGATGTTTTGAAAAAAGGAAACGTATATGACGCAAATGAATAGCTTCAAATGGAAAGTAGTTTGTAGTGGAAAAAAATGATGATTTTCCCGAATAAAGTTTTAATAATATTAATATTGGATAGTTTACGGATATTTCATTATTTTATTGTATGATTGGAACTGATTTAAAATGATGAACTTTTGTTAAAATAATATTTATTTGCTTAAATTTAATTGAAATTTTAGATTTTCTTTATCATTTTGGGCACCGAAGTTGCATGATACCTCATACAGCAAATCAATCTTTTCTCAGAAAATGAACACATTTTATAAAGTAGTTAGTAGTAAGATGTTGATTTTTACATGCTTCGCCATTTCCTAGCAGGAATAAATTCCTTGTGTTCTTTAAAGTGTAATGGCCTTGTGTTTATTATTGTGTGTATTATAAATTCCTTGTGTTCTATATAGTATAATAACACACAATCATGCTTTTTATTAATTATTCTATAAAAAATAAAAGGAATATAATAAATAATTTAAGTAAAATTCAGGTAATACGTCATAAATTCAAAAAAAATTCCAGAAATTAAATTAGATTTAATCTAACGATGATAACAAACATAAATAATGCTAATATAAATAAAAAATGATTCTTGTAAAGGAGAAAAATTATTATTTGTTTTTTCAGTCTCTTTTTTTTTCATTATATGCAAAATCGAATTGCTGCGTGTGATAGATGCATGTCATACATCTATCTTCTGAAATAAATTTCTGAGTTGGCATGGGAGATTTTGTCACAAATTTCTTTTTCAAATAAGCAATTTGAACGGATTTTCTTTCTCACGATAACCAGAATCTAGTTACAAATTTACTGCGTACATTATCTATGGCTTTCTATAAAATACAATTTTATAAGAAAAATCTAACATTTTATTTATTTATTTTCATAACAGTTGGTGGAGCAGCAGCAGCAGGTATCAATTTTTTTTTCATTCTTTACTTATATATCATTTTAGAACTGGAAAATTATGAAAGAAATTATAATTATAATGAAATGCAAATTCGCATCAAACATTAGCAAAATAAATCATCATGCATCAAATAAATTTTTTTGTTGGAATAGGAACAAATTCCTTGATGTAGTTATATGTAAGAAATTAATTTTACATGTTTAGCAATAAAATACTTAGTTTCATCCCTTCAAATATGTTTTAAATATATTTAATTGGAAAATTTGTTTTTAAGAATTATATGAATATTCACACACTGATTGTTTTTTCAGCTGCTGGCGCAGCTGGTGGAGGTAAGTGTTCTATCATTTCATTCATCACCCTTTCGGGTAGGCCGGAACGGTGTGGGTTTTTAAATATATACAGTAGAATCTCCCTACAACGAAGTCTCCCTACAGCAAATTTCTCCCTGTAACGAATTTTTTAATCGGAATGTTAAATAACATTCAAAATATTCTCCATATAACGAAGTGGTTGTCTCCCTATAGCGAATTTTTTCAGACCTTTATATTTTCGATTTTTGTCATTTTTGAAGAAAGTTGCTAATTTTTGTGCAAACAAATCGCTCACACGTGCTTGTTTCTGGAACCACTCGAATTGTTCATTGTAGCGATAACACATAACCATAGAATGCTATGTGAAGGGTAATGCAGATGTGGGGTCCTGGGTTTCTACAGAGGAAGCAACAGTTCTACGGGTCAAGATTCCAAGAATCGGGGTGGATCCAATACATTATTTTCTTTTCAATTATTCGTCCTTAGAAATGGTCCATCATTGCTTATGAGACTTGTGTAATTTACTCTCTCCTTTGCTACCTAAACAAACCTAACCTAAAGAACCAATAAGGATTTTTATAACAGGAAACGAGTGCCACTTGTCTTTTCAGAATGTTCCGCTCCCACATGCATTTCCTATTCTAATTTAGAATGAATAAACTCAATATTTTATACTCGGGTATTGAAACTCGTTTTTTCTCTTCAAATACGTCCAGGATTTGGAGGTGAGAGTTAAATTTTTTCAGACTTTGCTATTAGTAACTAAAGTTAGGATGGCAAACTGTGGGTGATAACTCAATATTTTAAAAAATATTTTACAAGAGAAATATAATTGTGTTTATTCCTGTAATGTTCCTAACATAAGACATCATCATAATGAATCTTAAGTCAATAAATATTGAATTAATTCAATATTTAAAACTCAGTCATTTAAACTGGTTTTTTTTCAAATAGGAACAGGATTTGGAGGTGAGTGTAAAAATTCTTCAGTCTCTTCCAGCAGGAACTAAAGTCACTGATATACGACAAAGTAACTGCAAATATCACTAACTGTAATTACATGTTATACTGCATCACACACTGTGCATGAGACTTGTTTATATTTTATAATGTGCTATGACAGTGTGTTAGATTGCAAAAATAGCATCTACATCATTTTTCGTCTTTATCAGCATTTTTAAATATATAAATCTTCGCCACCAAAGTTTCTTTCATCTCATGTGGCATCTCTGGAAACTTTTGAAATTTAAACTGTAATTTTTAACAGTTTTATTAAATATCTAAATTTTTCTTAATTATTTACTTTGTAATCGACTTCAATATTAATTGTCTTTACTTTTGATGTTTTTTCCATTAATGTTTCAACTTTATTAAATTATAAATCAAATTTATTCAACGGGACTATTTACTCGCCATCTTGTTCTGCGTATGAATTTTTGCGTTATTAGGCTTTGGCGTCTCTGACTGGAAGCGTTTTCCTTTGTGTGATTTGAATTTTATGAGGGATGCTTGAGTGAACTTGAAGTGGTGTTGCACTTGCGGGCTCCTGGAGGCCTTTGGGCCTTCAGGGAGCTTGTCCCTGCAATTTTATTTTTCGGCTGGAAATTGGAAAGTAAGAGTTCGTTTATCCAACAAATTTTAGTGATGTTATGTTTTTTTCTGCGAGTTTGAAAATCTTCAAGCTTTGAATGGCGTCAACCAAACTTTTCGTGCTTTTATGTTATGTGTGGAATAGAGGCTATTGTGATAGACTTTTGGTGTGATTTTACGCTCTCCAAATCAGTAGATTGAGCGAACTGATTACTCAACCTACCAAGCCCTGCAAGAAATGATTGCAGTACACTAAAAATGATCATGTTGTAATTATTGAACAGCCTGCCCTTCGAAAGTTCCATTCCGTTAACTGTGGATAGAGGGAAGTTCTGTTGGAAGCATGTTTGAACATCAATAATGTAACTGAATCACCTATTTGGTTCAGAGCTTGAGCCCAATTTAATCGCATGTAGATTGACAAAGCTAAGTGCGTCGATTCGTTGATTCGCCTTTAAAATTAGTGCAGAATACATAATTTTGTGAAAGTGAAATTTCTGCGATTTTTCATACATCGTGTGTTTCCAATAAGTTTCCGCAAGCAAACAAAGACTGCGCTGTGCATCGTCAACGTTCCACAATTTTTTTTTTAAATTTCAAATATTGCCAGAGATGCCACACGCCATGAAAGAAACTTTGGTGGCGAAGATTTAAATATTTAAAAATACTGATAAATCCGAAAAATGATGTAGATGCAATTTTTGCAATCTAACACAGTGAGTTTACATTCTTCTAGATTTTTATGAAGAATAATGAGTTATTTTCTTATTTCTGGTTCTTTTATTGCTAAAGATAAAAATGAATGTGCTATGAATACGGTTTTAAAATTTCATTTATACAATCCAAAAATACAGCGCCGGCAAAGAAAATCCAAGGGAAAATTTTAGTAACATAGTATATCAAATTGTGAACTGTGTTCTTTATAATATAATGGCATTTGCACGCACATTTATGCTTTCATTAATTATTCTATAAAAAATAAAAGGAATATAATGAATAATTTAAGTAAAATCGAGGTTATAAGTCATAAATTTAAAAAAATTCTAGAATTTAAATTAGACTTAATCTAACGATGCTTGCAAACATAAATAATGCTAATATAAATAAAGAAACTATATTTAATAAACTTGAAACAATTTTATTAAAATTAATAATCGTAAGAAAGTTTTGAATTCAGGTGTAGAATTACTGTACCATAAAATATAAAGCAAAATAAAATTGAGAGTAAAATAACTGCTGTTTACAATCCCTGCAGCAAATGTAGATTGCACATTTGAATGAAAATTTAAATATATTTCGCATTTCGAATATGATTAAAGCCCGCTGTGAAGAAAGTACATTTGATATCTCGGTTTCTGCAGGTGTTTATAATTAAAATGAAGGTAATCGTCACTTTTAAGTTATTTTGTTCCCATGTTTTCTCACGTAAAAGATAAAAAATATTTTTTTTTAATTTTTCTGTCCCCTTTTTCTTTATATTCAAAATAGAATTCATACGTGTGGTAGATACATACATCTATCTTTTGAAATAAATTTCTGAGTTGGCGTGGAAATTGTTTTCACGGATTTTTTTTTTCAAATAAGCATTTTTAACGGATTTTCTTTCTCGCGATAACTAGAAACTCGTTATACATTTACTGCTTATATTATCTATAACTTTCAACAAAATAATGAGTTTATAAAAAAACCTAGTATTTAATTTATTTGCATTTCATAACAGGTGGAGGAGCAGCAGCAGCAGGTAACAAATGTTTTCCCATCCTTTTTCTTATACTATAATTTTAGAAATGGAGAAATGCAACAATTATGAAAGAAAGTGTAATTATTAAGAATTACAAACTCATATGATACAAAAACATTTTGAATCTCCATACAACAAATCAATCTTTTGTCAGAAAATGAACAAATTCCTTAAATTAGTCCTATGTTAGAAATTGATTTTTTAATGCTTAGTCATTATATTTCAGCAATAAAATCCTTATTTTCATACTTTGGAGATTCATTTTAAAAATATTCACTTGGAGATATATTTTTAAGAATAACATGTAGTCACACACCGATTGTTTTTTTGGTGGAGGTAAGTATTTTGAAATGAACATTCGTTCTTAAAATTCACTATAATTTTTTTCTTTTCAATCGTTCCTTATGAAAAATTGATAATGATTGCCTTTGAGACATGTGTTATTTTTATCTGGCTTTTGAAACTTAAACAAGCTTAACCTTAAGAATCAATAAGGATTCATATATCAGAAAACGAGTGCCACTTGTCCTTTCAGAATGTTGCTCTGCCAAATGTATTTGCTATTCTATTTTAGAATAAATCATCTCAACATTTAAAACTCGGTTATTTAAATTCTTTTTTTTTTCTTCAAATTGGTCCAGGATTTGGCGGTGAGAGTTAAATTTTTTCATTCTTTGCTATTTGTAACTAAAGTTACGATAGCAAACTGTACATGTTAACTAAATTTTTTAAAGATATTTTTATGCAAGACAAATATAATTATGTTGATTCATGTAATGCCGCTAACATACGACAACGTCATCATGAATCTTGAATCAATAAATATTGATTGAAAAAAGATTTAAAACTCTGTCATTTAAACTATTTTTTTTTTCAAATAGGACCAGGATTGGGAGGTGAATGTAAAAAATCTTCACTCTTTTCTAGCAGGAAAATCTATCTTTAATTACATATCATACTGCATGAAAAACCTAGCATGAGACTAGTTTATATTTTATAATGTGCTATGACAGTGTGATTACAATTTGCGCAGATTTTTATGAAGAATAATGAGTTATTTTCTTATTTCTGGTTTTCTATTGCTAAAGATAAAAATGAATGTACTGTCAATACGTTTTTAAAGTTTCATTTATACACTCCGAAAATAAAGCACAGGCAAAGAAAATCCATGGAAAAATCTTAGTAACACAATACATCAAATTGTGAACTGTGTTTTTTATAGTATAATGGCATCTGAACACACAATTATGATTTTCATTAATTATTCTATAAAAATAAAAGGAATCTAATGAATAATCTAATTAAAGTTGAGGTAATACTTCATAAATTCAAAAAAACCCCCAGAATTTAAATTAGAATAAATATAACGATGCTAAAGTAATAAATAATGCTAATATAAATAAAGAATCTCTAATAAATAAACTTGAAAAATTTTGATTAATAATAATAAACGTAATAAAGTCTGAATTAAGGTGTTGAATTACTGTTCCATAAAATATAAAGCAGAAAAAAATTTGAGCAGTAAAATAATTGTTGTTTACAATCCGAGCAGCAAATGTAGATTGCACATTTGAATGAAAATTTAAATTCATTTCGCATTTCGAATATGATTAAAGCCCGCTATTTAGAAAGTACATTTTTTATTTCGATATTTTGAGCTTTCTAACAGATACATTTTTTGAAAACTTTTTCTGTCCCCTTTTTCTTTACATGCAAAATGGAATGGAATTGCTGCGTGTGATAGAAGCATACATCTATCTTTTGAAATAAATTTCTGAGTTGGCTTGGAAGATTTTTCACAAATTTGTTTTGAAATAAACATCCTGGACGGATTTTCTTTTTCACCTTAGCTATAAACTGGTACAAATTAACTACGAATATTATCTTTAGCCTTCTATAAAATATGAGTTTATATTAAACACATAACATTTGATTTATTTATATTTCATAACAGGTGGAGGTGCTGCAGCAGCAGGTATGATTTTTTTTATTCTGTACTTATACACCATTTTAGAACTGGAAAATTATGAAAGAAAATGTTTTTAAAGCGAAACACAAATTAGTACAACAACATTTTGAATCCTCAGGCATCAAACGAGTCTTTTTGTCAGAATATGAACAAATTCCTTGAAATAGTTCTATGTAAGAAATTAATTTTTGCATGTTTAGCCATTTCCTAGCAACTGTAAAATCCTTAGTTTCATCCCTTCCAGCTATATTTTAAAACTTATTGATTTGGAAAATTTACTTTTAAGTATTACACTAATTATTCACACGCCGATTGCTTTTTCAGCTGCTGGTGCAGCTGGTGGAGGTAAGTGTTCTGAAATGAATATTCGTTTACATATTTCATTACATTATTTTCATTTCATTCATTTGTTTTTAAAAACTGTTCATCATTGTCTATGAGACTTGTGTGATTTAATATTACTTTTGCTATTTAAACTACCTTAACCTAAAGAACTAATAAGGATTCATATTTCAGAAAACGAGTGCCACTCGTCTTTTTAAAATATTACTCTGCCAAATGTATTTTGCTATTATATTTTCGAATGAATCAATTCAATATTTAAAACTCAGACATTTAAACTCTATTTTTCCAGGATTTGGAGGTGAGTGGAAAATATGTCAGACTTTTCTAGCAGTAACTAAAGAAAGAAATCAAACTGTATATGTTAACTTAAGTTTCTTAGCATTTAATGTTGAGTCAATAAAGCCATCGATATTATAAAAATAAATATCTATTAAAAATTCTACATTTATGGAATATACAACTTCTTGCACCGCTAGATGAGTATCTTTACTTCAACCGAATCACCACTGGGCCGGATGATTAGAACATGACTATTCCCCAAGGGCGGATAGTAGACATATTAATCATCCACTGTATGAGATGACTACAATGCAAGGGCAGGTAGTTAGCTATATAGTTCCAAAGGTTGTCCAGCGCTGTGCGGGTGGTAATGTATGAAACAAGGACCACTGCTAGGACGAGTGGCTGAAGCAGAATTGTATTGTTTTAACCCTCGCTGAAGGTGAGTGGCGTCTGCTCCCAGTTAGATCTTTTCTCGTAATGAATGATTTTTGAGGTAGACTTACGTCTCTCCATTGTGGTCTAATGGTGTGTCGGGTAAGGAAAAAATTATGACACGTTTCACGCAAAAGTTAAACGCTTATAGCTCCGCAACCAAATAACATAGAGAGTTGGTTTTTGTTTTTTAAAAAGAGGAAGGTGGACATTTACGATTGCAAAAAGAATTCTAGAATTTGGAATTACGGTTTAGTCACAGTCGAGCTGCAAAGTTTGTGAAATTCACGAAAAATGTTGATGGCGTCACAGCGACCGATGCTCGCGCATGCAGACTAAGGCAATTCATTTATCGATCTCGCGAGATATTACTCAAGATTTTTTTAATTACGTCGAATTTCGTGGTAGCATCTTAAATGCCTTTTCTTCTTTTTTTTCACCCACTGAAAAACCTCATACTTTTAGCAGCATCAATTTGCATTAGTTCTTGATCTATTTCCGAAATTAACTGTAGCTTTTCTTCAAATGCCCATATTTTACGCCGCGCCCTCCTAGTTTCACGGTCAAACATATGAAAAGTGAATTTCATGGAACAAGTGGTCTGTTCGAGATGTTAAATAGGAATTAACATGTTAGTACCCACCAGGAGTCAGAGACAACAAGCATCTGTGCCCATTCCAGTTGCTGGACCCCCCGGGATCAATCTGCGACAACAGCCTCCGGTTTCTAGGCCCCTTTCTGTTATTTCCTGTTATGTGACATCCTTTGACTATATTCGTTTTCCAATGAGAAAAAAAATTCGGAAGTGCACTGCACGCTTTCTAAAAAGGCAAATTTATGGTATAGACGGGTGAATCTAAAAAGTGTTTATCGTTGTAGGGAGGCTAAAAATGCATTAAGTAAATAGAAATCCCACCGGGACCAACGGAAATATCGTTATAGGCAGGTTTATCGTTAGAGGTAGTATCGTTACACAGAGGTTTTACTGTATAATGGTTTTTCAACACACAAATGTGTTTAACTCTACTAATATTAAAGAAGAATGTGTGTGTGTATGTTTTGGGGCTCTATACTACTACTATACAACCAATGGACCTATAGTTACGAAATTTGGCACAAACTTACTTTGAAGGGTGGGAATGTGCACCACGGAGTCGGTTTTTTTTAAAATTTTTATTAATTAAAAATTAAGAGACATTTTGGCGTTTTTCTTTGATAAATTCCAAAAACAACTATAACAAAAAATAATTTTTACACCATCCGAGAATTTATAAAGTTATCTTTTCAATAATATCACTTAAGATACTGTACGATTTTTCTCTAATTTTATTAAATTTTTAAAAATATTTTCAGGCATAATTTACAACAAAAGTTTCATTGTTACAGTGAAATTCAAACCGTTTTCATTGTTTAAACAAATACGTGATTGAGTGTTTTTCTTCTATTGTTGAAAGCTAAAGAATTTTCTTTCTTTTCTATTTCATCAATTTTACTCTAAAATCTGTAAACAAAGTCATTTAAGATTGTTAGTATATTAGAAAATACATTCTATACGCTGAAAGATGTTATTCTTTTTATCAACATGTTTTAATCCAGTTAAAATGCCGCCGGACCTAAAATGTGACTCTCCATTTTAATGTTGAGATCAAATGTGTATTTTGCATGAGGAATAAGAAAGTGAAGTTGGCGCCGACAGGGTGCAATTAGATGTTACAATAAACAGACAGCTACTTGACTCCATTAAGGACGTTCATGTAGACAACGAACAGAACAGGTGCAAGTCCATTAAAGAGCATGGGGCTAAACGTCTATTAAAATTTAAAATGACTTTTTTCGGGGAATCGTGCTTAACAAATTATGAATAAGAGATTCAATTGAAATTATATTCCGAGCAAACAAGCTGGCTGCCATAGGCAACTAGTAAAAATATAAAAGGAATTTAAAAAATAATTTATGTACAATTGCCGTAATAGGTCATAAATTCATAAAACATACTTAGAATTTAGATAGACTTTATATAAAGATGCTAACAAACGCAAATAATTCTAATATAAATAAAGAAACTATCTCTATCTCTACTAATAATAAAACAGAAAGTCTCTCTCTCTGTGTGTGCGTGTGTGTGTCTGTCTGTTGGCGCTTTACAGAACAGACTGTTGAACTTAGAGCTACCAAATTTGGTACATATATACTTTGGAGGGTGGGAATGTGCTCCTCGGAACCATTTGTTTTCCATTTTTTATTCAAATTTTAATTATTTCAAAAGTAAGCAAATTTTGAATGTTTTCGACCATATTTTCGTGAATAGGCTCCGAAAGAACTATTGCATGAAAATTATTTTTATACCAGTTTAAATTACAAACAATTATCTTTCCAATGATATTAGTATGAGTACTGTGCGATAATTACTTTTAATTTTACAAGGTTTTAAATTGCCATTAACTGCGATCAAGGTCGCTGAAAGAGACCGATTATCTTTTCGACCGAAGGTAGGGAGGAAGGGCGGGGGACGAAGGAGGATGCCGCTAAGCGGTCATTTGTCAACAATAAAAGGGCAACCATTGTTGGTCATTTGCGGTTAGAAGGAAAGGATTTGAAAAGTTCATCTCGCAATCAATAGGAAAATAGCGGTTGAAGCAACAGGAATGATTTTCTGAATTAAGTTGAAAACCTTGTAATGATAAAGATAATGGTGATATTTTAAATTCATTATATTGATTAATTTCCGTCCAAATTTTTTTTGTACACTTTTTGCGTAATGCAGAAAAAATTATTCAAATATAATTACTTTCTAAATGTATTACACAAAATGACTGACTAAAATGTTGACATAAAATTCAGATCAATACTTTTTAGAGGCCATAAGTAATGTATTTTGTAATACGATTAAGAGAGTTGTTTTATTTATAAGGAATAAGAAAGTGAAGTCGGGTACGGAAAGAACGCGGGTTAAATGTCTATCGCAATTTGAAGTTAAAAATTACTTTGTTAAGGGAACCAGGAATATAAAATTACGCCTAAGAGATTCATTTGAAATTATTTTCCTGGCGGCCAGTATTAAATAAAACTAGGATTGCTTTATAAATAATAATAAACGAAAAAAGAACTGAATTAAGAACGAGAATTATATTTTGAAAAAATGTAAAGCAAAAAAATAAGCAGAAAAGTTTTTTACTTAACATTGCGATCAGCAAATGTTGAATGCATAATGGTTTGAGAATTTAAATTGGTGAGGCACTCAGTGTTGACATGACTCCGCGGTGATGACTGCAAAATTCATTATCAAAATATATTTCACCTCTCAGTTCCTACAGATTTTTATAGTTAAAATGAAGAAAATTGGCATTTTGAATTGATTTTGTTTATTTATTTTGTTACTTTTAAAAGAGAAAAATCCATTACTGTATTTTTTGTCCCCCTTTATTTATGTCCAAGTGATGGTTCATGATACGTACAAACCTCTACCTTTGCAAAATTTTTCCGAGATGCCTCAGAAGATTATTTCTCAAATTTGTTTTTCAAATAAGCATTTTTAACGCATTTTCTTTCTCTCGATAACTGGGAAACTCTTTATAAATTTATGACTTATTGCTTATAATTTCTATGAAATTCAATAAAATATGAGTTTGAATTATTTATTTTTCATAACAGGTGGAGGAGCAGCAGCAGGTATCAATTTTTTTCCATCCATTACTTATATTATAATTTTAGAAATCGAAAAACTGTATCAATTTATTATAACGAAACACAAACACGTGTCATACAAAAATATTTTGAACCTCGGGCAGCAAATCAATTCTTTGTCAGAATATGAGCAAATTCATTGAAGTGGTTAGGTCTAAGAAGTTGATTTGTACATACTTAGCCATTTTCTAGCAACAAATATTTCCTTAGTTTCATACCTCAGAGCTACGTTTCAAAACTATTGAATTAGAAAAAATATTTTATGGATGCAATTACCTATTTAACCAACGAATTTTTTTTCAGCCGCTGGTGCAGCTGGTGGAGGTGAGTGTTTTGAAATGAACATTCGTTCATAAATTTTATTACTTTATTTTCTTTTCATTCATTCGTTCTTAGAAGCGGTCTATCATTGCCTATGAGACTTGTGTAATTTACTCTCTCTTTTGCTACCTAAAGAAACTTAACCTAAAGAACCAATAAGGATTCTTATATCAGAAAACGAGTGCCACTTGTATTTTCAGAATGTTGCGCTGCCAAATGTATTTGCTATTCTATTTTATAAGGATTAAACTCAATATTTAAAACTCATTTTTTTTCAAATAGGTCTAGGATTTGGAGGTGAGTGCAAAACTTTTCCAGACTTTTCTAGCAGTACCGAAAGTTGCGAAAGCAAACTGTAGATGTTAACTTTCTTTCTCACGATAATTGGGAATTTCACTATATGTTTATGATTTATGGCACATGCTTTCTATGAAATTCTATAAAATATGAGTTTTCTAATTAAATTCGAATTATCTTTTATAACAGGTGGAGGAGCAGCAGCAGGTAACATATTTTTCATCTTTTACTTATATTACGCATTTAGAACTGGAAAAATTCACTGACTGCGAAAAATTTTTATTATAACGAAATACAAATTCGTAACTTAGAATAACATGTTTTATTACAGGTGCAGCATCTGCTGGTGGCGGTAAGTACACTTCTTTCTATGCATTCGTTTCCTTCAAAATATTTTTCTTAAGTGGTGAAATCTGGAAATTCTGTCAAACATTTTGTTACAAGTAGTTGTATAAATTTGCAGTTTTTACTGGCCAGAGACAATGTTAGAAACTTCTATTCGCATTTTATGTTCTTAACAACACTTTAATTCAATTTTTAATATATCATTTTAAAGGAGCAAATGGTCACATTTCTGAACTATGTTAATCAGAACACATTAGGATATTATTCTATGAATGTAATTTTTTTTCAACGTAAAACGACCATACTTATCAAAGATATCTGTACTAAAAATCAGTTTGAAATAAACAAATATGCTCCAATTTCAGTTCTATGTCCGTTTATTGATTGCATTCTAGAACGAAATCTTATATTTTGTTCAATATTTTATATTTTTAAAACAGTGAGTTAAGAACAAAACTGAATGTTCATCGACTACTAATAACCCATTTAAAAAGTATTTAAGGACCTTCATCAGCTTGTTCAGAATGCTTTCCAAAGGATACTCTTAAATAAGCGTTAAGTATTTCTTAAGAAATTTTCAGATATCTTCGATTTCTATAAGCCATTTTCCAGAAGTTACGATATACACTCACGTGAACCATCAATTGCTGTAGATGTTGCCAAACCGTATAGCTAAATAACGCGTTTTTTAGGAACCTCACAAGATTTATAATATATATATATATATATATCAGCATAAACATTCATAATACAAAATGTCAAGAAAAAAATCTGAGGGAAGAAAATGCCGAGAGTTCTTATAGAGAGAAAATAAACAAAAGGAAGATATACATATAAAAGGGGAAGATAATTAAAATAATATAAAACACAAACGCAACGAATGCGAAATAATGCTGCAATTCAAGACGATTTGTGGAAAATATATCAATGTCAAGAAAATCAATCAATGTTGAAATTAAATGGAAAAACTGTAGTTTATCGGTAAAAGCGTATAGATGCTCATCGGGGTAAATAAGTGAAATCTATACCAACCGCTAAAAAATTAAAGAAATCATAATTTTTTCTGTGAACAGTTCTAGCATAAAGCTAAAAACACTGTCCTGCACCCCGAACATTATGATAGACCAAGAAATCGAATGAAATACCAAATATTAGAAATAATTTTACGAACCTAAGACAGCCAACGGGAGACGTGACAAAGGAATGAACTGAACGCGCCATGTAGGGTCCGGATGTTTACGAAATATCAAGTTACTTTCTTTTGCGCCAAACTTCTGGGGTTTGGGGAAGTTTCGATTCAGATTAAGATACCGATGGAAACAAAGATGAAAGCGATCTACATTGAGAAAACGATGAAGATTAAAAATATGATGATAAAAAAGTAAAATGATAAAAAAGGGTGTATTTAAAAATTAAGGATTAAGGAGAAAACGGTAATGAAAGGGGAAAACGATAACAAAAGAGTGTATTTAAAAATTAAGGTGGAAACGGTAAGTGTTAAATAATATTTGAATTTGAATTCCATTAATAAACGACTGAAAGATGCGTTTTCGAGGTAATCACATTAGACCTGTCTGGCTAGAGAGACCCTACCACAGTATTAGAACTGCACCAGCATAGCTCTAATATGCTCTTTACTTAAAATCTTAAAGCCGTACCGATAAACTACAGTCTTTCCATTTAATTTCAACATTGATTGATTTTCAAGACATTGATATATATATAAATTAGATATAGATGTTAAATTTTAACAAAAGAAAACACACAAAACTATTTTAGAAAAAGAGAACAAAAGAATAAAAACTAAACGTTTAGGAATTCTATCTAAATTTTAAGTGAATTTTAATTCCTATAATGACTTTAAAATACGGATTACACTTTTTTATTTAAAAAAAATTCCATGTTTTTTTTATCTTTGCGATCGGAAATGTTTTGTATAATATTTTCCAGATAATTCAAATGGTTAATTTTCAGAAGTTTTTTTTAGCACAACGAGTAAATTTATTTTAAAACCTTGCTTTTCTTATCTAAATTGCAGCAGCCGGCGCTACAGGTGGTGGCTTCGGAGGTGGGGCCGCATACGATGGCGATGTATTTTTAGCAAATTTGGGTATTGTAAATGCAAAATTGATTTAGAATGGTTTTATTTTGATAAATTAATAATAAAAGGTAAATGTAACATTTTTAAAATTCCACTCTTAAAATAATTTACCTCATCTCGTTCTCTCAATATTGTTCTATTGTTTTAATACCTTAATGACATTTTAACCCGATAAGACGCGTATCGGGCCTGTCAGGCACGAAGACTGCAAGAAATTAATAAAAAATTTTTCAATCATCTAAAATATTCCCAATACATAATAAATGCATTCTAGGTTATTCATTTGATGACCACAGCTATTCCTATAATTTTCACTCATTTATTATTTCCGAAGCTATACATTAGGGCCTCTGAAGCCCGACGCTCTCGCTCGTGTATCTATGTAAGATTATAGATATTTTATACGCATTTTAACAAATTTATTTAGAATTTCTTTCGTGTTTGCAACTGAAAATGCGTAATATTTTCCAGAACATTTAAGTTTTTAATTTTATTCCTTTTTTGCATGCCTAAAAAATTCCTTTCCAATCTATGATATTCTTAATTAAATTGCAGCTGCTGGCGCTGCAGGTGGTGGTGCCGCAAGTGCTAAGTCGATATATTTTTTGCAAATGTACGATATTGTTAATTCACGACTGATTTAGGATGATAAAAATTTGTAAATTTTTAATAAATATTAAATGTAAAATTTTTTTAATTCCACTCTTAAAGAAATTACTACTTCTCGTTCTCTCAATTTTGTTCCATTTTTAATAAATTAATCTCATTTTAATAAGCGGGGTATATACTTGGATTTATATTTTTTACAAAATTTGATCATAAATTTTGAACTAATTTTAATTCCTGTAATGGCTTTAAGCCTTTATCTAGTTTTTTTCAAATACCTAATAAGATGACACCTTCTATTTTGGGAATGCTTTGCCATTTTAATTCAATTCAGAACCCAAAGGCAGTAGAAATGTTTATAAATTCTACGTAATTTTTGTAGCGAATTATAACGTTTGTGAATTGCCTTTTTTTCAGTGTATAATTTTAAAATTGCGATAATTCCAGATACGTACGGCGGGAGCAAACAATTTAAGGGTTTAAAATATAGAATCAATTTTTTTTTTGTGAACAAGTTTGCTTTCAATTTTTTTTATCTTTGAAACTGAAAATGCATAATATTTTCCAGAAAACTCAGGTTTTTAATTTTTTAATTCGTTTCTTGATCATCCAATAAATTTATTTTATAACTATGATATTCTTTGTGGTTGGAAATATATAATATTTACCAGATTATAGAGGAGAACGGTTAGATATCGACATTTTATCCCTATGTCTTCTATAAATATGAAATGGAAAGATTGAAAAAGCCTTAAGCTGAAATATCAACTAATTAAGAACCGATTCATGAAGAAAATGGAGAAATTCTTGATGACGAACAAGCTAGAGTTGATAAGTCTAATTCTAAAGAAGGGTTAGGTAATTAATCATATATTTGTGAATCCACTGATTATTTAGAAGAAAGCTAGGGTTAAAAATGGCGTAGGAAACTGTTAATGGAAGTTGTAATTAACGAATGATATAGTAAAGAAACACGTATAATTATGAGAACTTTTAAACACAATATCGTTATAAAACTGCCTGAAAATAGTGGTGAAACAAACGATATGTTGCCAGTTCAAACTTCTTAGAAATGCTTATCGATGAGACAATAATCTTAATTGTTGTGGAGTGTATTAATACTTTTATCCAGGTGATTGTAGGTACTTCTGAATTGGAAAGTCGCGCTCTTCTCATAAAGAGCTCGGAAGTACAATAACTAATCGATCTTCTTTATTTTAATTTACTTCTCAAAAGAGATTTATCTGGAAATTATTTCTTTATTTTTACACTCCGTAAATTAGTGCAACAAATGTCTCCTATTAAAGTAAATGCAATTTTCTGTGCGTTTTGTTAAAAAAATGAGACCCCGGGCCTATGAAGCCGGATACATATCCTCGAATAAGTACAGTCGTCAACAAGAAAGAGGTACACCTCTTTAACTCAGTTAAACTAGTGTCGATGTTAATGACTCAAGTCGACAGGTTTACTCAGATCTACAAACTGACAACTATATGTGAATTAACCGAGTTAGTTCACATATTTAATTAACTGCTATCTCAAAATTTCTCTGTTACAGAATCCAAGATTTTTGCATAATTCGATCCGGCATGTCTTTTTCTGTATATATATCAAATTTCTTCAAAATATTTGTAATGGTTCTAGATATAAAATTAATTTTTGTTTGCTAAATTCTCCACCTGAATAGAGCCAGCCCACTAAGGATCGCATATTAAGCAAATCTCATCTTGTTAGTAGCAAAAAATAAAGATTTTATTTTTTTTTTATTTTCAATAAATTTTCGAAAAATTTGATGTATTTTTAGCACATGCACGATATTGTTTTCTCAAAAGTGATCAAGAATGGTTTTATTCTTGTAAATTATTAATAAATACTAAATGTAATAATTTTTAAATTACGATCTTAAAATATTTTTTCTACTTCTCTTTCTCTCAATTTTGTTCGTTTTTTTCTATGATATTATTCACAATTTATTTAAAGAAGTGAGGAATTACAGCTATATTCTTTATAAAATTTGCTTGTACAGTGTATGTGAATTTTAATTCCTATAATGGCTACAAATATGGATTTAAACATTTTTATTTTAAACAAATTGACTAGTATTTTTGACATCTTTCAAAAAGAAATATTTACCAGAAAATTTAAGTTTCCAAGTTTTAAATTCATCTCTTGCTTCACCAATAAATTTATTTTATAACTATGATATTCTTATTTAAATTGCAGCAGCCGGAGCTGCAGGTGGTGGCTTCGGAGGTGGTGCCGCAAGTGGTAAGTCGGTTTATTTTAAGGAAATAAGTGATACTGTTGAGAGTTATTCATAGAAAAGTCGTCGATATTAGAAAAATAAATTTATTTGACACTCAACATATAATAAACACTAGTTGGGCAATCTTTCAAAAAGAAATATTTTCCAGAAAATTTAAGTTTCCAAGTTTTAAATTCATTTCTTGCTTCACCAATAAATTTATTTTAAAACTATGATATTCTTATTTAAATTGCAGCAGCCGGAGCTGCAGGTGGTGGCGGCTTCGGAGGTGGCGCAGCAGGCGGTAAGTTGATGTAATTTTGCAAAATAAGCGATCTAGTTAATGCAAAATAGATGAAAAATGGTTTAATGTTGGTAAATTAATATAAATCAAATTTGCTAACAATTTTTGTTCATCTTTGTAACTGAAAATTTATAATAATTTCCAGAAAAGATAAGTGGTTAATTTTCAATTCATATTTTGCAAATCGTAAAAACTTATTTTGAAAGTATGATATTCTGATTTAAATTGCAGCAGCCAGTGCTGTAGGTGGCGGTTTC
>BGPR01000497.1:51359-126484 GCA_013235015.1 Araneus ventricosus | reverse complement strand
TTATGAAGTGTGTCAATAGCATTGTTTTATTTTAAAATTGCAATAATTCGACACACGTGCGGGATACAGACAAATCAATAAAGGGGTTAAAATATGGAAAAAACATATTTTTTAAACAAGTTTACTTGAAACTCTTTTTAATCTTTCTAACTGCAAATGAGCAATATTTTCCAAAAAAATCCATATTTTTAAATTTTTTAAATCATTTTTGATCGCCGAATAAATTTATTTTAAAACTATGATATTCTTATTTAAATTGCAGCAGCCGGTGGTGGAGGCTTCGGAGGTGGCGCAGCAGGCGGTAAGTTGATGTAATTTTGCAAAATAAGCTATATAGATAATGAAAAATAGATGGAAAAAGGTTTAATGTTTGTAAATCAATGAAAATCAAATTTGCTAATAATTTTTGTTCATCTTTGTAGCTGAAAATTTATAATAATTTCCAGGAAAGTTAAATGGTTAATTTTCAATGCATATTTTGCAAATCGTAAAAGTTTATTTTGAAAGTATTATATTCTGATTTAAATTGCAGCAGCCAGTGCTGTAGGTGGCGGTTTCGGAGGTGGTGCCGCAAGTGGTAAGTCGATGTATTTTTTTCAAATATACGATATTGTTAAATCAAAATTGATTTAGAATCAATTTATTTTGGTAAATATTTAATAAATATTAAATAAAAAAATTTAAAAATCCACTCTTAAAATAATTTACGTATTATAATTCCATTATAATACGTATTTTTTATTTTTATATTAATATTAATATTCGTTATATCAATTTCGTTTGATTTTTTAATAGAATTATCGCATTTCAATAAACGTTGTGTAGATTGTATTGATTTTTTTACAAATTTTTTTCATAATTTTAAAATGGATTTTAATTTTTATAATAGCTTTAATCCTTTGACTGGTTTCTTCGATGAAATACATAATAGGATTATACCTTCTATTTTGGGAAAGCCTTGTCATTTTAATTCAATTCAGAGCCCCAAGACTGTTAAAATATTTATAAGATTCTATGTAATTTTTGTATCGAATTATGAAGTGTGTCAATAGCATTGTTTTATTTTAAAATTGCAATAATTCGACACACGTGCGGGATACAGACAAATCAATAAAGGGGTTAAAATATGGAAAAAACGTATTTTTTAAACAAGTTTACTTGAAACTCTTTTTAATCTTTCTAACAGCAAATGAGCAATATTTTCCAAAAAAATCCATGTTTTTAAATTTTTAAATTCATTTTTGATCTCCCAATAAATTTATTTTAAAACTATGAAATTCTTATTTAAATTGCAGCAGCCGGAGCTGCAGGTGGTGGAGGCTTCGGAGGTGGCGCAGCAGGCGGTAAGTTGATGTAATTTTGCAAAATAAGCTATATAGATAATGAAAAATAGATGGAAAAAGGTTTAATGTTTGTAAATTAATGAAAATCAAATTTGCTAATAATTTTTGTTTATCTTTGTAGCTGAAAATTTATAATAATTTCCAGGAAAGTTAAATGGTTAATTTTCAATTCATATTTTGCAAATCGTAAAAGTTTATTTTGAAAGTATTATATTCTGATTTAAATTGTAGCAGCCAGTGCTGCAGGTGGCGGTTTCGGAGGTGGTGCCGCAAGTGGTAAGTCGATGTATTTTGTTCAAATATACGATATTGTTAAATCAAAATTGATTTAGAATGATTTTATTTTGGTAAATAATTAATAAATATGAAATAAAAAAATTTTAAAAATCCACTCTTAAAATAATTTACTATTTCTCGTTATATCAATTTCGTTTGATTTTTTAATAGAATTATCTCATTTCAATGAACGTTGTGTAGATTGTATTTATTTTTTTACAAAATTTTTTATAATTTTAAAATGAATTTTAATTCTTATAATAGCCTTAATCCTTTAACTGGTTTCTTCCATCAAATATATAATAGGATGATACCTTCTATTTTGGGAAAGCGTTGTCATTTTAATTCAATTGAGAGCCCAAAGACTGTTAAAATGTTTGTAAGATTCTATGTAATTTTTGTATCGAATTATGACGTGTGCGAATAGCATTGTTTTATTTTAAAATTGCAATAATTCGACACACGTGCGGGGTACAGTTAAATAATTAAAGGGGTTAAAATAAGGAATATAACATATTTTGTAAAAACATTTAAATGCAAATAAGCAATATTTTCCAAAAAATCCATATTTTTAAATTTTTTAATTCCTTTTTGATCGTCTAACAAATTTATTTTAAAACTATGATATTCTTATCTAAATTGCAGCAGCCGGCGCTGCAGGTGGCGGCTTCGGAGGTGGTGGCGCAAGTGGTAAGTCGAAGTATTTTAAGAAAATAAGTGATATTTTTAATGTAAAATAATTTTTAATTTCTTTCATTTTGGTAAATTAATAATAAATATTAAAAATAATAATATTTTAAAATTTTCACATTTAAAATAATTTATTGACTCACGTTTTTTAATTTTTTAAATAGATTAATCACATTTTAATAAACGGACAGGGGAATCGGAGTTATTTTACATTTAAAATTTGTTTGCTTAATTTATTTCAATTTCATTTCCTATAATGGCTTTAAAATATTGATTAAAAAATTCATATTTTAATCAAATATATTTATAATTTTTTTCATATTTGCAAATGAAAATGTATAATATTTTCCAGAACACTTAAGTTTTTAATTTTATTCCTTTTTTTGCACATCTAATAAATTTCTTTCAAATTTATGATATTCTTATTTAAATTGCAGCAGCCGGCGCTGCGGGTGGCGGCTTCGGAGGTGGTGCCGCAAGTGGTAAGTCGGTTTATTTTAAGGAAATAAGAGAGGCATTTTGTGCTAGTGCTCTTTTAGTTTTGTAAATTAGTAATAAATATTAAAAATAGTAGTATTTTAAAACTTTCACCTTTAAAATAATTTATTGCCTTACTTTTTTCAATTTTTTAAATAGATTAATAACATTTTAATAAGCGTAGTGTAAAATTGGATTCATTTTTTAAACAAAATTTGTTTATAAATTTTTAATGAATTTTAATTCCTGTAAGGGCTTTAATTGTTTTTTCAAATAACTAATAAGGTGATTCCTTTTATTTTGATAATGCTTTGACATTTTAATTCATTTGATAACTTAAAGACAGTTGGAATGTTTATAGATTCTACGTAATTTTGTATCGAATTATAACGTCGGTGAATGGCTTTTTTGTTTAGCGTATAATATTAAAATTGCGATAATTCCACACACGTTAGAATCAAATTATTTTTTATTAACAAATTTACTTGTAATTTATTTTTTTTAACTTTTTAACTGAAAATATACTATATATTCCAGAAAAATCAGGTTTTTAATTTTTCAATTCATTTATTGATCATCCAATAAATTTATTTTGTAACTATAATATTCTTTGTGGCTGTGAATGTGTAATATTTTAAAGATAATTGAATAGTTAATTTTCAATTCATTTTTGTGTCCAACGAATAAATTTCTTTTAAAACTATGTTATTCTTATCTAAATTGCAGCAGCTGGCGGCTTCGGAGGTGGTGGCGCAAGTGGTAAATCGTTGTATTTTTTATTAAATGAGTAATATTATTTATACAATAAATTAAAAGTAATTTAAATTTATTTTATTTTGGTTAAATAATTATAAATATTAAATATAGTGTATTTACTTTTAATTTTTATTTTGATAATTATTTTTCATTCTTAAAATAAATTATTTTTTCACATTCTCTCAATCTGTTCGGTTTTTTTCATAGATTATTCATCTTTTTGTCAGCCGTGTGGGGAATTGGAACTATTTTTTTATAAAATTTCTTTATGTAATTTATGTGACTTTTAATTTCTATAATGACATTAATATACGGAATTACATTTTTCATCATTGTGATTAAAAATTTCATCTTATAGGATTATTAATTTTTATAGTTTACAAATATGCTTGTGATTTTTTTTATTGCAATTGATAATGTATAATTTTGTTCAGAAAATTTAAGTTCCTTATTTTTTAATTCATTTGTTTTTGCTCGTCCAATAAATTTATTTTAAATCCGTGATATTCAAATCTATGATATTCTTATTTAAATTACAGCAGCCGGAGCTGCAGGTGGTGGCTTCGGAGGTGGTGCCGCAAGTGGTAAGTCGGTTTATTTTAAGGAAATAAGTGATACTGTTGAGAGTTATTCATAGAAAAATCGTTGATATTAGAAAAATAAATTTATTTGACAGTCAACATATAATAAACACTAGTTGGATAATCTTTCAAAAAGAAATATTTTCCAGAAAATTTAAGTTTCCAAGTTTTAATTTCATTTTTTGCTTCACCAATAAATTTATTTTAAAACTAATTGCAGCAGCCGGAGCTGCAGGTGGTGGCGGCTTCGGAGGTGGCGCAGCAGGTGGTAAGTTGATATAATTTTACAAAATAAACGGATATTGTTAAAGAAAAATAGATGTAAAAAGGTTTTATTTTGGTAAATAAACTCGCAACGACGCGCACTACGAAGAGTAACGCGAAGACGTGCAAGGGGGTGTGCGACACCCCACATCGTTATTTCGCTATTTAAGCAAAACTAGCAACATTTTTATGCTATATCTGTTCCAAATGATTTATGCAAACAGTTTTAGTTATACAAGAACAAATTTTTAGATGAAAAATTTAGCAAATAATTCATTATATTATTGAGCGCCTTGCGAACATACCAGAAAAGTATATTTCTTACATACATATTTTCAACATTTTTTATAGTAAAAAAATCATCAATATAATAATCGTTATACAATTTGGAAAGGAAAATACTGCTTCTAATTTTTTAGGTATACAGGAAACCATTTTTTAGAAATCGAAATAAAAATTCTGTCATCATCTGACTTCATCTATAGATCTAATAAATTTAGGGCGTAATACACTTATTTTTTCAGAATAATTTCTACAATTTTAAGCTTTACCTCCAATAGTTTTTGTGAAAGCGGATAAGACAGGTAACAGCTGATTACTGTTACATTACGATCAGAATAATGTAACTTTTGCAACAATGTCTTGACATTTTCACTTGCACTGTATAAAAGTCTTGTGACCGCAAAAATCTCCATCTTAGAAATATAGAATGTTCTTAAATTCACTTGTTTCTTCAGTAAAACTTAAACAGCGAAACAACATTATTTTCTTGCCCATAAAACGGTCATTAAATCAAACAAAGAAACCTGACGCGAGGACGCACAAGCAGGTGTTTCACATCCCTTATGGTGAATTCCAATAAAAAATAAAAGAATTTTCCTGGAAACACGCTCTGTCTCTTAAATGTGACCCTAAAGGCAGATAACATTTACTTGACTCATCTATCCTATTAAAATCGAAGGTAAACAAACGTATGTATGTATGCATGTATGTATGTCCGGCTATCTTCTCACGAACCACTGAACGGAGAAGAACGCGGAAAGTACCAAAAGATGGGGAATAATCCAAGGAATCCATTTCGGCCATTTAAATTCCGAAATCACAATTAGTTAAAAAGATATCAATTAAAAACGTCAAAATGAATGAATTTACGTGCTGCCATCCATTGGCAGAATGGTGAATTCATTCACGGCGGATTCTTTTTTTCCCTATTATTAGTTTTCGCATCCGGTGTTGCATTTTTTTTTATTTATTTAACGGAAGTTGGTATTTCCTTTTGAGCGATCTTCTGTGTTCTTATGTGTTTGGATTTATTAACAATTGAAAAAAATCGTTTTCCTGCATTTTTCTTTCTTTTTTTTTTGTCGTACGGTGTTTCGCAACATTTACGTTTGTTGGGGGAAAATATTTATTCATTTTTATCCGTTTTTTTTCATTATTATTCTTTTTATTTTTTCTTTTGCAAAACAAATATCATGCTAACCTGTTTTAATTTATATGCATAAGAATTCTCGCTTTTTTATTCAAACCAAACTGCTTTAAGGTAGTAAAAAGGCTAGAACTGAAAGTTTTAATCCAACAAGACAGGATTCAAAACAGATTTACGTTTGTTGGGGAAGCTTAGTGACAATATTTGTAGGGGAAAAAACAGAGGTGAGCATATGAAAAAATGTGGATTCCGAGAAATGCTGGGTTATTAACTATAAGGTAATTAAATGGTTGGATTTAAAAATTTTAATTAAACAATATAGGATTCAAAGGATTTTTTACGTTTACGTTAGCGACAATATGTGTAAAAAAATAAACCGGAGGCGAGCATATGAAAATTAGTAATAAAAAGACTAGATTTGAATGAATATTTACATTTGTTGGGGAAAGTAAGTGATAATATTTGTTAAAAAAATGGAGCCGGGTATATGAAAATATGGATCCCAAGGCCTCACGTGATCTCACTTCTCTCCGCCCGGGAATATCCCATTATTCAAGATTGCCCGTGCAACGCCGGGCCATGCAGCTAGTTTCAATTTAAAGGATGTCATTATTTTTCACATTTTACCTAGCGTAGGGTGCAGACTCCACCTTGCACGTCCTCGCGAGTAAATAAAAAGCAAATTTGCTAGCTATTTTCTTTTCACCCTTTTAACTGGAAATCTATACAATTCCAAGAAAATCTAAATGGTTAATTTTTAACTCATTTTTTTGCAATTCCATAAAATTTATTTTAAATCTATAACATTCTTTTTTAAATTGCAGCAGCCGGCGCTGCAGGTGGCGGTTTCGGAGGTGGTGCCGCAAGTGGTAAGTCGATGTATTTTTTGAAAATATACGCTATTGTTAATTCACAGTTGATTTAGAATGGTTATATTTTTGTAAATTTTTAATAAATGTTAAATGTAAATTTTTAAGAATCCCACTCTTAAAAAATTTACTACTTTTCGTTCTCTCAATTTTGTTCAATTTTTTAAATAGATTAATCGCATTTTAATAAGCGTAGTGTATAATTGGATTTATTTTTTAATAAAATTTGTTAAAAAATTTTATTTTCTGTAATGGCTTTAACTCTTAAACTGTTTTTTTTCTTAAATACATAATAAGATGACGCTTTGTATTTTGGGAATGAGTTGTCATTTTATTTAAATTGGGAACCTAAAGACAGTTGAAATGTTTATGAGAATCTAAGCAATTTTTGTATCGAATTATGACGTTTGTGAATGAGATTGTTTTAATTTTTAATCTTAAAATTGCGATAGTTCGACACTCGTGCAGCGTACCGGCAAACATATAGAGATGAAAATATGGAATAAAACATTTCCTGTAAACAAACTTGCTTGTAATGTTTTTATTTTTCTAATTGCAAATGTGCAATATTTTTTAAAAAATCATTATTTTTTAATTTTTTAATTCATATTTGATCACCCAATAAATTTATTTTAAAACTATGATATTCTTATATAAATTGTAGCAGCCGGTGCTGCAGGTGGCGGCTTCGGAGGTGGTGGCGCAAGTGGTAAGTCGATGTATTTTAAGAAAATAAGAGATGTTTTAAATTTCTTTCATTTTGGTAAATTAACAATAAATATTAAGATAATAATATTTTAAAATTTTACCTTTAAAATAATTTATTGACTCACGTTTCTTCAGTGTTTAAATAGATTAATCACATTTTAATAAACAGACAAGAGAATTGGAGTTATTTTATTTTCAAAATTTGTTTAAGTAATTGATTTGAATTTCTTTTATTGTAATTGCTTTAAAATATTTATTAAAAATTCTTATTTTAAGCAAATTTATTTAGAATTTTTTTCCGTGTTTGCAACTGAAAATGTGTAATATATAAAAAATTCCTTTCCAATCTATGATATTCTTAATTAAATTGCAGCTGCCGGAGCTGTAGGTGGAGGTGCCGCAAGTGGGAAATCGATGTATTTTTTTGTAAATGTACGATATTGTTAATTCACAATTGATTTAGGATGGTTAAATTTTTGTAAATTTTTAATAAATATTAAATGTAAAATTTTTTAAATTCCACTTTAAAAGAAATTACTACTTCTCGTTCTCTCAATTTTGTTCCATTTTTAATAAATTAATCTCGTTTTAATAAGCGGGGTGTATACTTGGATTTATATTTTTTACAAAATTAGTTCATAAATTTTAAACTAATTTTAATTCCTGTAATGGCTTTAAGTCCTTATCTTGTCTTTTTTTCAAGTACCTAATAAGATGACACCTTCTATTTTGGGAATGCTTTGTCATTTTAATTCAATTCAGAACCTAAAGGCCGTAGAAATGTTTATAAATTTTACGTAATTTTTGTAGCGAATTATAACGTTTGTGAATTGCCTTTTTTCAGTGTAAAATTTTAAAATTGCGATAATTCCAGACTCGTACGGCGGGAGCAAACAAGTTAGGGGTTTAAAATATAGAATCAAACATTTTTTTGTCAATAAGTTTACTTATAATTTTTTTTTATCTTTCTAACTGAAAATGCACAATATTTTCCAGAAAACTCAAGCTTTTAATTTTGTAATTCATTTTTCGATCATCCCATAAATTTATTTTGTAACTATAATATTCTTTGTGGCCGTGAATATGTAATATTTTAAAGATAATTGAATAATTAATTTTCAATTCATTTTTGTGTCCAACGAATAAATTTCTTTTAAAACTATGTTATTCTTATCTAAATTGCAGCAGCCGGAGCTGCAGGTGGCGGTTTCGGAGGTAGTGGCGCAAGTGTTAAATCGTTGTAGTTTTTAGCAAATATGCGATATTGTTAATATGAAAGCAATTTAAATTCCTTTTATTTTGCTAAATTAATTATAAATATTAAAAAATATATTTACTTTTAATTTTAATTTTAATAATTATTTTTCATTCTTACAATAAATTACTGTTTCACATTCTCTCAATTTATTCGATTTTTTAAATAGATTATTCACCTTTATGTAAACGGAGTGGGGAATTTGAATTATTTTTTTTATAAATTTTGTTTATGCAATTTATGCGAACTTTAATTCCTATAATGGCTTTAAAATATAGAATTACATTTTTTTATTTTAAAAAAGTCCTTGCATTTTTTATCATCATTGTGATTAAAAATTTCATCATATGGGATTAAAAATTTTTATAGCTTACAAATATGCTTGTAATTTTTTTCATCTTTGCAATTCATAATGTATAATTATTTTCGAGAAAAGTTAAGCTTTTAATTTTTTAATTCATTTTTTTCACGTCCAATATATTTATCTCAAAATTATGATATTATTTTTTAAATTGCAGCAGCCGGTGCTGCAGGTGGCGGCTTCAGATATGGCACAGCAAACGGTAAATCGATGTAATTTTACAAATAAGCGGTATTGTTAATGTGAAATTGATTTAAAATTGTTTTATTTTCATAAATTAGAAAAAAATACGTAAATTACTTATTTTTTACCTTTCACTCTTTATATTTTCTCAATTTTGTTTAATTTTCTGATTATATTAATATCAGTTCAAATAACTGGAGATAGGAATATAAGTTAATGTTTGGTGAATTATTCATTTTGAAATGCCCATCCTATTTTATTTCAGCATTTGAGATTGAACTAATGAATTTTCAAAGAGTCCATGATAAGTCTGATTTTGAACATTATTTAATTAATTAAGAAATTAAGAAAAGATTATTTCACATTTAAGTAAATGTGTATGGTATTAAGTAAGAATGTGTATGGCATTCTTCTGACCAGATTTCATTTAAAATTAAATGCAATGCATAAATATCAACTCTCAGTTAACTTTTAAAAATTTCCACAATTCTGGTCCTCAGCCAGTGTCTTTGAGGTCCAAGTAGTTTTCAAGAAAAAATTAACAAATGCTGTATTTCTTAAGTATAGTTTCTTAAACTATAATCAATCATAGATTATATGAATTATAATTAATTATTAGAAAAATCCTTAATTATTAGAAACAAACTCAGATTTTTTCTTTTTACCCTCAACTTGTTTGCCTCTGCACCGTGCGAATCGTCGCGTACTCTTTCCGTGCACATTATTAGAGCCCCCAGAGTTAATACTCTGCTGCATTTGGTATATCTAGAGTATTTTACCGAATTTCCCGTATAATCCGAATTCCCCGGATTCCGAACAGAGGTCAGCCCCAATTAGTTCGGATTCCCGGGATTCTACTGTAGTTTGCGCATCATTTTTATAATGACTCTTATACTAAATGGTTCATAACAATTTAGGACTCCAGTTTAGGTGCAAACAAGAAAACATGTGTTTTATAAATAATTGCAGGCCAGGTATAAGAACGCTTAAAAAATTACATATGAAATTATTTTCCGAGATAATTATTTGTATGAAAAAATTATTTATGTTTATTACATAATTAACCTAATTCTGCCTAATGTTTCAGTTTTGAAACAAGAATCACATAGAATTTATGATTATCTGTTAAAGATTGTCAGCTCGGTTTGTTTCTTTTTTTGTCTTTGGAATAAATGGTTTTGCTGAGTGAATAGGGTTGGTCAATATTGATCTATCTAAACTTAACTGAAACACTCTTTCATTATTGCTTTAATGTGCATAACGGCATTTTGTAAATTCGAATACAGCCTGCATTTGGTTAGTGGTTTATTTCAAAGATCTATAAGAAATTCGGCATCAAATTTCTTGAGGGATTATTTATTATTATCTAGGAGTTAAATCAAGCTAAAGATAAAGGAAAAAAGAATAAACTATAACTAATTCATTAATTACCACAATCTGTATAAACTTATTTGTTTTACCTTTTAATTGTGAAATATTAATGAAAATAACAATAGGTAAAAAATATTTTAAGAGTAAATTTTTTTAATTATAAATATGGTATTTGAGGAGAATAACACCAATTTTTTTAAACAGCGGCTGCAGGTAAGCCTTTCATCCAGTTCTTATTTGAATTTTATGCTTTGCTTTATTTCTTTCAAAAGCATTCAAAATGCATGTGAATTGATAAATATTAACTGCAAATATATATATTTTTTTACTTACAGCAGGTAATTTTTCTATGTATTTGATTAATTCATTGCTGTTAATTCAAGCATTTATAAGTTTCAAATTAATTTAATTTGTATTTTTGCATCAGCTTTTTTACTATTTTCTTTAATTGTAATACTTTGTGTCGTAGTATTTACATAAAAATTTATAACTTTGAAATTGAAATATATATTTTTCTTTAATTATTCGATTATTGAAAAACGCTGTGGAAAAATAAAAACGTTTTGATAAATTTGAAGTATCAAATTAAATCGCAGTTCAATTTATTTAAGAAAACTTATAAAAAAATCCATGTTTTCGAACAAGTTTCATTTTTATTTTATTTGAAACTAGCAGAGTACCCGGCATTGTCCGGTCTTCTTCAGGTCAAAATATTTTAGAAGATAGCAAACTGAATATTATCTTATAAATGACATAATGTTAATTAAGGTTACTTCATTACTGGAAAATTTCTCAATTTTTTGTGAAATGATTCATACACTAATAGTACAAAAGTTTCTTTCATTTATCATATATCAAATTATACACTATTACATATATTTCTTGCATTGTAGACAAAGTTTTGGGGCGTATGATTTTAAGAATCCACGACATAAAACTTTCATGACATTTGGTCCATGTGTTAAATGTATTTTAATGAAACACCTCCTCCGAACCCAGAAGTGTGCGAGATACGGCCCATTTTTCAATGCAGTATTTTTACTTTCTCGTATACGAAGTATACAAAGAAAAAGTATTGTATTCGTCAAAAAATTCGAACTCGAGATGTTGCCGAATCTCCACGTTTTAGACCTCCATGAGTCCGAAAAACACAATTTTGGAATCACGTCTGTCTGTGAACACAATAACTCGAAAACTATTAGAGCTACGGGAATGAAATTTGGTATGTGGTCTTTAAACATAATTTGTAGGTTTCTATCAAATTTTGGACAAAATCTGTCAACGGGAAGTCTGTCTATCTGTATGTCCGCGTCATGTGAACGCTATAACTCAAAAACTTGAATAGCTAGATAGATAAAATTTGGTACACAGTTTTATCGTCATGACTGTAGGTCCGTATAAACTTTTGGGCCAAATCCGTCAAAAAGAGGCGTTCAAATTGCATATTCACTTTCTTTTAATCCGTTTCTTATGCGCATGCGTACTAGTAGCAATCTGTTATTGTTGTAAATAAAATTTACAACAATAAATGTTTTCAAACATGAATTGTAACATTTTTTTATTGTTGTAGATAAAATTCAAACCGATCTCATTATTTCAGAAAATCTTTTATTTACGCGCTTTTGCAATTGTTACGTTTGTGGCAGTACAAATTGTTTTCTTGGGAATTCAATTCCAAAGCAGAATTTTCGCTTTAGTATTCATTGCATTGCCTATTTTATAGCACCTGCTTCAAAGTAATATTTTTTTTGAAACGTGGCAACAGATATTTGATTTCAGGTTTGTTTGCTTGTTTCACTTTCTCGTATACGAAGTATACAAAGAGAAAGTATTGTAATAGTCAAAAAAATTCGAACTCGAGATTTTGACAAATCTCCACTTAGAAAGTATACGAGAAAGTTTGGGGGAGACCACTCCCGCTGGTTTCTTTTGTTGTTGAACAATGTGAGAGTCATTTTTCAATTAAAATTTCTGCAATTAAATTGTCTAAATAAACTAATGAACATGTTTCGCCAAAATTGCTCCAGCCGTTCTAAATAAACATTTCTACATGTCTTATAGTTAGTTATCATCCTAAATGATTTATTGAAAAATATTTAACTCCTCCGTATTTTTAGTTCGACACATTGAAGCCTGCGAATTAAGTTTAATTTCGATGAGTCCATTTTTTTACGTGTGTTTCGGAGACATTGCTCCAACCTACACTGAAGGACTGGGTTAGGTCTTATTTACCCCAATAGTACTTCATGTCGGTTAATGCGGACATGCGTACCAAGTTTCATCAAAATCGCTCTAACAGTATCTAGTTTTGTGTCAGTCGGCCCATGTCTTTGCTCCATCCTATCTCAGGGATGAGTATTTATTTACCCTTAAAGTACTTTTATTTGGCCTATGAGTTTAGTTTAAATTAGTTATATTAGCGTCCCTTTTTGAAGCAACACGAGGCTATTATTTGGCCTATGAGAAACATATATATCATACATATATATCAAGTTTCATCAAATTGCCCCAGCCACATTAAACTTCATGTCAATTGCCCATTTGCCGCATGTACTTAATGCTGTATGTCCGACCCTAACCTCAGAGATTAGGTTAGCATTTATTTACCACTACAATATTTTTAATTTACAAATTAAAAGTATATGTACCAAAATTCATCAAAATCCGCCTAGCTATATTCAACAGCATGCCAAACGGCACAAGGGTTTACATGTATTTTTACGATTTTCCCCACCCTACTCTGAGGAATTAGATTAGTGTTTAGTTTTCCCTACAGTACTTTTAGTCAGTTGCGAGAAACATATATACACTGTGTCATCAAAATTACCCCAGCCGTATCAATTTCCATGCCAATCGGCCCATTTGTTAGATGAATTTAAATGACTATACCCCACCCTATTCTCAAGGATTGGGTTAGCGTTTATTTACCCACAGATTATTCTCAATCAGCCACTAAGAAACATATGTATCAAATTTCATCCAAATCGTCCTAGCTATATCCAGCAGCGTGTCAATCGTCCCAAGAATTTACATGCATTTTGACGATTTTGCTCCACCCTTCTCTGAGGAATAACATGAGAGTTTATTTACCCTTTCACTCTTTTAGGCAGCCTATGAGGAATGCATGAGTGCCCAGTATCATCAAGTTTGTCCAAACTATATCAAATTCCGTGCCAATCAAATTATTTATTAAATGTATTTAAAAGACTATGCCCCACATTACCTGACGGATGGGATTCGCGTTTCCTTGCCCCTACAGTATTTTTAGTTGGCTAATTAGAAGTATGTGTAGCAAATTTCCTCAAAATCGCTTAAGCCGCCAAAATCGCCACGCGTGTC
This sequence comes from Araneus ventricosus, assembly GCA_013235015.1. Lineage (NCBI taxonomy): Eukaryota > Metazoa > Arthropoda > Arachnida > Araneae > Araneidae > Araneus > Araneus ventricosus. The sequence goes on along the minus strand of BGPR01000497.1, from coordinate 112,582 downwards.
AATCAGCCTATTTGTTACATATATTTTGGTGACTTTACACCACCTTACAATGAGGGACTGCGTTAAAGCTTATTTACCCCTACAGTATTTCAAGTTGGCTAATAAGGAACCTGAGTACCAAGTTTCATATAAATCTGTCCAGCCATTCGAAAGTGATGCTGGAACAAACATATATACGTACATAAGTTGAGTTATATATATATATTTAACTTCAAAATATTTATTTTTTATGAAAAAGTAATAAAATGTAAGAATAAATTATTGTCGAAGTTTTTTAATATTTGTAGGTTTTCTATATCTGTTAATCAACAACCATTTTAAAACCTAAACATTTCATCATTTCATTTTTGTTACAATTTTTCGGATTGACAAAGAATAAATTGCCACATTTAAAAAGGAAAAAAGCCCTCCTCTCTTTCTTTTCTATTTTTGAAATTACGAAACTAGATGCGCGTGGAACAGAATTTTATTCTTCTTTATTGAATTGGTTTTCTTTAAACTACTGAAGATTATCGGCAACATTGCGTAAAATTATCCGTTTAGAAAGTTCTAGAATTTTCTGCGTGATATATGAATTTAGGCGCAGGCTTTAGTTCCTCGGATATGGTTATTATTATCTTTATATTTCAAACTGGTATATGAGTATCTTGTTTTCTTTTTACTTTTCTGAAATAAATCTAAATGATTCATAATACTAATTTTTTTCGTGACATTTTGGCCGGGTAATACCTTTCTTATTTACCACAGTAGGGAATTTATCTAGCATTTCCTGAAGCCACCGTTTACATAGTTTTGCGCCAGAATAAAGATTCTACACAGTTCCTAAAGTATTACTTAGCTGTGGTACGAAAACAACAAACAATATTTAAGCTCCTGGGATGAATCTAAAAACGAGTTGACAAAAACTTTCGACGAAGTTAAAAACAGTGTAAGAAAAGCAGAAGAGTAACTTAAGTGACATGTTCAGAGACTTGTGAGAGCAGCATACAAAGCAGAGACTTGTGAAAGTAATTTAGGAGTAGAACATACAAAGCAGCATAGCCCTGGGTACGGAAGTAATTTCTATGATGTCTGAAGACGAAAAAATGTCGCATTCAATAAAAGGTGTTGCTGAAGATATCTACCTAGCACTCCTAACCAAAGAAATTGCCACAACTACAGACTTTATCAAATGGTGTCAATACATCAACAAGATGCAACAAAAAAGAGTTGGAAGACTGAAGTTACAAAGACCAACCGAACGTCATTCTCATGGATTCCAAATCCCACCAGGGGACACCTCAGATATGAGGATGAGAAACTGCCGTATAAGTAAGCAGGTTCTGGCTTCCCTGGTGGGTACAATAATAGTGTGGGGTTAAATACCTCAAAGCCGATGATTGGATATACCTCCTGCAGGAGGGCTTGGACCATCATCGGTGATGGCTATTAGGACTGCACTCTCAGTTCCCAATTGCTGTCATGACAATCTTCATTCAAATTTCCCAGGATGTCTCGACAGGGAGACGGTAACTCCTTTCCGATTCCCGTGGCTTGCATTTAGGAACTGACTGATAGGGTTTCTTATCTGTCAGATCTCACGCGAAGAGATTCAGCATTTGGTTGTTCCAGATGATCCGGAATCAAAGTTCCAAGTCGCCAGTCTGAAAACCATCATACAAGAAGAGATCTCATGACTAGAGCCGAGGAATCACGACAAATAGCTTGCTTTCAAACTTGGGCATCTCTAGGAAAGGAGCATCAGCAATGAAGTTTACGTCAATTCTTTAGGTGGACTTCTCAGAGAAACTTCTCAAACGATTTTGAGATCCTATCAAATTTTAGAACGTTTACCCAATGTGACTTATGTTGCCCAAGACATTGAACTTACCTCGAAGGAAACCAAAAGACGGTGCACACGTCCTGCGTACGAAGCCATACTTTGTTCCAAATATTCAATTTGGTTCTATTTGGAACCAAACAAAAGCGGGACACTTTCTTCTAAGGAAGAATTAATGCCGCGAAAAAAAGGAAAAGAAAACTTCTCCTCTTTCCTTCTTCCACTTTTAAAATTATGAAATCAGATGCACGTGGACTAAATTAGGCTGCACCTTTATTTAATTAGTTTTCTTTAAGCTATTCCAGATTTATTGCCAACATTGCGTAAAATTATCAGGTCAGAAAATTCTAGAAGTTTCTGCGTATTCTTTAAATTTAAGCGAGTGCTTTAGTCCTTTGAATATGATTATTATTTTCTTTATCTTTCAAGATGGAATGTGAGAGTTATGTGTTCTTCTTATTTTAATAAAATAAATATAATTGTTTTATAAAACTGATTTTCTTCGTAACAATATTTTAACAAGTGTATCGTAGGCTACATTATACTAGTTGAATTGAAATTTTTAAAACTAAATTTCTTTTTCCGTTCCTGTCATACAGCAGCTGCATTGCTAATATTAAGATGTTCAAAAAGTTTATGACCATCTTATTTTAGAATGAGGAATATACTGGTTTAAAAGCTATTAAGTTTGTATGCAGGAAACTCAACAATATTTTTCAATAGATGGTATGAATTATGTTGTCACAGCATTTTAATTTTAAGAAATATTAACTTAACTACTAATATTAACTAAAACAGCTATCTAAGAACTTTAAAGGATCAGAAAGAACTAAAATAAGAGAATGCCGATATATTTTATAATGAAACAATATTATGAAGGAATATGTGTATAATGTTAAAGAACGCTCCTGGCAAATCATCCCCTCATTTCCGGTGCAAAAGTGCAAACATTTCATGAAGGTGTCTATTTTGTGACTTTTTGCATATTCAGTTAATGTAAAGAAATCCGTTTATATGATGTGATAAAAAACGTTATATGAAAGAAAACCTTTTATAATATATGATTAAAAACACATTACATTCTAGAACTTTAACTAAAAATATACTGAAATTCAAACAAAAATTACTTTTTGAGGAGATCTGAAAAGTATCCAAGAATTTCTGAATCGTAGGGAGAAAACATCAATTCACACCCATCTCCTTTCATTTATCAGACTTTACTAATATCAAATATTAAAATAATTTGGCATGAATTATTAGCAAGATTTACGGATGTTGTATAGATTGTGTTACATTTAAAATTTGATTATTTATGCATCTCAATAATTATTATTATTAGTTAATCAAGAATTTGATGAAACTACATAGAATTATTTTCTAAACTGTCTCTGTGTGTCTGTTTATAGGTGCAGCTGGTGAGTATTAATATTCTTTCCAAAATAATGTTTTAATTTCGCATTCAGCCTTATTTGGAAGGGTGACAAAATATTTATGTTTGCTCCATCAGTTTCACTGAATAAAAATTATTTATTTAATAAAATAATTTAGAATAAATAATTTTTTGTTTTTAAAATTCCTTTACGGTGTTTTTTAATTTCCAAAATTCCTGCTGCTATTGCGAATTGAAAAATTGGCTGTTTGAAATTATATTTATTACACAGGAGTATTTGAAAGGATTCCCACAAACTTCAAGGGACGATCAGGAATATAAAAAAAGCAGTTTTACATATAAAAATGGGAGGAAATGAATACTTCATACGTCTGAATCAGCTGAGCATCGTCATTCGTGATGCTGCTTCAGCTGATTCAAAAATATGATATCTAATTATTAAAATATGAAAGCCCTTTCCCAGAAAATGGGTAGTCACTTATATTTAAAATAAACAGCCAGTCATAAAGACCAAGAAAGGCCAAGAAATTTTTCAACATAAAGAGCATTTAGCCCATTCTGAAACTCGGACGAGAGCCTGTAGGTTTCTTTATGTTAGCTGCATATATTTCGATGATTTGACCACCTATAATTCGAAGAAAAGTTACTTCAGATGAATATTTCACAGTTAAAAAGAATACTGTCATTCCTATATCTCAAAAATTACCTAATTCAGAGACAAATAACTTAAAATATTTATCAAGATTAGTTTGCATTGCGTTTAATAACACTTTTCGTTCTTTATGGCAAATATCCAAACATTCCTAGGAAATCTTCCAATTTCTTTTTTCATTTCATGCAATATCACCATAATAGCATTGTATTAAATATTATCCAACTATATAAAACAATCAGGTTTTGTAATACTATATCACCTAGGTAAATCATATTAGATCCGTTCTTTGAACCTCCACTTCTTGACGTCCATCGTCTACTCTTAGGTTACTAGAAAATCACCCGTCATCGTAAGACGGATGCTAATTGCCTCTTTATTCGAGAGATTTCCTTCAAATTTGACGTGTTTAAATAGATACATATGCGAGAGAAATGTTTAACATTGATTGAAAACAAATAAAATAAACATATGTTTTATGACAGGAATTTTTTTTATTTGCTTATTTCTTTATTCAAAAAATCTCTTGGTCTAAAAAAATCTAGAAAATCTAGTAGATATAATCTAGATAGATATAAAATCTAGTTTCAAAACAAAGCACTTCTCTGCTTGTAAAACGTTGTCAAAAATATTATCAAATTATATCATCACGATTGCAATAAATAATCAGATGCATCACGGCGTCCAAACTATATCACAAGCATGATATACCACTGACGTAATTTACTACTTTCTATTGAAAAACGGAAATTAATTTGAAATTTATGATTAATATAATTTAAAATTTCTCAGGAACTATTGATCATAGCGAGATAAATTTTATATCAATGGATAGAAAATTGTATTTCACTATTTTAGTGCTATTAAATTTGAAATTAGAACGACCAATTATTTCCATAAATTTAAAATTGCTGAAATTTAGGTGCTCTAACATTGAAATAATGCTGTTTAATGCCTCGCAGTGCCGTTTTGTTGTTTTTTTGTTGGTTTTTTTGGCAACAGTTTTATTGTTGGTGACGTCAGAGCGTTACCGAGAGACAGGTCTGGGTTATTATATTAGTAATAGAAATCGTTTGTCCCGTTAAAGAACTGTCATAGAGAATAACCGGTATGTCGTAATCGAAAATTCCGAACTCCTTATTAAGTTTTACCCTGATTCAAAGCAGTGTTCACTATTCACAGATTGTCTAGTTTCGAGCGAAGAAAATTATCTACAATTAAATAAAATAGAATATACAATTTAAGCAAAATATATAAGATTAAGGAAAGATATATATAAATTAAGCCATTTTTCTTTGTTTCGAGGTCCTAAAGAAGGTGTTTCAAATCAGATTTGTTATATTTTTAAAAATATTATGGGTTTGCAGAGCGTACAAATGAGATTTATTAATACTTTAAAAAATATTAAGGCTCTGCAGAGAATAAATTTTTAATTAAATTTCCATTACGGTAAAATAAATTTAACTGAAAAAAAATCAGCATTTCTTTTATATTAAATGTAGATGCCGCTTGGTTTCCATTTTTATTTAGATAATTTTCACTATTTCATTTTAATTTGCTTTGAAGTTTAGTAACAATCTACAATCCAATCTATGTACAATATTATTCACTTTTTGAATAAATGCCTCATTGAAGTATTGTATATACCTTATTGTCCAATGAATTTCATATTTTTAAACTGAGACTTATCTCACGACTAGCTGACGCCCGTGACTTCGTCTACTTAATACACTATTGGTACCTCATTGCTCAGGATAAAAAATACTTTCCCGTCTAATAGTTTTAAAGTAAAAAGATTCTCCTATATAAAATATTATGATTAAATATATTCTGCAAGGGATCTATAATCCATTAATCACGAAAATTTATACATACATAATCGCAGATTTAGTTAATTTAGTAGATTATGTTAGAATATCCAACTTTATTATCCGGGCTAAGGGGATTTTGAGAAACAGAATTTACGGAAAATCTAAAATTATTCCAGTTAATCAGTATTTAGATATAAATTAAATGCAAAAGAATTATAATATATTCGTAAAAGAACAGAGAAGAATGAAAGTCGTTCGTTTAAGAAAAATTGAATCATTGTTAGAGATTGTGTTTGAAAACATTTTCAAAAATGAATTAAAATTAAACAAAATGTCGTAATCATGGATTTTCTGAAAGTTTAAGTACATTTTTGAAAACATATTTTTTTCGACCTTTAGTAACTTATTTTTAAAAATTCTATTTATAAAGTAATACTCTCAAAATGTCTGCCATGAAAATTATCAGTCTGCTTCTTTGTTTTGCCAATTTCTTTATGAATAGTAGTAGAATTTTTTTATTTTGTGCAATGCTAATATTTATGTACATTTTCCAGGAGGCGCTTATCAACCAAGTAAGATTCCTTTATGAAGCATATGTAGAACATAGAATTTTCAGTTTTAGAATTTTAAATCAACATTTAATAATAAAATAGCTCCACAGATTGATGCATTTTTTAAATTACTGATTTTAATTAAAGTGTTGATGTTATGCATTTTTTCAATTATCAAATGGTGCAACGTATGTATTACATAAAGTTAAAATACATGAAAGATTAATCATAAGTATTTAAAGTACTTGAAAGAATATTCAGCTTCTATATTATGTATCATAATATATTCTGTAATTTGTAAAATGTTTAAAAATAGCAATAATGCTTGTCTTAAAATTTTTTCACTATTTGGTGTAATAAGAACTAAACAAAAATAATTTTATAACAAACAATGACTGAAACTATTGTGATTCTAACTTTTTCATTTTGATCCCTTTATTAGAATTTCAAATAGCGAGTAAGTTGAATTGATTTATTAAAGTTTTTCTCTATGTTTTTTGTCCATCACTTCATTTATCGTTTAAAAATACTTTTTAATCATCTCTTAGAAGTCAGATGCGCGGATGAACATTAGATAAACAGTTCACAAAAAATGTAGAATTTCAAGATTGGAAGTTGTGTATAAAAGCAATATCACATTTCAAAAGTTAACAAATTTCTTAGGAAACCAGTTCCCACGAAGTTTACTAAGACAGTGCCTCTAAGATGCTAAAAGTCCTTTCGATAGTAAGTGATTGGAAAAGACAAACATAAGACTTATTCATCGAGAAAATGCGAAAACTATCATCAATTAATGAGTTGGAAGAGACCAAATCTTTTAAAAGCCGCGACAAATGATTATGATTTTCTATGTTATAATGCTCAATGAATAGTTTTTCAAAAGATTTTTCACATAATTTACTGAACGGTTATGCACTTAACAGACATGAAGAAACAAACATAATTTATACTGTATAATATAAGCAAACGTTGATGAAAATAATTTATAGTCATGGAAAGAGGAAAATGTATTTCTGATTTATTTCTTATTATGGTAAATTAAATTGTGGTAAAACTCTGTTTAGAGATTTTGGTATGTTTCAGATAGCTCGAGTCCAAAATCCAAATTTCTGGAATTATATCTGTGTTTTTGTCTGTCCGTCTGAGTTTATGTGAACACGATAACTCAGCAACAAAACAACCTAAATTAATGAAATTTGATATTTAGTATTTACGCTGAACTAAATTTTGCACAAAATCCGTCAACGATAGTCTGCCTGATCATGTGTATAAGAAAACGAAAATTCAACCCTACAAGAAGTTAGACAAATGAAATTTGGTAAATTGCATTTACACTAAAATAATGTATATGTATGAAATTCTGAACCAAACGATCAACGGAAAGAGAAACTGTTCAAAAATGCAAATTTAATTGATTTTGAAAACAGCGAATCTGAACAGAAAACGCGTCATTTTGTGGAAATATAAGAGAAACGTGGGGGGAGGGCTAGACCCTGGAAATGTTTTCTGTATTTCAAAAGTTTACTAGTAGCTTGTATGCTCTATATTGAAGTGAAACTGAAAAATACTTTAATGCTATTTCTAAAGTATATATCCATTTTGTTGAGATCAGAATATGTTTAGCATCGAGTTCTGTCTCTTTTCAAAGATTGGTATCTGTTATAAATGTATTATTATGCGTATTGTTTGTTGATAATGGTGTTTTGGGTCTATAAAAGTAATCTGCAAGTAGTGTATATAAATAAAGAAAACAAATCTTTTGATAGTTGTGTAATCAAATACATTTCTTGAGTATGATGTGATATTTTTTTGCATTAGCATGTGTAAGAACTAATAATTGATATTTAAATTTCTTCCTCTTTACGTAGCTGATTATGTATACGGTGAGTGTTTAAAATATGCATCTTTCATTACCTGTAATATTTTTTTCTTTGCTCTCTTTTAGGTCATCATTCTCTCGAAAAATTGTCTTTGAACAAAGACAACAAGACTGAAAACTGAATTAGTTAGGAATGATTGGAAAATAAAATAAAACTATGAAATACTTTACAGAATATCAGTACGTTTTATTTCTGTAGAGAAATAACACTATTTAAACCTTCCTTTTTCAAGTGAAGAGTGAAAATCCACTTTTTGCAAATAATTAGAGGTTTTATCAATATGCTTTAACAAATTTTAATGAAGTTAGCTTATAGTAATTTTTTTAATTCAACCCCCCCAAAAAATTTCCCATGTTTTTCTCAATGAAAAAAAATAACTGAATTTGTTATATTACTGTTGATTAAGAACCAACAAAATTAAACCAACAATATTTCAAAATCTAATTTTAAGGTTTTGAGGCTCACAAAGTAATTTAAGTTTACGACAAGGCTAAATGAAAGAAATAAAGAAAGAATTTGTGTTTGATTATTGTGGTTTTCAATCACCAAAAAAAATCTCAGCAAATTTAAATTTGTAATTACATCCTTTTATTTAGCTTGATTTGTTTCATGTTTATAAATTTTTTATTACAAAAAAAAATGTAATCGCTTTTTCTTTCGATTTCTGATGTATCAGAGTTCTGAAATTCTTCACAGTTGAGTGTTTCTAATGACAATACATTATTTTAATACTTGCAGAGTTAAATTATCAATTAATCTCTTAATTGTGTTTAGTTTTGATTGAATCCGAGTGGCACTATCTGGTCGTGAATTTGAAAACAAAATTATAACAAGATTCCAAAATAATTATATTAATGAATTTTGAAATATATTAAAAAATAAAAAGTGCGAAATAAAAATAAAAATGTTTTTAAAAATCACGATTTTACTAGTGTGATGAAATGTAGCAAATAATTTTTTCTCAAAGATCTGGAAGTTAAAAAAAAGAACATCAAACCCGTTTAGCGGTTAAAACAACACGGTAAGAATATTAAAACAAGAACTACACCAAAAGAAAAAAAATTCTTGGAAAAATCGTTTAAAATTAAAATATTACTTTAAATAAAATAATAATTATAAGAGTATTTTTAGAAAATCCTCATGTTTTTAGGACTTTTGCTCCGGCTTCTAGAATTTTGATAAAAAAATTATTTTCGTCAAAAAGTAGTTTTCACATTTTTTCAGAGTTGCAAAAACTGTAAGCCGATGTAGTAGATTTGGTTTGTTTAATTTAATTTCAGATTATGAAGGTAAGAAAATTCCTTAACTCTGATTCTATAACCCTATTAAATTACATAAATTTAATTCACCCAGATAGTGCTTAAAAATATATATGACAATATGGCTTTTGTTTTATTCTAAGTCAATACATTCATAAAAGTTGGTTCCTTTACTTTACGTCTAATGACGATTCATAATGCAAGATTACCTAATATTTTTTAAAAAAATCAACAAGGTAATATTAAATAAATATGTTCAATATTATGAACTGAAATTTCAGATGAATCATTGAAGTGCTTTACCACCATTTAGAATATCAAATATACAATTTTTTCATATAAAAATCTTTGTAGAAAACATTTATCTACAATTTCTAATTAATTATTATTATTTTTAACCTAAAAAGAACATTTTTATATCAAAAAAATGTATTTATCGAATAGTATTTCTCGATTAAGCTTAATATTAGTATTTTTAAAATTAGTATTATCTTATTTTCGGTAATGAATCGAATTATTAAAAATTTAGTTTTATTGTTGCACATTTCACACGAAAACTTATGTAAGAGGGCAATTTAAAATTATTTTCGCCAAAAAGTAATTTCCCCAGTTTTTCAGACTTGCAAAAACTGTAAACCGATGTAATAGATTTGATTTGTTTTATTTATTTTCAGAATATGAAGGTAAGAAAATTCTTTAACTCTGATTCTATAACCCTATTAAACTAAATAAAATTAATTCACCCAAATAGTGCTTAAAAATATCATTATTACTTTTCTTGTATTTGTATGACAATATGACTTCTGTTTTATTCTAAGTCAATATATTTACAGAAGTAAGTTGCTTTACCTTACGTCTGATGACAGATTCATTTTTATTACATAATGCAAAATAACCTAATAATTTTTTTAAATCAACTAGGTAATATTGAATAAATATGCTCAATATTATGAACTGAAATTTCAGATGAATCAGTGAAGTACTTTACTAACCATTTAGAATATCAAATATAGAAATTTTCATTGGAAAATTTCATATAAAAATCTTTGTAGAAAACATTTTTCAACAGCTTCTAATAAAGTACAGTCGACGCTCGTTATAACGACCCTCTGCGTGCCACAGCAAAAAGTCTTTATAACGAGCGGTCGCTATATTGGATATAATTAAAAAATGTACACATGCACAAAATAGGCTATTTTTTAAGCGATTCCAACGAAATGCTCAAATAATTTTTTATCATTGGTATTAAAAATATATTTCTAAAATAGATTTTAAAGTAGAAAATAAAGGAATTTTGGAAAAAATACCGGTAAGAGTGTCCGCTGAATTCGGACGTTGTATTGGGATTAGACGACACTGGACGGTCGTTATACCGGAAGTAAAATAACATAGAGTGCATAGGGAAACGCAGTTTGGGATTTTATCACTGGTCGTTTTAATGGAATGGTCTTTATAATGTGTAGTCTCTATAACGAGCGTCGATTGTATTATTATTTTTAACATAAAGATTTTTATGTTAAAAAATGTTATAACCGAATAGTATTGCTCGATTCTAATGCTTAATGTTAGTATTTTTAAAAATAGTATTATCTTATTTTCGATAATGAATCTAATTATTCGAAATTTAGTTTTATTGTTGCACATTTCAAACCAAAAACTTATGTAATAGAGCAAATTAAAGGATACAAAATATTGTGAATTTTTAGAAATTATTTTCTAAAATTGCATTAGACTTTACTTGGAACTTTTATATATTATAAAAGTATCTCCGCGTTGCCTCATTTTTCGCCTCGTTTCAATTGTTGTCTAGTCTGCCCGAATCCAGTCAGTGTTCACTTCTCTGATCTTGTATGTAATTGCTCTATAGACTTACTTTGGGTAGATAATCCCACCAGGGGAGCATGAGAAGTTGCTGTATAAGTAAGCTGGTTCTCGCTTCATTGGTGGGTACAATAATGGCGGTGTTGCTCTAATGGTCCCATCGCCGATGATGGGTCGTACTTTTGTTGAACGTGTTGTTCGTAATGGGGGGCTACTATGCTTCAGCCACAGCGCCTGAATTTGTTATTCCTGCGGCAGGGGACTTTGAGTGCTCTGTGAAGAGTAAGGAAAGACGTAGCGGCGACTGTGGAATCGTAGGCAAACAATTTGAGGGTAGTACCCTGGACGCTACTTCAGGGTGAGGATAAAGGGTAGGTTTACTTTGGGTAGACTGGTCGGCGTGGATTATAAATTAATACAGTGGAACTTCGGGAATATGAACTAATTGGGGCTGACCTTTGTTCGGATTCCGGAAAATTCGAATTATTTGGGAAAATACTCTTGATATTCCAAATGCAGTGGAGTATTTACTTTGAGTGAACCGTGAAGAGTATGGAAAGACCTAGCGGCGATTCGCACGGTACAGTGGAGTCTTAGGCAAATAATTTGAGGGTAGTGACCTTGAATTGGAGTGATTCATGGTTACTATGACCATGCGTGCTAAAAATAGCCTACTTGGTTAAAAGTTGTGGGGTTGGTTTCAATTGTTGTCTAGTCCGACCGAATCGAGTCGGTGCTCACGTCTATGATCTTGTATGCATTGTCCTATCGACTCCTGTCATTGTTACATTGTGTCGAAGTGATGATCTTGTTGAAATGTGTATCGTGTGAATGAGTTAGTTCTTCTTGAAGTAGAGTATCAATGTTTCCACGCGGCATTGTTTCCATGGTAAATAGTCAAGACAATACAAAGGAAAATGAAGATGTCTGGACAGATCTGGAGTCACATGCAGATGCTGTTACTGCACTTGAACTGGCGCTATCCTGCGTTGAACAGTGTGTTGTCGCTACACCGATAGACGTGATATTTATGCGTCGCTGGCCCAAAAATGCATCGTCAAGCAGGTTCAGTTCCTTAATTCAAAAGAAGATAACCGATTTTTTCTATTAATTAAGATGCTATATTCATTCTTGATTCAAATGTTTCTTTAATGTTAGGAATAAACATTATCTTTGTCTCTGATTTTAAATTGTTATTTTACTTTGTTTTTTTAATAGTTTTTTTCAGAAAATTAAAAAAAAAAGATGTTCGAATTATCCGAAATTTTGGATTCCTGGGGTTTGCCTTACCGAGGTTCCATTGTATTATAAAAGTCACTGACTTATAATACATTTGTCTATCGCTACTAATAATGAAGGAGAAGGTGTGTGTGCGTGTCTTTGTGTGTTGCCGCTCTACAGGACAGACCGCTAGATATAGAGCAACGAAATTTGTCGCAAACATACTTTGGAGGGTGGGAATGTGCACCTCGGAGCCGTTTTTTGAAATTTTAATTAGAATTTTAATTAATTAAAAATTAAGCTAAAGTTTGACATTTTTCCTTAATAACTTCCAAAAATATTACAACACAGAACTCATTTTTACACCATATGAAAGTACAAACAATTACCTTTTTAATCATATCAATTAAGTTTCCCTACAATAATTTCTGGAATTTTAATAATTTTTTAAAATATTTCAAAAACGTGGAATTGGAAGTTGCATGACATGGTCAGTTATTTGACTCCGATAGGGACATTTATGTAGGCAATGAACAGAACAGTTCCAAGAACACTAATAGGACATGGTTTAAATATCTATTGCAATCTGAAGTTTAAAATTACGTTGTTAAGAGAGCCATGAATATAAAATGATGCAAGATTCAATTGAAATCATTGAATCTCCGGTTAACAAGCTCGTCGCCGAAGGCGGCTAGTAATGAAATAATTCAGTAAACTAAAAGATTATCGTTGCTATGTTTTAATTCTTTTTATCTGCGTGTTTTAAGGTAACTAACAGTACTCTCACATCGTTGCCCGTGGCATAATGACTTCAACAAAATAAAAAAAAACAGAATGACATAAAGTATAGTTTTAAAAACGAAACACACACACATATATGCGTATATATGTGTGTTTTTCGTTTTTAAAACTATATATATACTAAATAAAAACATCAAATATTAATTTAGAAATTTACACAAACATGCACTATATTGGCAATACACGTAATTATTATGACTTCTTTAAATTCCTCTATATATAATCATACACTCAAGATACAAAAGAACACTTGGCATAAAACTATTAGCCCTAATAATTAACCAAACTTGAAATAGACAATCCTTATTTTAAATTCCAACAATGAAAGTGTCTAACTAGCCTGGGGACTAGTTCGTCGTGTTAATCTAGATTTATATATATATATATTTTGTCTTGTGTTTCTAAGTTTGTTTATATATATATATATATATATATATATATATATATATATATATATATATAATTATTGATTTCGACTCTGAAAAATGACATTAAGTGACTATAAGTTTTAAAAAAGGCAAAAATGAAATTATCAAGTTTGTGCTAACGATGCTATTAGAATTTAAATTGAGTAAAAAAAATCTAAAATCTCAGAATAACCAGTTAATTGGTCCGCTAAATTGGAGTAATAATTCAGTTAGGAGTAATAATTCAGTTCATCCAACGAAATGATTTAAAATTGAAGTTACATTACCAAATAAACCATTTATATATTTTTGAAAAAAATAATTTTAGGATTTATAAGAATGATTCCTATAAACCACGTAAGATGTTAAAGAATGAAAGCCGAATGAAATTTTTAATGATTTCAAATCGACCAATACACCTGAAAAGATAAAAACAAACAAAATTTCTTTGATATTTGTCTTTGGATTGGATGGACAGTGTACCCCCATAAGTCTTATTTCTGCTTGTTCTAGTACAACCTGCCCTTGTTTTCGACGTTGCCTTTTTCTTTTTTGCCATTATTCCAAGTGTTGCACTTGGGGATTTCATTTTGCAATAGGGTGCGTACCAACTCATCTTGGCTGCAAAGTCTGAAGAAAGATATAAGTGTTGTTTCCTCAGGCGCTTGGGCACCTTAAGCAGCATTTTCTATCGTGAAGTAGATTCTGCCCATTTTCAAAGTGGGCGCTTAGATGAATCACGGTAAATGTCGCTCCTGAATCGGGAAGTTAAGTATTCTCCATACTGCTCCATTGCTTCTGATGTATCTCCCCATTTGATACTGATTGACTTCATTTAGGTCATTTTCTCCACTGGTGAGTTCAAACACAGCCGTGTCAGATCCTTTGTTGACACACTTGATAGACTTCACAGAATTGCAGTACTCTATGCTGATATGCGCATTGAAATTTTTTGTTAACAAAGGGTAGTATGGTACAATCCAAGTATTATCCACAGACACTTCTATTCCTCGAAAATTGATGTTTGCAGTAAATCCCCCATCTTGTGAAGACCTACGACGATATAGTGTATAACCGTATTATCCTGTTCGTGTTTCTTTCAAAAAATAGCGAGGTTATGGCTTTGTGCGAATTGAATCCTTCATATATGGAGAACGTGGATTTATGCTTCCTCATGGGCCGTGCACCATCTGCTTTGTTACAATACAAAAAAGATCTGGGTGTTCTTGTGGATTAGAGATTTCTACACTAATAAATCCATCCACTCTATGAACGTGTAATGAATGTTTGAGAAAAATGAGAAAGTTTGCATGAGGAATTCCAAACTTCTGCCACTCTATCGTATACAAATGACACTTAACTTCTCCAAAATCTTTGCCTTTGTGATAAGATTCATGAGTGTTTATTGCCTTTGATGAAAGACTCTTGCCAACAAATCATGACGATCTTGTGGGTTTTGCCCAACAAATAGTTATCGATGTATCTCCGACCAGATGACTATTTTTTAATTCAGTAAATTGCGTTAGACGTTCATGAGAAACGTGATTAAAACAACAATTGTTTGCTCGATCTAATGGTGCATCGATTGTTTTTCTATGATCATTATTTGTCATGGATCGGCCAAAAACGTGCTAAAAATCTCCCTAAACGACACAAAATATTAAACAAAAAATTCTAGATTAAATTTTAAAATCAGCGCTTCGAGTAACCATTACAACTACCTGTGTGCCAAATTTCAAAGATTTAAGTGCAGTATTTTTAGTCTAAACATCGCACGCACACACACACAAACACTGCTTTCTATAAGCATAGATTAATATACGTAATATCTCAGAGAGTTTGGTTTACAGATTCCACAAAGTTTTGGTGAAATAAAACATGAAAGCAAAATGTATTAGAAAATTAACTCAGTTTTCAACAATGAAAGCAGAAACACGCAATTATTTGTTTAAACAATGAAAAAGATTTGAATTGCGTTGCAACAATGAAAAGTACTGTTGTAAATTATAACAAAAAATATTTTTTAAAATTATTAAAATAAGAGAAAATATTGTATGGCAACTTTTTCATTTAAAACAAACTTTTAGACGTTTAAAATAAACTTCATTAGAAAGGAATTTGTTCTTTCTTATGGTAAATCTTTTTTCCCGATACGATTTATTAGTAAAATGCAATGAATAAATGTGTTTGAAAAATCACTCAAAATACCACTTAATATTAAACAAAAAATTTTCTAAAATGAATTTTAAAAATCGGGCTTCGAGATGCATTGAGTCAACATTACTGCTACCTGTGTGCCAAATTTCAGGGCTGTAAGTGCAATATTTTAGGTCTAATCATCGCAAACACACACACACAAAACATTGCCTTTTATATCGAGAGAGATTAGCATGGTGCTGGACGTAAAATGTGCCACGCCAATTTAATGTTGAAATCAAACGCGTATTTTACGTTAATGTAGACAAAGAACAGAACAAGTGCAAGGCTACGAAAAGAACGTTTGTTAAATGCCTATAGCAATTTGAAGTTTAAAACTTCTTTGTTAAGGGAACCATGAATATAAAATTATGCATAAGAGATTCAGTTGAAAATTTATTTTCAGCGATGAAGCTGGTCACCGAAGGCGGCTAGTTATGAATAAAGCAATATTGCAAAACTTAATTTTCCAGAACGATAATAGCACTTTTCCTTCATTTTTTTTTGTAAAATGCTCCATATTCTAGCTTCTTCTTATTTATGTATACGTTAATCAACAGCTATAATTCATCCATTGGAAATGAATCAAGCATGATATTCAAAGAATTATGATAATATTTTATAATATCATGGGAATGTTTATTATGTTTGATAACGTCTTTAATTTCAGTTTTACTGCCCTTAAACTTTTGAAATATTATAAGGCTTAATTATCGCCTTATAAGACATTTATGCTTAGAGTTGTAACCGTCATAATTTTTTTTATCTATTTCTGTATATAACATGTCTTTAGTATTTCATTATTTTGTTATTTTTTATCAATTCAATACACTTAATTGATGTCAGCTACTGAGAAATATGTATTGATATAACAATATTTAACTAATGGATTATTGCAAAATGATATAGATTTCTTTTTAAATAAATAGAAAATTCATCACTCTGAAAAGAAATCTGTGTCTGGCTCCATTCAAATAAACATTTCATTTCGGCAATTTTTTCAAAATAACAATTTTTGGGTTTCTGTTATATTATAAATGGATATGCGAGATTCTGAATATTTGTTAGAACTTTGTGATATAATTAATAAGCAGAAAATATAAGCATTTATTGCTTTTCCTAACTCTTAAATACTTTTTTTCACAGTTAAATGTCTTCACAAATTCTCAGCTTTTATAAATATAATTTCACAAACAAGAATAATCGCTATTTGCTTCAAATTTTCTATGCGTGTTTTCATAAAATAAAAAAAGAAAATAAATTATTATTACATTATGTATGTAATTTTAAGGAAAAATTTAATGTACAAATATTGGAATTGTACATACTTTTTTAAAAGCTTTGTAAATTTTGATTCATTTTCTATAATAAACGTAAATGTAAGCCACACAAATATTTCAAGAGTAATCTACTTCCCTTATAAGAATTTTAGGCTGAAATTATGATTGAAGATGATTATTACACATTGGTTTAAAATAAAAGACACATTTTTGTCTATATTTTTATACCATTAAACATAAAAAATAAGCAACTATGTTCATTTAATAATATTATTTGATATTTTACATCAGTATAAAAAATAAATAATTATTTGAATAGTTCTTTAAAAATCATTTGAATGATGCATTCTTAATAGACATAAAATTATGAAATGTGAAGACTATTTCAAAGTTGTAGAGCTGGTTGAGGAAATAGTATGTGATTCGAAACTGTAAAGATATCATTTTATGTGTGAAAGTTGCGTCTTTTGAAACTTTCGTTAGATTATTTATTTTGCCATATGAAGATTTGTCTTCTTTTCAGACAAATATTTTACACAAACAGAAATGACATTTTGTATAATTTTTTTAAAGTTAACTATTTACTTGTACACTTTGTCAAAAATGTATCCGAACGCAGCTTGTTATTCTTAAACTAAGTTTCTCACAATAAAACTGTTAATGCCTATCGTCGTATAAATGTTTCCTCTATAAGTGTATACAATAGTTTTCATACAAGGGGCCGTCTCCATATTTAGATTTATTCAAGTACTTTTTTTCAAATCATTTCGAATACAAATCCAAATTTTCCAGATTAAATTAGCTCGAATACATACAACCGTTTGTATTTTTAAATAAATGATTTATGAGTTAAGAACAATTGAAATTTGGAATTCCTAATGTTAAATTAGGGTTCCGGCTTTCTTCAATATATTTCAAGATATATTGAATCTATATCTTTTTTATGTTAAAATGCTTAAAAATAGACATTAAGGCATTTTCTAAAAAATGAAAATATTTTTTAAAAATTTTATAAATTTTTAAATTCTTAAGTTAAAGATTTTTCAATAAAACACACATCCGGTTCCAAATTTTAGTCAATTCCGTCTAGTAGTTTTTAAGATATATATAACATTAGCTAAAAGCTTACAGAAAAGCGTGATTTTCACTTTCATTGAGGGATATCTCAACTTAATAATATTATTAACATTATTCGCTGGTAGGAAAAAAAATTCTAAACTGAAATGGAAAGCAAAGCACGTCTTCTAATGTTGCTCTAGATTAACATTTTTTTTAAAAAAAAATGGAAACGAGTAAACGAAAAGAAAAATCTATAAATGTAATAATTACTACTCTGCTTACATTTCAAGCGAAATTACGTTTGAACGATTAAATAAAAAATTGGAGTCGATTGCGGCTGTAGAAATGTTTTGTTAGATCTTTAACTGATAAAAATGTAAAGAAGTTAAATTCTGTATATTGTTTGCATTTATATAGTATTAAAAGTATAAATGAACAAAACATCATTGAAGGAAATAAAATAGCAATGGCTTGGAGTCCTTGACAAAATAGATTTTTCAAAATGAAGCAAAAGTTTAATATGTTTCGGCAAATGAATTGTTTAAATTTAAGACTCTTTCTAATAAAAAACTATTAATTATAAAAAATAAGAAGAAATTCTTACAAACAATTTTACTTATAATGAACTTTTTCTGTTGAGAAATATTTTGGTATATCTCTCAGCAGCATTACAATATCTTGGTTTTATTTCTAAAATAATGAATCAGAAAATAAACATCTATCTTTCAATTTTTAGCCACTCCAAAAATTTTTCAGCTTAAGTTTACTTTGTTTAATATTAATCTCTGAAGTTATTCAGAACTGTTTATACTTTCAACTAAAGGTCACGAGAATTAGGCACTGTAACAAAAGTCCAAATAATAGGTCTTTATCAGTTTGGCTTTCGTACAGAACGCCACCCCATGTCCCCTTTCGTACAGGCAAGTAAGTCGCCAACTTGATATCATTATGGTCAATGTGAGTAATCGGTTACTATATATAATAATCAGTCATTATTGATAATAACCGCATAAAAAATCCGGTTATTATATATAAAAAACGTTTAAAGATCCAGTTATTATATATAATAACTGATTTATCACATTGACAGTAAGATATAATACATGGTTCATTATGGATAAGAAGATATATGTAGAAAGGGGATTTGATTAAAAAAAGATTTCGTTAGAAGTCTCATAGATCTCATGCCACATCGCATACAGCAGATCATAAACAGAAATGGTGACTATACATGTTATTGAATTGTAAATAGTTAATGACTAATATATTTATCTATATAAAAGTTTTCCTTTTTTAATTATTATATACGTAGAGCATAATATATAAAAAAATATTATGTATATATTTTTTCATCGTTTAGCTGTTATTTTTCTGTAAATGAATATGCAAATAAAATAATACATTTTGAATTTTATTTTGCAATGCTTCATTGCCCCTAACTGTAAACTTAAAAAAAAGCAAAGAAATATTTCCCTATTAAAGGTTGAGGTGAAAAGTTTTCACAGAGTAACCTATTTTCAACATTTGCATGTATTTAAATAACCCCTTAGTCCTTTTACTTGTATATTACGGTTATTTCAAACCGATTTGCCCCAAATTTTATATAAGGATTTTTTAGTTTGTAAAAGATCTAAAATTGAGGGGTGCTATTGGAAAACCTGACGATGCAAATATAAATATGCAGATGACCCCTTACGCAAACGCAAGTCGCGTATTTTTAAAGAGGGCATACTTTCAACTTGAATGACGTATTTTCCTTGAATTTTACTTATATACATCATGGGGAATAGGAAGTTGTCGGACATATTTTTTGACGGACTGTATCATAGAAATCTATTTACTGAGGTTATAGCCACAAATCTTTACGTAAAGAAATCATGATAAATGATTGAATAAAAGTTTAGTTAAACTGACTAATGCTCTAAGTTAGTATTTCTATGTGTTTAATTTTAACATTATGTGAAAATTAAATAACACTTATATGGTTATATTTTGTTTTTTGTAGCGGCACCATCAGGAGGTGAGTTTCCTTTATTAATTTTAATTAATTTTGACTTTCATAAACAGCTTTACATTTAAAAATAATATTTTAATTGAAACGTCAGAGATTAGATGGAATATATGTATTAATTTTGCACTGACTGGTTTATGTAAGTGTTTTTTACTGACTCATTTATACAAGAGCATTTTTTTTCTCCCTTTTAAATCCAATTTTATAATGAATATAAGTTCCGAATGTATGTCCTAACCAGAGCAAGTATGAACATTAAACAGACGGTATTTCTTATTTTTACTTTCTATTAAAATAGGTAAATTTGTAAGAATATAATATTTTAAAGAATTTTTGAGGGAATTAGAAAATTCTGGATTGGTCTTTTATGAGTTATTCAATATTTCAGGGTCTCTCTTGTTTCCATAAATTCTGTATCGTCTCTTCCAACAATTCCATATATTAAAGAAACTGCTTTATTATTTAAGATTCAAAATTATTTTGTTTCCTTTTCAATAGCAGAATGAGCTTATGACGTTCTTTTAAAAACTATTCATTCTAAGCTCAATGTTGTGTTACTCCGGTTTTTTTCATCACAGAATTAATAATTTAATTCGTATTTAATTCAAGTAATTAAATATTGTATAGACAATGAAAACGGTTTAAATTTCATAGCAAGAACGGAAAGCATTGTTGAAAATTATGCATAAAAAGATATTTAAAAATTTGTTAAAATTAGGAAAAAATTGGATTATAAATACATTGATGTCATTGAAAAGATAATGTTTTGAATTTTAAGTTGGTGTAAAAATTATTTTTTGTAATAATATTTTAGAATATTATGGCCAGGAAAAACCTCAACAATTTTGGTTAATTTTTAATTAACTAAAACTTAAATTTATATAAGCCTATATTTATATTATATTGCCCAGTTTGGGAGAGGATGTTATATGAAATATTCTTCTGATTTTTTAAATATTAGATAGAAGAATAACTTTTGATGATCAGTTTAAGCAGAATCCTGATTTTTTCCCTTTCAGTATGTGGAGCAATAGAGAAAAGAAATCTATGAAAGTCTATCTGTATTAATCTTTGCAAGTTGGGTTAAACGATGAGAAAATAATATTATTCAAATCAATTATTGTTATATGAAGGTTTGAAAGTAAACTTCCTTAAATCGATATCGCTTTAATTTGCAAAATCTTTCTTGGAAATTAAAATTATATTAATATTAAATTAATATTAATAGTCGTGATTTAGATCAGATCCATACAAAGCTCCC
This sequence comes from Araneus ventricosus, assembly GCA_013235015.1. Classification (NCBI taxonomy): domain Eukaryota; kingdom Metazoa; phylum Arthropoda; class Arachnida; order Araneae; family Araneidae; genus Araneus; species Araneus ventricosus. Next base: position 91,163 of record BGPR01000497.1, on the reverse strand, counting down.
AAAATGTTTTGTTTAATGAACTATATTTTCAATACAAAGAGTACAGCTGCGAAACGGGTGATTGATTCTTAATTAAAACTATTCCATAAATGAAGAATAACCAAAACCTATTTTTCGTGATAATTTGATTTTTAAATCTGAAAAAAGATAGTTTTCTTATATTAAGGTGAAGAGTATTTTTGAGTGAATGCACTTAATGTATACTCAATCACTCTTTTTTATCTTTAAAACTTAAAGCTGTACATTCATGAAATTGCCGCTTTTTTCAATGCTGTTTTTCTTTATACTTTCTAAAATATTTGAGCATTCATTTCTATTTGAACTCATGCTAATGTTTATTCTTAAAATTATTTGATTTTTTAATCTAATCGTTTAAAACTGTTCGACTATTACACTGCGTAAGAAAGAATTCATGCATTACTCATAGTTTTACTCTATAACCTAAAATTGAAAGCATTCAGTTCTTATTCATAAATAAACCTGTTTCATATTGCCTATTCTTATTACCTAGAATATTTTTGTTGTAGAAAGCGGTCATTTTCTGTAGATATTGTATTTTACATGTCCTGTGTTATTTATAAGAAAGTAAAGGTATAGTTTTGTTTGTGAAATAATCCATATAATGCAATGTTCATTGAAAAAGAATTTTTTATAGTTTTTCAAAAAAAAACTTTTGAATTAAAAAAATAAAAAATTACTTACATTTATTTGTATATAATTGCATAGCGCATGTTTAAAAATAAAAACGCTGGAGTTTCGAGTTCAAAGACTTTTTTTTCTTACAGGTGCATATCGAAGCGGCGGTGCAGCTAGAGGTGGAGGCCTGGGCTATAAAAGCGCAAATAACACAGACTATACTCATGAGACAAGAAACAACTCTACGGACTATTCAAATACAAATAAATATTTTGATGAAATTGGCTATACTAGTCAAGAAAATTCAAATAATTCTGAAAGCATATCTTTTCCTTCTTATGATAATTATGATGAAATAAATGAAATTCAGGACGTCAATGGTTATGGATACATGCATCCATTAAGAATGAATAAAAATCTTGCGATGTACAAAAACGGTGAAAATGTTTATAGGAACAGAAAAGGAAAAGGTGTCATGAATAAATTATACAAACGTTATGGTCCATCTTATCAGTACTATTTGAACGGAAATCGCGGTAACCCAAGATTATATTTTCCAAGACCATATTACCCAAGACAATATGCTTTTCCAAACAGATTCAAACGATCTGTGGAAGTAGAATTATCTTACAATAAAAATGAAAGCTTTGGAAAACAAGGAAAAGGGAGAAAACACGAAATTGAAATGCCTGCAATTGATCCAAGTATCAGTCGTGATGAAACAGGAAAATATGTAGTTGGAAACCAGAATAATACTCGCTTATTGCATGCCAATGAAAATGTATCTGACAAAGATGGATTAGAAAACGCAGAAATAGATGCACCTGGAGTTGGCAAAATGATTCAACTGAGTAATGAAAGTGTTAGGCTACATAGAAATGAAGTTTCTATAAAAGGAGTTCATGAAGCGCCAGATAAGATTGATCTTGAAGGAGCAGGAAATGTGGATGCAAATAAAGGTGAAACTATAATATTTTATGATAATAAACAAGAGTCATTAACAGTTCCAGCAGAAAAATTCGAACGTTTGAGAAATACTTCAAGTTCATCTCCTATAGAAATAATGATTTCAAATAACTCCAAGAATTATGAAAATGGTCTACAAACAGATATATCTGATTATAAATCATATTATCGCAAGAAATCCTCACTTTTATTTTATAAGCCCAATAGTGATAAAATTAATGCATCTGAAGCAAATAAGCATATATTGATAAACTTCCCAAATAGCAGAGAATACAAGCCTATTGAAAACTCAGGAGACAAAACTCATACCTTAAACGAACTGAAAAATAACTCTGGAAATGCTAAAGAAACATTATCAGCACGTGGAAGTAAACCAAGCTTAATCAGATATGAAGATACAGCAAGGTTAAATCCACATAGTTCTGTATCAAGAGGTAAAAATAATGAATTTAAAGGTAGCCATATTAATAGCACAGATGTATCTGGTTATAATTTAAAATGGTATGAACAGACATTAGATAATGGACCCTTTAAAGCCCTAAGTGTTTCGAAAGATGAAAATGCAAAAATTGAAGATGAAGAAATACGTCGAAACGAATACGAAGTGGGTGTAAAAGACAATAGAAAGGAAGAAAGAATCAACGGAGGCAGCGATTCTGATAAGGAAAGTAAAGAAACTAACATGCCTGTCATTAAAGAGCAAGGAAATCTATCTAAAATAATAGATAAGATGGTTGAAACAAGAAATACACAAATAAATAAAGATAAACCAATTGTATCTCTTCATGCAGCAGAAATTTCTATAGAAGGAGTTAAAAGAAAAGATGTGATCCAACATTCAAATACATTTTCAAGCACAGTTCATGGATCTGATAATAACAAAGAAAATTCTATGAGAAAATTCGAAACTAATATGAATGCAACAGCAAAGGAGGACATAGCTAGTGTAGAAATAATATCAACTGATAATATTAACAATGAAAACGAAGATTTTGAACAGAAACAAGAACAAATAGAAAGTATTCGAAACGATGTAGAAAGATATCTCTTTCCCTTTATGACTGAATCATTTGGGAAAACAAGAGAGATTCGGAAAAATTCATCTCTAGACGAAACATTTGTGAATATAAGTCAAGAAAATGCTAAAGAACATGAAAGGAGCTCATTATCAGATGTTCATCTAGAGGGATCAAATAAAAATAACAGTGAACTATATCAGCACTTTGATGCAGAAAATGTTAGAACACGTACTTCTAATGGTGAAGATCGGCTGTTTAATGAAAGTAGCGAAGATTATCTGAATGTTCCTCCACGACACCAAAGTATTCAACAGAAAAGTTCATTTATTTACAGACTGATGGATGAAGACAGTAATTTAAACAAATATTCCATGATTAATCACAATAAAACTGATGTATTAGGCACTGATGAGCGCGTAGAAAATAAAAATTCTGACACTGAATCAATAAGCTCAAACATGAATCCCACAAATATTTCACAAATGAGTAATTTTAGCAATAAATCACATGAAAAGGTTAAAATATATATCGATGACTTATATGAAAGCAAAAAACAGGAATTTGGTGACAATGGTAAAAACATTCATCCAGAAAACAGACTGAGTAAGAACAGCAGTGGAAAAGAAGAAAGTAATTCTGATCTTAAAAGTATTTTTTTAGACAGAACTGATACCAGCAGATATGAATTAAGTGCCAGTAATTCCACTTTGAATAACTTTAAAATAAATAACCAGTTTGAAAAATATGTCAACGCAACAATTAATGAAGAGATTAGGCAGCATGGAGATGCATCAGGAGATGTGCCTGTGGAAAGCAAAAATGAAAACCGACAATACATTGCTACGAATCATTCCAGCGACGAAACAGGTGAGCTCAAAAGCAATGTCAAAGTAGATGTATACTTATTTAGTGTTAAATCGTCAAGAAATGGAAGCGAAATAGATAAATATCAGCATTCGGTGGCACTACATGAAAATGAAAGTGAATCAAGTAGACACAAAGACAGAGTAAGCAATAATGCATCTCCAGAACATAGAGTTTTACAACTAGATACTGAAAGAACAGTTGAACATCATGCAAAAGAAGGAAATAAAGATGAAGTTAATGTTAATCTTGATAAAATCAGAAAAAATAATGAATATAGTGCAAATATTGGAAAATCACATATGACTGATCTCAAAGCTGATGCATATAGACATGAAAATATCCATTATGGAAAAAAAGCATTTAGCATGGCAGATGGACACCGCCATAAAGAAGCTTCTTATTTGAATGAAGCTGAAATATTCGAGAAGCATGGCACTGAATTAGTTGGAAATTCAAATACCAGATCACGAAATGGGTTAATTGTTGAGAGAAACGGGGATTACGGAAAGTTTTATGCAGAAAGTAAACATAGCGCTGGCGAAGGTTTTAAAGTTTCAGATAAAGCTGTTACAGAAAAAAATAATTTTCCTGGAAGAGGATACGGAGTCGCAGAAAGGATTTACTATGATAAAGGATCCATTCATGGCTATAGAGGAACTCCAAATAAATCAGCCAAAATTTTGAGAAAGAATAGAAGCGTAGAAGGTGGTTTTAATGGATACGGTGGAAAAGTAGATTCATATTCAAATGGGTATTATAATGAACAAAGCAGGTATAGAAATGGAGAAGACAGGTATGGTAATGTAATGGCTGGGTATAGTGGAAATAATAGATATGATAGCAATGCAAATTTTTACAGAGGAGGGACAGTTAGATCTGACAATGGAGTAAACGGATACAGAGGAGATAGTGTCGGATATGGTAAATATGGTGTCGAGGATAATGGATATAGGGCAAGGAACGCTTACGATGGATATAACACCGGAGGAACACAATATGGTGATGCAGTTGATGAATATAGAGATGGCTATTATAGTGGGTATAATAGTGGAATAAATGAATACAACCGCATGTATGGTAGTTATGGTCAAAGAGAAAGTGTCTATGATGGTGAAAATAGTCAGTACAGTTATGGATCAGGTACATACAGAGGTAGAGGAGGCTCATCAAGTAATGGAGAACATTCTCATTATAGTGGAACAGACATGCAGTATAATCAACCAAATGAGAACCAAAATATGCCTAGCGCAAATAATGATAGACAGAATGCATATCGCAGTGAAATAAGTACATATAATAATGGAGAGAATGCATACTCTAGTGAGAGAAGTCCATTTAATAATGGAGCGAATGCATACGCTAGGGGAAGAAGTTCTTATAATATCAGAGCGGATGCATACTCTAGTGAAAGAAATCCGTATAACAGTGAAGTGAATGCATATAGCAGTGGAATAAGTGAATATAGCAATGCAGCAAATACAAACCCTAATGGAAAATATACGTATAACAGTGCTAGGTCTGGATACAACAATGATGATCCTTCCTATTTCAGACCACCGTATGCAAATCCCAGTGTTTCAGGCACTTACAGCAGCGAGGAAAACCCAAGTAGAACAGGCACTTACGCATCCCAAAAAGCGCCAAATATGAACAGTGAAAGAAAAAATGAATACTATAATTTTGCTGATGTAGGCAGTGATGGAAGAACTGCATACCTCGGACAGTCCGATGTAAACCAGATTGTAGCAAGTGTAAACAGTGCTGGATTGGATAGAAAGACTAGCGGAATGAATATAAGTCCTGTCGGAACCAATGTAAATATTGCTCCAGTAAATGAATTTAGAAGTGGTTTGGCTGGAAGCAGTGCCGGAGAAAACGCATATTTTGGAACTTATGACAAAAAATCAAATGAAGATGGAAGTAGAGCATTAGTACAATCATCAGTTGTTGGAAACACTGGATTGCAAAGCAACTTCCCAGCAAGTGATCTCAATTATTATGGACAGACCTACAATAGAGTGAATGATACCATTAATGGAAGTAAGTAAATTAAGCTCCTTGATATTTAAACTCAAATTTTGCTTTGATAATCAGACTTTTCTGTTTTATAATATCACTAATTTCTATACTAAAATAATTCTTTTACGGTATTTAATATTTCTACTTTGAAAATATTGTAATATATAGCAAAAACAGCTAGGGAAATAATAAAGAGATACAGTATTAGGAATGAAACAATAATTTTTAATGAAGTAAATCACAAAAATAAGGCTCTGTAAACGTATAAGATGTCGTCCAAGTAGCTTAGTACAAGTTATGGAAAGAAAAGCAATTAAAATTATAAAAAGAATATTAAATTCACAATAATTTGAAAAGTACAAATTATTGAACAATGCAATCTTAAGAGCTCTTAACGATAATTTCACAATAAAATTTACCAATGATCTGAAACTCGATTTTGCAAGCCAAAGAAATATGACTTTTCTCCTTATTCATAACTGATTTCCATTGTGCATGTCTAAAGAAGTTTGTCAAAATATGAACATTTGAAATATTTTTAATATATGTTTAAACAATTTGTCTAGGTGTAGTTAAAATATACTTACTGCATAAGATGTGTTTCATCAGAAATTTCAAAGTGATGAACGAAAAATTTGTTAACGAAATTTTTCATAGTATTGTACTACTGATTTTAAGTAAAACTGTTTTTTTCTTACGACATTGTAACATCCTGCCATACAGAAACATATTTTTTTCTGTTTAATTTATTATAAATTTAGGTTTAATTCATATTTTCACCAAAAAACAATTTCTTAAATGAATAAATTAATGTTGACTGAATTAATATTATGCGAGCTTGAGCACTAATACGTGTTTGGGCATTATACATAACTTGCCGCATAGTTGGTTATTTTTAAGTCACAGTCCTGAAGTTTTTGTTAAATATTAAAACACTGAGCAAAGAACATAATTCAACCATAATATGAATGTTATTATCATTTTCTTACATATTTTTGACTAACTGATAAACCGTCGATTCTCAAGATAAAGATACTTTCACGTTTAACATTTTAAAGTAAAAGATACTTTTATATAAAATATAATGAAACACAAAATTAACTTATCGTCTGAAACTTTTTAAAAATTAAAATGAGAATATGAGTTTAACCAAACGATTTCACTGTCAAAAATAATTTTCTCCGTGAGTTTTTGATAAACTGTAAAGCAAAAGATTTTGAACTGCGCATGCGTAGTGGAAAAATGTTTTTTTTTAAATTAAGAAAAAATAACTATTTAAGGAATTGTTACGAAACCTTCATTATTTCCTTCCTTATACATCATAGTATTCGTGAACAAAATTTGAAGAAATTCTGTTCTGTAGTTTAGATTTCTATAACGTATAAAAAATTGCGGTTTCAGATTTATTTATATAGAATATCATTACAGTAAAATATTAAAGATTCTTTCATAATTTAAGAAAATTTACAAACGATTTTATTCTCTTATTTATTATTAATAGTCTATTAGACTTAAAATCCAACACATTTTAAAGCTTTTTTATTTTCTAAGAAACGATACGTTTGTTCTCTTTTATTTTCAACTTTTGCTTTTGGCAATATCATTTCACTAATAGCTAATTAAGTAAATTCTAACCGATTGCATCAGCATGAAATTTTTATTCCTTCAAGAAACATCGGTGAGTTGTTCTGTTTTAAAAATATTAGAAACGAAATGCAAGTTACTTCTAATTAATTTTTACTTTTTTCAAAAATTTTGTGCATATTTTTGATAATTTCTTTGATATAAAAATAATTCTATTATCATTTCAAGACGCTGAATTTTATTTTCACTCAAATTCATTATCAAATTCAAAAGAAATTCAGCAAATAGCTGTAGAATGTTTATGAGTTTAGTGTAAATGTGAATACTTTTTGCAGTTGGTAATGAGTTGGATATCGCCGATTCCGAATATGGAGACCCAAATCACAAGAATGGTAAATACTTGTTTCATTGTAACTAATCATGAATAAGTAGTGCAAAAATATATGTCATGATAATCCTTCGTACAACGCAGAATCGTACACAATTTTGTGCAGAGAATTATTGAAGCTATAAAAGTTAAAAATAATTAAATTAAGAATTACAGTTTAGACGCTATTTATAAATTTATCTTGCTGCCTTCTGTAAATGATAAATCCTAATCTTTTTATAAATAGCATATTTCAGTTTATAATTCTAAAATGTAATACATTCCGAAATTCTGACGATATTACATTTAAGATAAACTATTTCTGAAAAGAATATTACCAAATTTCTATGCCTATAATTTTGTAAATATTCCCGATGTAAAGAGTTTCATAAAAAAGAAATAAATTGCAGCTTATGTTTTTATGTAGAGGAAGTAGATTAACTTTGTTGAATCGAATTAGATATTTTACGATGTTAACCATCAAAATGCAACCATTTCTGAAGAAATTTTGTCTGAAATTTAAGTTGCAAAGAAGATATTCTGATGAAAATGTATAAAACTTCTGAAATGTCTAAAACTTTATTATTTTAATGGAGATTTGTTTCACTTTTGAATTTTATTCTATTTAGTAAATATACATTTATCCCCTTTAAATATTGTACAATAAACGTATATATTTATCCATGAAATTGTCTGAATGTATCATTTTCTAATTTGTTTTATAATTTGTTGAATTAAGAATGAAAAACAGAAATTGAAAAAAAATTATAACAGTTCTTCCCAGAAGTTCATGGAAAAATTATTTCATAATTATTTTAGCAATTGAATAAATCACACGCATTTTTAATAAGTATACGACTTCGCAAGAACGCTACTATTTAAAAAGAAATGAGAAAGAATACAATACATGTTTGAAAAAGTCGATGTGATAACAACTGGCATATATAATTTGTTTTTTAAGTATAGGTGTCCGACATTTCAATAGCCGACCAAAAGTCTCATAAATGTTTTAACACAAAAATCAGCTTTATTATATAACTGTTTCAAACTCTCGTATCCATTTAAATTCTTAAAATGAATTAACTGTATTAATATGTTTTTCATAAATGTTTAATTCTTTTATATATGTCGACAGTTAGATAGCCAATTCCAAATGGGCATGTTATTCCATTCGACATGCATCCTTATCTAAATGTGTGTATGCTAACTATGCATTGACGAACGATTTCTAACGGAAAATGTGACTATATTGTTTTAAAATTTTTCGATATGTACAGGTGTTATGAAGGTTTGCATAATCCATGTAATAGCTTATTTCTATTGGAAATTCCTAAATCTTTTCTGCCAAATCAATAGTAAATAAATTCCTTGTTTTCTGGACAAAGATTGCCAATATATTTCGCAATCATTTTAACGGCCTGCTGTAACGATTTAATGTTTCATTACTCTTTATCTTCACAGTTAATTCAGTGGAAGTTTTTCGTTAATATTATATAGTTGTTGATACAATAAGAGCCTAAAAATATGAAGCCAGTTCATAAACTTTTGGGACCACCATTTTCAGATTCTGTTAAATAAAATTTATTTTTCAGACTTTCTCAAAAACCTTATATGGCTATTTTAAGATCTTAAGCGCGTTTTATAAATTTTTATTTAAAATAAAAATAATAAAATGTTAAATTAATGTAAGAAATCTTGAATTGAATTCCAATTCCATAACCTTTTGGGAAGAGCTACAGTATCACTTTATCAAAGCATTTAAACTTTGTAATATTTTCTGTTTCCAAGCGAAATCATGTCGCCTCCAAAGGAAGCTCATCGGCTACAAAGAGGGTGCACCCAGGGATTTCAAACCGGGTGCACCCTGGCTGACCTTCCGTGAGGCTCTAAAAGGTGGGTTGAGTGCTATTCAGACCCATTAGATCCAAATTCTTTTCAAGTTGCGATAGAGTCTAAATTTTAACTTTTAGCCGAAAATTAGTCATTTCATTAAATTTTGAGTATTAGATATCGTGGTTTATTCGAATATTAAAAGAATGTTTTGCAAGTAAATTAATTATTCAATATATTTGTGCTTTTAGTTTAGTCTATTTAAATGATGAGCGTTCTAAATATTTCCCAAAGCATTTTTTGAATTACTTATTATGGCAATAATGTGCTTCTCGATATTATAACTCTCTTAACAGAAGTCACGCACAACAAATACCTTTGCTTTACTTCAGCGATATGTTAGGCTACCTCTTTTATTAATTTCAGTAAAAAATCATTTTAATGACGTCTAAAATTATAAAATGCAGTGTTATGCATTTCATCGCTCTGTAAAAGAACCATTTAGAAAGCAATTTCGCCACAAGGGCTGCCATCCTACAGGTGTATACTTTTGAAGATTGGAATAAAATTTCAAATATTTATTTCTTTGGAAATAGTGAAAAATGTTCAATAAACAGGATGGAAATGATGATATTATCATCCGTTAGAGATTCTTTCAGAAATTTAATGACACTACGAATGCATTCTATTGTTCTCTGTTGATGTTCCAAAGGGCCAAGTCCCATGTCCACATTTATGTGACAAACTACCACCGGCGGTTGAATATCGCTAAGAAAGCTGTAATTGGGACAAAACAAACATCGATTTGGTTGGTTAATATTCATTTAATTGGTAAGATATGCAATTAATTGAATGATCTGGAAAATTCAATTTAAATTTTAGTTACAGAAACATTTTTTAGTATCCTACTTGTCTTCAGTTAAATAATTTTTGATGATAGCAGTCTATTCATATTTAAACAACTTTTATTTTTAAAATGATCTTCAATCTTAAGAGCCGATGAAAAAACATTGCAGCTGTTTCAAAATTAGAATGTTTCTTTATGTGTCTGCAATTACTGATTCACACAATGATGTATTATCAAAGAAATCAGTAGATTATTAAAATTTGTAATATCATAATAATATAATATGAAAGTAAGATATGAGGAATCATATAAAATATTATTTGTCGAAATCGAAATTTAGTGATTGGATGCTTTCAAAGACTTTTGGAAAGAGTTTGCGAAATACCCGCGGTGCATACTTATAGATTGAAAATTGAATTCAAAAAAGTATTATTGAATACAACATTTAGAAGTGCACAAAACGAGACTTATCCCAGTTTCTGAAGAATTCTACTCTTTTTCCGACAAACATCAGCCGAATTATTCTTTATTAATTTGTAAACATATACTATTATATGATTGGTGTATTTTAAGTTGCTTACAAATCTATATAATTCATTAGTTAGCAATTTTTTTATTCCTGATTTTTTCCCAATTTTTTTTTTCAAATTGTAGCTTATTTCATAAAACTATTTTCTTTATAAAACTCATCAGAGAATACAATAACTTCTAACATATAAATTTGAACTTAAGTTTCCATTAACAGATTCCTTTTTGTTTCCACACTTTTCTTAAGGGTAGTGCCCTAATAACATTTAATGGCATGTAAAAATCTTGCTATTAGTTCTTATGTTGAATTACATTACTGCAAAACCTTATGTATCATTACCAATGACATTACTATTTAGAAAACCTTACATTTATTTCTACATTAACGAAAATTCATTTCTTCATAGATGTTAGCGGTGAACAATATGTATATCCCGGATCACGACGTCTACTAATGTGTAAGTATTTTTACTTTTTTTCTTGCACTGAACAAGACTAAATAAGCAATACTAAACAGTGAGTTTTGAAAAATTCACGACAACCATAGTTTTGTGGTTTAATATCGATCATAATGTCCACAATTTGTCACTTTTTAAAAAATAATATTTTCACTCGTTTTACTTCTCAAAATAATATATTATTTTAAATATGTATCTTATTTACTTAATTTCAAAACACTTATTTAGTAAAATATTTAAAAATTTGCTATAAATATTATTCTTTTTTATTTATTAATAATTTTTATTTATTATTTTTTATTTATTAATAATATTCTTTGTTATGAAATATTTAACTTCTTTATTGAATGTGTAGTGAACATAGTCAATGTCATGCTATGTTTCTTTTCATGTTCACTGTATTATTTTCTTGTTCATAAGAGATTTTTTTTCCATAAATATCTTTAATATCTATATTGAAAAATCTGATAAGTTCCTCTATGTTGGAAGAACATAAACACTTAATGTTAATGGAATGTGTGAGCAATACTTTTAATGTTAATCGATGCTCTATAATAATTCTTTCTATTCACACTCTAGGAGAAAGGTTTCTGAACACAATATGAACAATTTTTATCACACTTTGCTATTGCAAGGTTTTATTTAGGAATTTTTAATTGCAACTTAATATTTTTTCCACTTCTCTTATATGCTTTCAATGATAGTAAATTGCTATTAACTGATTCGTTTCTTTGTTGTTGTGGATTTGTGCATGCTTAGTAAACTCGAACTGTAATGGATTTTGCAATGAAAACAATAGAATTAAAAATTAAAATAGTTTTCTTTTTACAATGTTCTGTCAATGATGTGTAATTATAACATGGTATTTTAAATCGTTTTATGCTATCATCTTTATTCAACAACTGAAAACTGAAAAAAGTAAAGCATGAAAAAATATAGGTATTATTTTTGTGAGGAAATGAAGAACTTATAGTTAATACAATTCGTATAAAAAATTGTTTACACTTAAGATATAAAGGCGTTCAAACCCTTCAATAAAATTCAATTATTTGAAAATTGCTTATCCTTAACGTAATATTTAAAAAAATGCTTAACTACGTAATTTATTTTTCCCCATTTGAATAGCAAATTGCTGAATTTCTAATAGTAAATTTGTGTGAAGTCAGAAAAAGGTTCTATCTTTATTTATAGAGGTTAAAAATGGTTATAATAAATAAATTCAAAATCATATTATAAATGGGTATAATGTATCTTTTCTTGAACTTTGTCTATTAAGGACAGACCGCGCAATTATGAGGTGTTTTATAATCAAAAAACATAACATCAATGAAAAACTCTAATGATATTAATATTTCAGATGATGAGGAGGAAGAGCTATCAAACGATATCGATTTTGGTTTTAACGAAGGTAAGTAGAAACCAAGTAATCATTTTAAAACTTTGATATTTTCCAATGTCAGAATTTTGGGATATTAAATGCAGTAAATAAAACAAATGAAATCCATTGCTTATCAAAATTTATCTGTTTTAAGTTCAAGTTTAAAAAATAAGTACTAGTTTAAGAGAGGTCTTTATAAAATTTCTAAAGAGGACTTTGTTATATAACCCGTATAAAATGATTGAAGAAGAGTGTAATCTAAGAATTTAAGTAAGTTAAAAGACTAGATAATCAAAAGCAGTTAAACAACTTTTCTATCAAATGCAAAGTCAGGAAGCATGCGAAATAAAATGCATGCAAAATATAAAACTTTAGAGAGTTTCACCTATTATGTCCATATTCTTCATTTTAATTTACATACAGATGATATATTGGGTTAATCTGTCTTGTTATAATGCTTCTATTTGTTATAAATTTCATAAGAGCTTGTTGTTGTTGTTGATGATCCCGAAGATCAGCAGAGCTATATCAGGTCCATGAACCTGTGTACTCTGAAGAAATCCAAAGTCAATAGAGGATTAGAAACAAGATCCTGATAGGAAAGCCCCAGGCATTAAAGAATATGATCAGGTGTGGCCTGTTCTGCAGTACATTTTGGGCAGATCTCAAAACACTTAGAATTATCAGAGAAAGTCAAACTTCTGATATGTCCACTAAGGAAGCGGGTAAGAGTTGTTTGGTCGCGTCTGCTGCAGTCAATTGATAGACAGCCACCTGGGCGAGAACCCTGATACCAGTGATGCACCGGTGGAATGAGCCAGATAGTTTTATTCTTGCATTTAGCTCTAGAGAACAGCTCCAAGTAGGTGAGAGGTGCAGAAGGCACTGAAGCATCATCAGCACCTGCTCTAGCAAGTGCATCTGCAATCTCGTTACCTTGGATGTTGACATGAGAAGGAATCCACTGCAAGTGAATCCGGTAAGATACTGAGAGACTTTTAAGTTTATTAAGAATATTCATTCTTGTATTATCTCTTACTCTATGCCAATTGGCCAAATGCTGGATAGAACTTCTGCTATCTGATAAGAGCTTAATTAGCATTAAAAACAAATATAATACATTTTATTATGAAAAACAGTGCATAATGGTGAAAAGGAATGTGATAAAAATAGTATATTATGAATCAAATAAAAAGCAACCAGGCTTAAACTTCACACTTCCATGATGTAATTAGTATCTAGGTATATAAATCGTCCCAAACAGAATCACCCTATCAATAAATCCACCGAATATAGAGGTTAAAACTATTAGTAATAAAAAGAAGTCTTTGCTTAAATTATAAGCTTATAACAATAAATTTATTTTTAAAACTTGTTAATTTTTTTCTTAATAGGTGAAAGATATCTACCTCCTACCTATACTGATGATCGTGTTCTTAATAATCGAAATTTTCAAAACTCTTTTCATCCTTCAGGTAAAATTTAATAAATATTTACATCTTTTCAAAATTGTTGTTTCTAATTTCAGAAAAATTTAGTTTCGAAATCAGAAATGATGATTGGAGAGAAGTTTTGCCAATGTCATCTGCTAATTTTCTTCTTTGTTTTTTAGATATAAAATATAATCCAAATATCGGTAAGCATGCAGGTAAAGGAATTTTTATTTCATATGTGAAGAAAAAATCAATTATTCATTTTTTACAAATCTTGTCATTTTACCTAATTATGTAGAAAAGGATCTTGGAAAATAAAGCAGAGATGTTTTGAAATATATTTTTACTGAACTTTTCTAAACACACCTCGGTTTATTCAGTAAAAAATGCATATCAATGCTTAATAAAAATTTGTCATTTCATTTTCAGATACCTCGTATCCCTCAGCTCAGTCACCAATGTCCGACAAACAAAAGCTTATATATTTTAAAGTTCCAGGTGAATATTGAACTTTTTACTTTACAAACGATGATAAACTTAAGGCTGTTTTCAGAAGGATTAAAATTTATAACTTTAATTGAAAAACTCTTTTTTTTTCAGAAGTGAAAACTATCCCAATTGATAGTTTTCCCACAGGTAACTAAAATTTTAGTTTATATATCCTGTTTAAAAATTAGTTTGCAGTATGGACATTATTTTTCCCGAATTTGTAAAAGGCATGTAGAATGTCGAATCATTTCAGGAGCTAAAGAATGTATTTTCAATAGAATTTCCGAATATTCCTTTTATTATTTGTTACAAACATATATTTCGTACTTAGTCTTCTCTAGGTAGAAAGAAGAATAGAATAATAAGATGAGAATAACCTTATATTGTTATTGTTATAATTTTATCTTTGGGATGCGTTTAGAATGAAATAAAAGAGAAATTTAAAGTATGTTTATTTTGTTTTATAGATGCACAAAATTATCAGAAAATGGATTATAGTGCAGGTAAGTCAAACACTGATTTATTTTATGATTACAAATACTTAAAATTATAAAACAAGAGATACCACTTACAATAAAATTTATCTTAAACATTCACAGTATTCAACGGTTTTTCTTCAAACTAAACCCTCCATATAATATATTCAAGCTATTGTAATTTCTTCCAAGAATTTTATAAAATTCTCGATCTCGTATGATGCCTATGATTGTAATTTATTATGATAATATTAGAAAACATTAGGCGAGTTTAAAATTAAATATTTTTCAGGTTACATTCCCAGCCCAAATATGCCTCGGTCTGATCCAAGAATAATTGGTTATTACATTTTCAAAGGTAAATAATGATAGAATATTTTTACATTGATAGATATTTTTTGCCCGTTCTGTAAGTTGTTGAAAAACATCAATAACTTACAATTCATTTTGAGGTCTTAAGAAATATTCTTCTCTTTTCCAGGTCCTCCAAATAACCAAAATAAAGCTTATGCAACAGGTGACACAAATTCCTTTTTTATCTACATATGCACCTCATGAATTAAATATTCAGTCTGCTAATCAATTTGAATTTTTAATTGATTGCTTGGGTTTAATACGAAAGCGTTTTCGTATTGGCTTTAAGTTTCTCGTCATATGCTAAAATAAACGATTTTCTAAGAACTTTGCAATAATATAGGAATGAAATTGAACGTTTGTTATTAGTATTTGAAACTCATTTTTGAGAGATAGTAAGAATAATTACATAAAAGAATATTCTATTTTATGCCCAGAAAGAAATATTGCAAAACAAATTATTTTATCAGTGGTTCAAGGATTATATCTGCAAACCGACTCAACAATTTTCTCTCTTTTTATGTTAGTTTGCTTTTGAAATATAGAAAATGAAAAATGGTGTTAATATTCTATAATAGTAAAATGTGTATTCCATGTCTGATTTTCAAATGAAGTAATACATTTTAAAAGAAGTTATTTAAATGGGATAGAATCGCTAAATGCATTTATACATTTAGAAAAATTGGTCAAAATATAAATGAATATATTAGGTACGCGTATATGACCCATTTATTTTAAGAATTAAAACCAGATTTTCTTATCGAATCCCTAAAATAAAAGGCTTATGTTTAATATCAGGTTCAAATTTAAAAATAAATGCTGACATAATCTTTATGAAAATTTCATAAATGTATATAGTTTCAATTAGAAAAAAGTGTAGAGATACAATAAATTTCAAAATTGTCTCTAACGCGAATATATACATATAAGTATGTTTCATCTGTCAAATAATATCGGTGCATTTAAAATATTCTAGTAAATTTATGAAAACTGCCAAAAATTTTTACCAGCTTGCGCTGAGATTTTCTTTATTAATACGACATCATATGCAAAAAATCATATATTTTGACATTAAGTCTCAATTACAATTTTAAAAAGGAGTATACACTTTTGTAATAGCGAGGAGAAGAACAGACATATCTGATAAATTTTTCTCTTTCAGATGCCGATCACAACCCAAACTTTTCGACACAGGATAGTACACATGGGGCTCAATATTTTCCTTTTCCAGGTAACTGATGAGAATAATCTTGTATTATCATTATTGTTATATTGTTGCTCTTGGAATGCGTTTAGAATGAGATAAAAGGAATTAAAGAATATTTATTGAAAAAATTTAAGAATTATTTAAAAGAAAAATTTAAGAATTATTTAAAAGAAAAATTTAAGAATATTTTATTGTTTTTGTTTTATAGATGCACAAAATTATCGGAACATAGATTACCGTGCAGGTGAGTTTTAACATTTTGTTCAGCAATAGGAATTTCCTTTGAAAATCTCACAAGTATTTCATTTCTAAAACTGAAAAGAACGGAAATTATCTGCTGCAAAAATTTAAAAATTGCCTTGGCTCTTATGAGGCGTACACTGTGTTTTAAATTAGAAGAATTGATGATACATTATTTTTCATAACGGAGAAAAATTATTTTTCACAATGAAATGTGTAATGTTTTCGACTTTCTAAACTGAGATATTTTTCTCTTTTTCCTGAATTCTTCATAATTAAGTTTTTTTTTAGATAATGCTTACAACCAGAATTATCCACCACAATATGGTCCAAGAATGCTTGCACATTACAATTTACCTTGTAAGTACTGTAAATCATCGTTTCCTAGGCTTTTATGTACGTTGCATATGTTTTTATCTGTAGTACAAAAACTCCATTATGAGTAACACTTTTTTGTTCTTAGATGATCAAGGAGCAACCAATATTCATCAAGAAACAGGTACATTGAAATTCGGATATTTGTATGAAATGGATAATTTAACAAGTCATATAAAATTTTATTGATAATTTAATAGATTTTATTTGCCTGAAATCCATACATTCTAGTTATAACGATAATAAAATTTTGTTAAGAAACTTGCAATTATAATTTGATTAACGGCAACTTTAACAAGAAGATGTTTCACTTTACAGAAAAAAGAAGACTGCATAAAAGAAGTTATCGTACAGGTAAATAGTTTAGTTTAAATGGATAATATAAAATGTAATGTAATGTGAAAACTACATTCACATCGTATCGATAATATTTCCCTTGATATGTTTATTTAAGTATCATAGATACGCTTTATTGTGATGAGTTATTAGTATTGTTACAAAAACCGCCTGGTCTGTCCAACAGTCCAACAAGCAGGTAATGGAGAACGACGTTTAATTCACGAATATTCGGGAAAACAAGAAGTGCAGAATACAAGAAAAACAGTGCTTACACAAATTAGCAACACGAACAGACAGCAAATCACTAATAATAACAACAACAACAGAACTTTCAGTACCTCTCGGCGTCTATCAGCTTACCAGCTAGCACAGCGGAAAAAACTTCAAGGAGTTTCGCACTCCTAAGTCGATCAAACACGTTTCCAGACGTTCAGCAACTCCGGGTATTTGTAGTCTTCCCGGCAGGGCGTGACGTCACATGGAATCATCTAGTAGATCTTCGCTCCTGATAGAGATAGCAAGAAAGTTCTGATATTTTTGGGATCCTACATTTTGTAGCCAAGGTCGGGGTCAATGGGTTCCATTTCCCCGGCATTCTCATAAAGTCTCTGAAGATGTCTCTTTTCATCCATAGGACTAACTTTGGTGGAAGCGACATTTCATGTTCGTAACAATATGTATTGTAGAAAATATATTTTTACTGTGATACATCCATAATTATTAAAATTGCTTCGGATAAATACTCAGACGCATTTTTAAGCTTCATGAGTAAGAAGAATAGGATGGTCTACTCAAAGTTCTCCTGAAATAAAGGCAGGAATTTGTGCAACGTTGATGGGCGGGTGCATTTAATACTAGAAAAAATACGGTTTTAAAAAGCGATATAATATATTAATGGTTTGCTCTTTAAGAACATTGCACAAATTTGCCGGGTAATTGCAAAATTCTTAGTTAGTTTACTTTTATAATACAGAAAAATTACGCAACTAGAAGATTGTTGCTTCGAAATAAAATGTTACATGATCAAAAATAAAATATAGGACATAATGATTTCTTGGAAAAATGTTCGAGTGAAATATGAAACTTGTTACTGATATGGACAAGGAAAACGAAATACTTTTCAATTAGTGAATAATTTTCTTCAAATTTCCCAAGAGTTCGATCATGTAATTTCGCGGGTTTAGTAGGGTCCTACTTTTCGCATCCCTTTCCATATGGCTTTGAATCCCCTAGATGCATGGTTCTCATATTAAGGGAAAAGAAACTCTATGACGTTAATTTCATTTTCATTTACTGGTTTTTTCCTATGACGTAAGTAACCAAGGTTATTGTACACTTGATTGAATCAGATATGAAAGTTCACAAAATAAATATAATGGTGATTATTATTAATTTTATCAAAATTTCATAAGCTAGTCCAAAGAGAAATATAACTCTTTTTCAGACAATCACTACAATTCAGATCCAGAATGTGATTATCCTATTGATGGGTATGAAAACTGACAAGGCAAACAATGAACTAATAATATTCATGCTTTTCATAAATATTCATTTCTAATGATTGTTATTAATTATATTTATAATCAAGTATTATATTGGCTATAATGTATATTAATTTTATTACTTATTAATCATAATCATTAACTTATTCTATAATTAATTTTATTCGTATTTCAAATAAATTTC
Organism: Araneus ventricosus; assembly: GCA_013235015.1. Classification (NCBI taxonomy): domain Eukaryota; kingdom Metazoa; phylum Arthropoda; class Arachnida; order Araneae; family Araneidae; genus Araneus; species Araneus ventricosus. Next base: position 72,065 of record BGPR01000497.1, on the reverse strand, counting down.
TTTATGCTGGACAAAAGAGAAAAACTCTCATAATCTTTTCTTACTACATCTGATAATTCTCTTTCAGAGAATTCCTTTAATCCAGATCAAAGATTTAATCATCGTACGACTGGAAATAGATACAGACATGGTAAGCATTGAAGTATTATTCATGATTTTCTTCAATACTTTTTCAATTATTATTAATATTTATTGTTAATTATAATTAAAAATTTATTCCGTTATTAATTTATACATAATTAATATGAATATCTTTGCTGTTTCGAAAAGCAATGTAATTGCTTCTTATTCTATCCAACAAATTTCTTTCAGGGAATGATTTCAATCCAGATCCAAGATTTGATCATCGTACAATTAGATATGTAGACAGAAATGGTGAACATTAAACTATAAATTATACTTTTTAACGATATTTTTTTCAATTATTACTAGTTATTTCAATTAAAATTATAAAATTTATACTGTTATACTCATTTCACTCATATGAATACCTTTAATATGGTGTTCCAAAGGAAAATATAATCGCTTCTTACTCAATCCGATAATTTTCTTTCAGGGAATTCCTTCAATTCAAATTCTCAATTTGCACCTAGTAAGAACGGTGATAGAAACAGAGAAGGTATTGATTGAACCACAATTTATGCTTTTCGTCAATAACCTTTTATAATTATTTTTATAACACACTCTTAATTATAATTTAAAATTTATTCTATTAAAAAGTTATCTGTATTTCATATGAATTTCTTTAATATATTGTAAAGCCATGAAAAATTCAAATTTAATATATTTAAGCACAAAAAATATGCATAGATCTATCATAAATCCTTTGTCAAAAATAATTCAATAAACAAAAGAATTAAAATATTTGGGCTTGACTTTTGATTCACACATTTCATGGATGTTTCATATTAATAAGATATTTAATTACAAAAAACAAAATACAGAAGAAGTAAACAATAGTGATAACAATATACCTTTTGCTCACAACGCAGCAGTTTCCAGTGTTTGCATCAACAGTATTGGCTATAATCAACTAATCAATTAAGATAGAATAAAACAAGAAAAAACATGCTTCAATAAAAATTATAATACATTAAGATTAATCAAATAAAATGGAAAAAATAGAAGAGAACTCGAATGGAGAACTTTTTCAAAGTGCCACTAATTCTAATATGGATAAGTTTTCTGGCAAGGGAATGGCTTAATAGTCGAATAATACTCCCTCTGTGGCCTGAATTTATCCCATAATTGAAATAGCGTTAAGCTCATATTAATAAGCTTAGAGACAAGATAACTAAGTTACGAGAAAAATATCTGAGCTATTTTAGATATACAGCCAGGGATTGTTTAGGAGATTCGTTTGGGAGTTATAGAACGAAAAATATTTTATGGAAAAGAAATCTGGTTCCAAGGAAATGTTATAAGAGGGAAATTATTACAAATTCAAAGAATAGGTCTCCTGACGATATCTGACAAGCATGAAACAGGTCTACGTTAACAGTGAATCCATTGATGGGTTTCCCACCTATAGATATTAAGATCAAAGAAGAAACAAATATAGCATCAATTGAAAGATATCAAGAATTTAGAAGAAAATAGAGTCCCTATCAAACATGGAGACCTTTAATGAAAAAAATTACTTTGAAGGAAATGCAATTATTTTTACAGATGAATCAAAGCTTAATGATCGAATTGATTATGAAATGGTTGCTTTTGAAGATGGAAACGAAAATGAACATGAAATGTGGAGATTAAATTGATTCAACAGTAATTGTCACCGAAATGGTAGAAATCAAAGAAGCCGCTAGTTACTGTAAAGTAAGCGAAATAGCTAAAACTTATTTCGGATTGAAGTTCAGTTTTGGTTTCATCGGGTCATTAGGAGAAAATAGAAAATTTATTCGGGAAATTAAAAATAATTTAAAAGATATTACAATAATTATAAGATATAGCGTTATGATATTAAAAATAATTCTCTGCTTTGATGGTTTAGGGTCCATGCTGGTAACGGAGGAAATGAGAGAAACCGTTTACTTCGCTATGAAAGCCATTGAAAAGGAAGAAATTGACTTTTATTTTTATAAGACCAAACTATGGACAAAAACGGGAATGAAAAATATATTATGCAAAACAGGCAAACGTTGTGGGGTTATTCAAGCAAAGATATAAAAGCTAATTTTGCATACAAAGATTAAAGGAAAAAACTTAGTCGATTATTATTTAAATCAGATTATCACAGTTCGCAGAGTATTTAAAGTCTACCAAAACAAATTCTTTGGCAAGAGTTCCTGTGTTTCAGCGGAAGAGATTAAATTATTGTGAAGCATGCAAGTCTTAAGTATGAAAAATGGGGAGATATAACAGACACTCACTTTAAAAGAAACGGCAGCTTCATAAAAGAACTTCGGCAGGATAGCCAATCAAGAGAAAGTATAAAATAAATAGTTAAAAATATTCTAGTTCGGGAGATGGAAAATGTAAGGTAAACGGGGTGGGGAGGTAGAAAGATATTGTGACTTATAAAAACTTTTCACATACTAAATTTTTTTTATTCCAAATGTTTAAAAATGTATCTAAATTCAAAATGTGAATTTTGTTGAAAATTTTCACCGTTAAGTATATAATTTTTTATAATTTTATATAATTCCTCAAACCGTAGCTTCTTTGTTTTTTCCACCCTATATTAGTAGGCGACCAAATTTGTTACACTTCTTTTGGATGAAATGATAAATCGACATACAGTAAATATATTAAGATATTTGGCCAAAATGTACATTATTCCTTCTTTCTTTTTATTATCTTCATTTTTGTTCTTGAATAACTGCATTTGATTACAATACATACATTTATTTTTTATTGCTGCTGTATGGTACTATTTTGTAGGCTTGCTACATTTTTAGTATTTTACTCTAATTTCTCGTCCTTTTACCCTACTGCAATTGATTTTTTATGTTTCATGAGATTTTTGTACTGTGTGGTGTTATTTTCTATCACCCCGTTTTCTTTTCTTTCATTATTATTATTTTGATTTTTTAAAACGCTGTTTAGTTACCGTAAACGGGGTTACTTTACACTCGAGGAGGTAACCAGTATGATATTTTCGATGAAAATTGAAATAGGGACTAACTTTTTAAGAGTACGGGACTGAGATATTATTTCTCGTTTCTTGGCAACACTGAGTAGTACATTTCATTCCTTAAACGTATATAACAATCATTCAGGTTGTTTCAACACGAAGAAAATATTGGGCCAGTTTTTCAACTCAAATTTTAGTGCAGAAAAATTTGTCTCTGGTAAAGAAAGTAGGTACAACAATTCTGAAGGCAAGTGCATTTAAATGTGAAAGATAATAGACCTAGCTTTACTTTTGTTGCTTTGAATGCCATTTATATTTGTTAGTTAAGTCGTAATTAATTTTTTGTGGCGTGGGGTAACTTTGCACCAAAAAAGAGGGTTTTGATCCTCGTATGACTGAATATAGAGAAAGAAAAGGTAAATATTGAGCAAACTCATGCCTTGCTTTCATGCCTTTAATATATATTATTTTCTAATTATTAATTATATGTTATTTTAATCAAATTAAAAAATTATTAGATTGTTAATTTATCCATATTTCATAAGAATATATGTGCTGTTCCAGTGGAAATACAACTTATTCTATCTGAAAATACTTTTCTGAGAATTTCTTCAATTCATATTGAACTGATTATTATTTTATTAATCATAATTATAAATTTTATCCATATTTTATATGAATTTTCTTTCATGTGCAAGTTCAAATGGGAAAATAATTACTTATTAATCTGTAGGATTATTCTTTTTTCAGAGAATTCAAGAGAACAATATAAGCCTGGCACGTTTCGATATAGAGACGGACAAGGTAAACATTGAACTCATATTCATGTTTTTCATCAACATTCTTTCCTAAATTTCCGATTTATACAGGTAAAAAGAGGATAATTTATCAAATATTATATATTTTTCCTTGTAGGAGCAGATTATAATCCTTTCTATTACTATGATTACAGAAATAACAAATGGCAAGTTAAATTGGAAGTTCAGAAGAAGACAATTCAGAACGAGCTGTTCAGTTATATCTGACCATTACAGTATTTCATTTATTTTTTAAAAATTAATGTGTATAAATATAAAGTAACTTTATATTTTCACAACGTCAGAACTTTCAGGGTTACAATTATCGAGCAGGTGATTGTTTAACTAATAACTGATCTATATGATGTGAACTGAAATTAATCTTTTTATTGATAAGATGAAGCAAATGTTTCGATAATTATGGGAAGATGAGAATTTAATAAATTTTATATGTTTCTTCCTTATAGGAGCTCCCTATAATCCCTATTATTACTACGATTACAGAACTAACAAATGGATAGGTAAATTAGTTTAAAATTCAAAACCGAATGATTAGTTAAATCTAACCATTAATGTGTCTCATTTATATCTAAAAAAATAAGTTTGCCTAGATACTAATTTACTTTGTATTTTCAGAACGTCCGAAACCATGGGATATCAATTATCGATCAGGTAATTGTTTTACTAATCAATAATCTATACGATGTGGGCTGAAACTTATCTTTTGAGTACTAAGATGAAACAAATGTTTTCGTACTTATAACAAGAGGAGAATTTAACAAATTTTATTCATTTCTTCCTTATAGGAGTTCCCAACAATCCTTACTATTACTATGATTATAGAAATCGCAAATGGATAGGTAAATAAGAAGTTTACAATTCTAAATGGGCTTTTCTTTTATATCTGACCATTACTACGTTTCAATTTTTAAAAAAATTCAGTGTGCTTAAATATTAAGTGACTTTATATTTTCAGAGCGTCCAGACGCCCGAGATATGAATTATCGAGCAGGTAATTGTTTAGAAATCAATAATCTATTTAATGTGGGTTGAAATTTATCTTTTGAGTACTAAGATGAAACAAATGTTTCTGTGATTGTAGCAACAGGAGAATTTAAAAAAAATTATATATTTCTTCCTTATAGGAGTTCCCTTTAATCCTTATTATCACTATGATTACAGAACTAACAAATAGTTAGGTAAAAAAGTAATTTAAAATTCAAAACGGTCTGATCGGTTATATCTGACCATTATTCCGTTTCATTTATTTTTAATCAGTCTGTCTAAATACTCAGTTACTTTATATTTTCAGAACGGCCGAAACCCTGGGATACCAATTATCGATCAGGTAATTGTTTTACTAATGAATAATCTATACAATGTGGACTGAATTATATTAATAGGTTTACTAATAAATAAATAATCTATATAACATGGTCTGAAATTTGTCTTTTTAGTACTAACATAAAATAAATGTTTCCATACTCATAGAAAATGAGAATTAACAGATTTTATGCATTTCTTTTTTATAGGAGCATCCTACAATCCTTTTTATTACTATGATTATAGAAATCGCAAATGGATAGGTAAATAGAAGTTTATAATTCTAATTCTTTATATCGACATATTATTGATCTTCATTTATTTAAAAAAATCAGTGTGCCTAAATATTAAGTGACTTTATATTTTCAGAACGTCCGAACGCTCGAAATATCAGTTATAGAGGAGGTAATTGTTTTACTTATCAATAATATATATAACGTGGGCTGAAATTTACCTTTTTATTACTAAGATGAAACAAATATTTCCATAATTATGGCAAGAGGAGAATTAACAGATTTTATGCATTTCTTCTTTATAGGAGCTCCCTACAATCCTTACAATTTCTATGATAATAGAAATCACAAATGGATTGGTAAATAAGAAGTTTACAATTCTAAACGGGGTCGTTTAGTTATATCTGAGCATTATTGTGTTTTATTTATTTATTTTTAAAAAAAATTAATGTATGTAAGTATTAAGATACATTTTTATTTTCAGAACGTCCTAATCCCCAGGATATCAGTTACCGAGCAGGTAATTGTTTTATTGATCAATAAACCATATAATATTGGCTCAAAATATTCTTTTAGTGTTAAGATGAAACAGGTGTTTACATACAAATTCTCTCTCCTCTTCCTTTCAACTAACTAACGATACTCTTTAGAATTTTCCTAAATTTAACCGTATAAAACCTATGTACCCAGTAACCCTCTAAACGGTGGAGACAGCTTATTCAGTTAATTAAATCCTTCCCAAGATCAATCTAACCAGTTAATTTCGTACTGGTTTTTCGGGTTTCAAGAGTACCAGAACCATGTTCTTCTCCGCATTTAATTTTGCAGTCCAAGGCACCTCTCCTGCTTTTTCAGCCAGCTGCCTTCCTCTCACCACTAAATAACGTGCTTGACTATTTAGTGGCTGGATGGTGATAACCTTTACAAAAGATGGACTTGCGAATAGCAGGAAAAAACTAATTTGCCCTTGACTTCTCATCGTAAAAACAAATAAGATGGGGAAGTCTTTTATTGCTTTCGAAAACTTAAGGAAGAAAATCTTTCTCAAATTATTATTAAGGCGTTCAAATGCTTATAATCACTTTTCTTCCTAAGCAAAGCATTGTGCTCATTAGCTTTTATTGTAAAAAAAATACTATTAAATAATCTTCAAATAAACCGATAACCATCATATGAATAATAAAAAAAATATATATTTATTCTTTTCATATAAAAAAACTACTTTGCATCAAAGTTTCTTCATAACATAAGTATTTGTGATGAATCCCATTATACAAAATTGATAAGTTCACAGAGGTTAAGAAGTTAAGAATGCTTTGTTTAATTTATATTTTGATATAATATGTTCGAGATTTTCTTTATTCGTACATTTTTCCTTTGATTTTTAATTACTAAAAATGCTGTAAGTTTCATTATCTAAAAATAAGTTTTCTATACATTTTAAAGAGCATTAAAACGTTAAGATGTCTAATTTATGATTAGAGAACGGCGAGGTAAAGTATCGAAATCTTGTCACTGAAATATCTTAATCTTATCCTTGAAAAGCTATTTTTGCATTTTAAATTGGTATGAAAACGGTTTTTGTATTATAATATGCTACGAAGTTATGGAGGAAAAATGCAAACATTTCGATTGACTTTTAAATTAATTATAAATGTAAATAAAATTTTGAAAAATCCTTTCATAGTAAGTGCCTACTACCAAAGAATTAACTAAATGCCAAATAGTCTGCCTTACACTCTTAGGCCAACAGTCTGCCCTCTAGATCGTTTTGAACGATTATCACATTACGCAACATGCAGTTTATAGAATGTGTGCCAATTAGCAATGTTCAAGTTAGATGTTATGAATTTTTAAGGGAATTCAGCACCCTATATACTCTCAAAGATTCGATTTATTATTATTTTTATATATTTGAAATCTCCATTTCAAGATCTTTCTAACAATATAAGTCTTTTGCTCGTGTTCTTATCAGAAGTAAGTTAAAATAAACTTAAGAAAAATGTAAACAGATTAATGTAACACAAGATTTTTAACTTTAACTTGAATTATCTCAAAATGGTATTTTTGAAACTGCGTGTATACCCTTTTATCAAAATCTACTTTATATATGCTCTTGAAATTTTTACCACCCATTCTTTACATATAAATGTATATTCGGATGTTAATTTTTTCTGATATTCCAAAAACAATTCTTAATAGTGCTGATCTCGTGTTAGAAAACAGCTTTTCTTAAACATTTATGGTATAATTTAATAAAACTCAAACTATATTTATGTAAGATTTTCACCTCAGTATATAAAGATAAATGTTTACTTAAACTGTTTAAAAAAATTGAAACATATATCTATTGTGAGAAAAGGTACATAGAAAATGGTCAATTTAACATTGGCGGTATAGGAGGTACTGACTCCCCTTAAATTAATTTGAATAAAATAAATCTTAAATAGAATCGTAATGTGTTACTAGCTAATTAAAATGAGACATGTGCTTTGCAATGCTTACTAAATATTCTCAAGAAAAAACTTATCACTTGTTTTAAAAATCGAAAATAAGTAGTGAGGAACTAACAAAAAATACGCTTAAAAAACTTGATGCAAGTAGAAGTTTTAAAAATAGAAAAAATAATAATATTCCACGAAAATTATTGCTACTATTCTTCCTTGTATTATGTTTTTCTAATTTCCTAAAACTATAAATCTACATCTTAGAAATTTTCATTTTGTAAAATTAATCATCATAAGATGGTAAATTATATTCAAGGACTGTCTCAGAAAAACGAGTTGATATACTACTTGCAAAATATACCTTGATAAGATACTTCTACCATAAAATGTAGGAAGTACTGACAAAGGAAACAAAAAAGACATCTAAAAGATCGCAGATAAGTTGTAAACTCTCTTTGGTTTTCGTTTCATAATAAGCAGTAATTCTAAAGAGGAAAATTTAGTTGAAACTTCATAGGAAGATGCACTATCATATTCGGAGACCAAATCAGAGGGTTATTTTTTTGGAAAGTTCAAGAGACCGGTGGACTATTCAGCCTGAAGTCCTGACAGTTTGCTTGAGTGAAAGAAGAGGGAATGGGTTCTCGTAGTGATAAGAAAGGGGAAAATGTAGTCGCTTCTTTTTGGAAGACCTATCTTTGTACAGGGTGATATTTGTTTTTTAAATAATCAATTGCAAGACAGAGGTATAGGCAAGATAAATTTCGCTCTGAATAATTAGCTGATCGGAGGGTTAAGCTGAAAGGTTTATCTTAACGAAATAACATAACTGAAAATTATTAACTTCATTTTCATTCTATGAGTTTGATAAATTTATCTTCATTTATTGGGTATATCTTTCAATGTAATTTAGGCCATAATAACCATGAGACAAAAGAATACATAGAAAATATATCTTTTTCAAATTTTCTATCCATTTGCAATAAAATGGGACCACAAGTGAACATGGTTATATGCATGGTATCATAAGTACTATATAAAAATCATATTTATTGCTTATACCTTTGTTACCTGGCCTTCAACTTTATTTATATCATCCTTAGTGTTATACACTATAATTTTCAAAAAGTAAACTTTTAATTGAAAATGTAAATATAAATTCATTAGATGTGTCCGATATTTGGACTGAACATTTTCTTTTCGGGTTTCTCATCTATACTTATAAAAGGCAATGTTTGTGTGCGTGTGTGTGTGTGTGTGTTTGTCTGCGATGTCCAGACGAATCTATCGCACTTACAGCCATGAAATTTAGCACAGAGGTAGTCGTAATGGTGACTGAATGCACCTCGAAGCCGAAATTTTAAATTTTAATCTAGAAATTTTTTTATTTAATCTTTTGTGTTGTTTTCGTTGATTTTTCGCACTAATTTCTCAATAGAATGGTTTCGAATAATTGTACGACAAAAACAGATAGACCATCGGAAAGAACACGCGATTTCCGTTCTAATGAAGTTAGTTTTGAATTTCTAACGTAATTTACTGAATTTTGAGAATTTTTTAAAAAATAGTCAGTTTTGCCATCTAAATGTTAGTTTTGTTTTTAAATTTGTTGCATCCGACTTTCTAATAACACTATTATTTTCAATTTTTTTTCAGCTCATAACTAGAACGGTTCTGTCGGATTTAAAACAAGAACGATTAAAATATCTTTTCCCGTTTTTTTAAATTAATTTTTTTCTGGGCCGTTGAGAGTTATTTTTCTCGATCGAGTTCCTCGCGTGGTTCTTCTTCGGAACGTTGATGCCAATTTTGATAGGAGGACGCGCAGATACGTCATGACCTTCACCTGAATGAATTACTTCGATTATTATTTTCGGATTTGATTTATATTTTGCTTGCTGTATAATAATCATTTTCACGTTCCAATTTTGTAATATTGTTTTGGATTAACGTACTCTGCACTGTAGCGCGAAAAAAAATATAAGCAGGAAAATCAAAAAATGTGTATCTTTTGTTTTGATTTTGTTTTCAAAACTTTTTCATGTCATTGTGGCCTTTTTTTCATTTTGTTAAAGTCCTGATTCCACGGGCAACGCCGTACGAGTACTGCTAGTACAAACTATATTCGGGTTATAATATTTTAGGAAAATATTGAACGAGATCTTATTCTAATTAGGGCAAAAAATATTGATTTTAAGGTTATTCCTTTCCTGTATAGATTAAGAACATGAAACTTTATCATCAAAACCGTATCATCTCTGTTCTGTCTGTATCCATGTAAAAAATCTGTATTCATGACAGCCATGAAAAAAAACAATCATAAAATACAATATAAAAAAAATCAAGCAGAGCTTTAAAATTTGTATTTTCCTTATAGTCTGTTATTTGTTTCTTTCTTCCAGCCTTCTATCATTGGAAACATTTTAGTTTGCATTCATTTCTTTAAAATATGATCAAAAGTAACTTTTGAAATTCTGAATCTTAATGAAAATTACTTTTCTTTTATCAGGGGTTAAATAAGTCATAGATTTTATCTAAATGAATATTTATTATAAGAAATTTTAATACTAAGGAAAACTATCTTGTTTTGCAGGTAATCATGAAAATCCCGAAACAGACAATCGCTCAGGTAATAATATATTAATTAGTTCGAATGAAAAAGGAAATAATTTCTCTACTTCAGATAGGGCTAAATAGTAGTTTATGTCAGCAGAAGAATTGAGTTATATGTATCTTCGATGGTTTTGCTAAAAGCGATCACCTCAAAAGTAGTTTTTTTTGGCAAAAGCAAATAAATAAATAATTAATAAAACAGTATTTCTTGTCATTTGTTTCCTTGGCTATGCATCTACCATTGCCAGAAAGGCTAAGGAACACAAAAAGAATGAATCTAATGACTAGATGTTTAAAAAAACGTTTGTGTAAATTTCCTCTGCATATATTATACCTTTTCGGCCATACTAATTACTACACAAATGGATTATACTGATTCATTATTCTAACCAAGAAGTGAATGAAAAAATAGCTCGTTAGACGAACGATTTCTTTTATAAAGGCAAAATACTTTCCAGAGTTTAGTTTAGCTATATTAAAGTGTCGTTTTGAAGTAACACGAGGGCTATTTTGGGACAGAACTCGTAATTTTGAAACACTATCAGATGAGAAGACGACACCTGAGCTGCCACCCCATCTCCAAGCTTCCGCAACACACCAGCCCCTCCTTCCTGTTAGGGCCTTGCACCCTGTTGGGTGGGCCAGGACGGAGTGGGCTTTTGGCCCTCTACGTATTATTTAGCGTGCGGCAGGCCCAATACACGACGGATCTCCAGTGGAATTGGGTTTCGAAACGGGAACCCTTCAGTTCCAAGGCCGAGATCTTGCCACTAGGCAACCGCGTCCCTTACTTTCTAGAGAGTGGATACGAATGATACACTGTCATTTTTTATAAACATTTTTATGAAATAGAGCTCCGAAAGTGTTCATATTTAATTTGCTAGAAATGTTTCAAAAGTTACAACACAAATGGGATTATCTTATTCTAGTATTTTATTATGTAATCTATTTATAAATTTAACTCTGCGTGTTTGCTCTGCATTTACCAAGCTCAGGCATAGGGTGTTGTATATCTACTGTAGGGGTTTTCACGGAAAGTGCTTTTATATTCTTATGTACGATGCTTTTAACTTACTTTTCAAAAACATAATTTTTTTCAGTCACTTTATTTTTGATTTGAAATCTTTAACTGTCGAGAAAAAAAATTAAGAAATTAAAATGAAGAATTTATGCAATGTGGTTAAAATGAATGTGAAGCAGGAAACAAAAAAACCAAAAACAAATTGATATCTTTATTCACACATCCATCACCAGTCATAAAAATAATTCAAAGCTACTGGTCACAAAATTTTATGCTTCGACAATATTTATTTTCGAGTTCCATATAGAGATAATTATATCACCATAAATATGCATTTATTCTATAATTTTTAAGTTTAGTTTCTTAAAATTAGTCTTTCTATAATAGAATTGTCCAGAGATGTCTGTAACGCTGGGCGGAACTTAAAATAACTTCGCCCCTTTTGTCTGCGTCATTATTGAATAAGCGAATCGGATTATTGTTTTGGAATATTACCTCAGCTTTCAACAAAGAAAGAGAAACACGCAATTAAATATTTGTTTCAACAATGAAAACGGATTGAATTGCTTTTCAACAATTAAAACTATTGTTGTAAAGTATGCTAAAAATATTTTTATACATAACCCTGGGCGGAGTTTAAAAAACCCCCGCCCCTTTTGTTTCATAGATAGTGAAAGACAGAAGAAGATAGAAGTTTCTTTGATAGTTAAAGAAAGTTAGAACTAGCTTTTTAGTTAGTGATTTAAAGAAGCTAATAAGAATTAAAAAGTCTTTGGAAGCGACTAGAAAGAAGCACAGTCCTGTTATGCATAAGGAAAACCATATGGATCTCTAAGAAGGAGGAACTTGCGTTAACTACTGAAGACGATATTGAAGTTTTAGAAGTAGAGTTATCGACCTTTAAAAAACTCTAACACTGTTTCTGGGAGAAGAATATATAAAAAAAGGAAATAAAGGCGCTATGAAGTAAATGAAATCTTGCCATGGCAAAGAAGTTCAAGTTACTTCTCTTAAATGACATTTCCAAATGTGAAAGCGAACGAAGATGGAACACACAAATTCGCTGTGATGAATATAAAAGCGAGTAAAATTATGTACGTTTGGGGTACAGCTTGAGTGTTAACTCGTAAATGTGAAAAAATAAGAGCGAATTGTGAAGAAATTTCTCATTCAACCGAATTCTTTAATAATGAAATCCTCATGTTGGAAATGAATTGTATCGTCCTTCAAGAATTTCTATGATTAACAAACTTATTTTTATATTTTTCAATTTCCGTTAATTTATTTTATAATTTGTTTATTTATTGTATTTGCAATGATTTTCAATACATTTGTTACTTTGTTTTAAACTTTTGAATAAAAGTGTCGAAATAAGGAAATCAGTGATGGCTAAAAGATCAATTCTTTGAACTGCAACATATAAAGACGGCATAAAGGCTGAGATTTCTATGCCTATTAAATAAAATTTTTATTTGATGAATTTATGGCATATGCTTTGTATTATTAATAATTTTTACTTCTCTGTTTTTTCTTCTTGAAATATGATAGATTTGTATCTTCGTAATTTAATTGCTTTCACCGAGCTCATTGTGATATCGATTCAATATTTTTAATCACTGTTTTCAATACTTTCGAAATACCAAAAGTAAAAGTTGGGTAATTCATATGTTTCATATTTCTGTTAATGATATTTTAAATAAAGTAAGAAGAAATCAGTGATGGCATTTGGAAGATTCCCTTGCTCTATGATGCACGGAATCAACTTTCAAGCTGAGATTTCTAATCTTTTCATAAAAAATATATTAAATATTTGTATTTTGTCATTAATTATATTTCTTCACATAGCTTAGAGGTAATTTATACATTGGCTGGATTTCTTCGAATTATAGCAGTTTTAGGCTATATAATCACTCTCCCATTTCTGTTTATGCCTTTAAAATTACTTTGTATTGATACTAGGGTACTCAGGTGAACTTATGTCGTTGCCATTTAGAACGAATTTCATTGAAATATGAAAAATGCAGTCTTTTATTCTTTCTCTGCATGGCTTGAAACATAAGATGCAGAAGTTATTTACCATTTATTGTGCAATAAATTGATTGGCTGGATTGGTATCCCTACTTGAAGCTCATTAGTGCTAATTTATTTACCGAGGGTATAAAACATATGATGAATAAGAGCTACGATATACACAAAAAAGACAATTATGTGATAAAAAAAACTCCTAAAAGCTGCAGATATTCCAATAATGCATTTCATGATATTTATCCATATTAGCCGTGGTTTCCCTGTATGTACAATGACGTCTGGATTGCTTCAATTTTAGCCTAAACCGATTAAAAAGAATCACAATGATTCTGAATATGGGGGCATGAAGGAGTGTTATATATATTTTTATACTACAATGGCGTTTCAAAAGTTCTACGACAGTAATATAAAATAACTAATATTTTGACCCATCTGATGTATTAATGTTAGTAAAATATCTTTTCAATACCGGTTCGTAACATAAATATTTTACAAGATTTTATTTTTAAAATCCAGCAGTCCAAATGATGTTGAGAAAGAGATGTTTTGCTGCATTTTTTCATGTTATTTTGTTGCTATTTATGATGCTCGCATAAATGTAAAATATATCAACTAATAACATTTTTTACTACATGTAATACGAGGGTCGTTCGATAATAAAGGAACAGGCGGCTGGTGTATAAATCACGCAGGTGCAATATTGGCACGAATTGCATCACTCGATACGTTTAGGAGTGTAATAAGTTAGACTGAAGAGTTGTTTCGTTCAAGACGAAATTCAGCTTTCGGGAAGCAAAGAAACATGGCGTATCTAATCGCAGAAAATTCAAAGTTTGAGAAACGTGCAGTTGCCAGGTTTTATGCAAAGTTTGAGGAACGTGCAGTTACCATGTTTTTGCAAGCCAAAAGAGTTAATCAGAGCGAAATTCATTGCAGATTGCAGGGTATTTATGGTAATTGCATACAGCCTTTAAAAAGATAAGGTCAGGATGAATGTGCGAAGAAGTTAACATTTTGCACGATGGCACAGGGCCCCATAAGTTAAATCAAACCAAAGTGTGGTTGTCACAATTGAAATGGGAGTTCCTGCAACATCCACTCTATAGTCCAGATTTCGTCCCCCGGAATTTCAATTATTCAGACCTTTAAAGAAATTTTTGGCAGGAAAACGATTTGCCTATCAGGAGGATTTGCAAAATACTGTTCTGGAATACTTCAAGCAACTTGAAAAATAGCAGTACTATGAAGGAATGTTCTAACTAGTGCCACGCTGGGATAAATGTCTAAACGGTTACGGAGATTATGTCGAGAAATAAACAAAAGTATGTAGTTTTTGTGAAATGTATTAAATATTTTCCTGAATTACAAATGTCAGTGTAATTTTGTCTTCAACCTTTATTATCGAACCACCCTCGTATATTTTCAAACAAGGATAAAATAGTTAGACATTTAATATTATATGAGTTTATTTTAATAGGTAGAATTAAAACTAAAAATTTTAAAATACATTTGCAGTAGATATGATTGTCTATTGAAAAATTCTTTTTTCGACCATTGATGCATTATTTGTAAATCAGCATGTAAAGGGAATTCCTTTTATTTATTTCCATACTTTTGTGATATATGTGGTTCGTTCGGATGTAATTTATTTTCAACTTTTACGTGATTTGTATAGACGTAGATTATTGTATTATTTGATGTGATAATTAAGTTAAATGAACTATAAAGAAACCTATCTTAATCACTAAGAAATTCATATGATAATAAAGTAAACACATTGCCACAACGGTTTTATATAGTAATTATACATTGATCCCAAAATCTACACAAACATTCTTAATCTCTGTAGTACTGAATTGCAATAATATTGTGTAATTATTTTTCGAAAACAATGTTCTAAATTCCCAAACATATTCTCCATTTCATCATTTTCGAGTTTTCATGTGAGGTTTCATTCAATTTTTTAAATATCTGTTTATAATAACAATAGATTTACAAATATGAAGGATTCAAATACTTCTGAGCATGATGTATACTGCTATTCATGGATTTGCTTAGCGAAAATACCGCTTGAAAGTTTGATAATAAAATAATAACTCTTCATGTTTCGTAATATTGTAAGTATTATTAAAATGCTCAAAATTATATTTATTTTTTCCCAAAATAAATACGTCAAACTTGTCTTTTGATTTGCATGAAAGGTAAGCAATATTTAAAGTTCAAGGCAATATTTTTATTAGTAATATCTCATTTGGTTTGGTTACATATGGTTTGTTGTGGAAATAAGTAACTTATTTCTTTAAATATTTCTTTCTTGAATTTAGATTCTAGCTATCCGTCATACAGACGATGGGGTAAGTAATGTCTATTTTTAATTCCATGTTTCCTAATATGCATTATAACTGGTGAAATCGAAGAACTACTCAAATTAATTGATAAATAAATATATTTTAGTAAAATGAGAATCAATTTATTTAAGTTCAGTTTAAAATTTTAATCGGTAATATATCTAAGCAGTATTTTGTTTTAAAATTATGTACCTCATCACTTTAAATATATTTTTTTTAATTTTAGAAAATGATTATCCGTCATATAGACAATGGCGTAAGTAATTATTTTAATCACTGCTAAGCTTCATAACGTTCTTTATAACTGGTGAAATCGAAGAAATATTCAAATTAATTGATAAATAAATATATTTTAGTAAAATGATAATCATTTTATTTAAGCTCAATTTAACATTTCTATCGGCAATATATCAAAGTAATATGGTTTGTTTCAAAGTTTAACTACTTATTCCTTTACATATTTCATTTCAAATTTTAGATAATGATTATCCGTCATACCGACAATGGAGTAAGTAAGGATTATAATCATTGCTACACTTCATAATTTATTTTATAACTGGTAAAATCGAATAGCTATTCAAATGAATTGTTGTATATTATGATAATGTTTAAATATTTATAAGATCATTAAGAAAAATGAGAATCATTGTATTTCTTTTTCGATGAATTGGCAAAATCAAAATGTCTTCCTGCTTATTATTGAGAATATTATTTTTAATTTAAAATTTATGGCTATAAAATTAATACATAAATATTTTTTAAAAATTACTTTGGAAATAGATAGTGAAAAAGAAAGTATTTTTTTAATGCACCATGTTATTGTACTATTCCCGAAATTAGCACTTTCGACTTGTCTTATAATTTAAACAAAGGAAAACAGATATTTTTTAAAGTTAAAATTAACATTTTAGTCGGTAATAACTCTAAGTAATATGGTTTGTTTTAGAAATAAACAACTTATCCCTTTAAATATTTCTTTTTCCAATTTTAGGTTATGAGTATCCGTCTTATAGACAAGGAGGTAAATAATGATTTCATTCATTACTAAACTTCATAATGTTCTTTATAACTGTTTAAATAGAAAACTATTCATATGAATTGACAAATAAATATATTTTAGTAAAATGAGAATCATTCTACTTCATTTTTTGATGAATTAACAAAATTAAATAGTATTTCTGATTATTATATAAATTATTAATTATATGATAATGTTTAATTATTCCATAAATATTTCTTTTAAATTACTTTGGAAATAAATGAAAAAGACATCGAGAATTCCCGTTTTCTACAGTTTCTTTATTTAACAATCTTTCTAGCATATTTATCAAAGAAATCGCAATCTAAATTTTAACAGAAACGCGTCTAGATTGTGTAAAAATATCTTCATGTCAGATCCATTTGAGTCAGAATCAACAAAGGCAGAACAAACGCTTTTTTCGAGAATTTATTTAAACATTTTGTGGCAATTATTTATGCATTTCGAAAATAAAACAGATATGCAACTGCAGCAGATGTGATGCAAAGTATCAGAATTTAAGAATCAGAAATAAACCATTGAATTACTGTGTTAAAGGCTAGAAATAATTTACCGCAGGATTATATAACAATGATGCAGAATTTCCAATCATCTCACTCAAAGTTTTTCATATTAAAGAAACAATAATAAAAAGGTGCTTCATGTAAATCTATTGAGAGAAATCTAATGAATGATAGTTCGTTGGCAGCTTAAGGTTAACGAAATTTTTTACTCGAATGAAATATACTTTCTCTACAAAAAATTATGCAAATTTTTGAGCCCGTTCCTTCGGCGCGTGTGAAAAGGAGTGGAAGTGGATCATCCATATTTCTAATTTCAATGAGAGTAGATTAGTCGAAAAAAGCATTTGAGTGTAAAAGATGGAGCATTTAGGGAAGGTATTTAACGGATTGTGAAAAATGGAGTGCTATAGGGAGAACATAAGTTTAGCACATACGGATACGGGTGTACAAAATCCTAAAAGATGCTAAAGGCATCATGTCAAGAATCTGTAAACAGTTTAAGTTTATTGTTGATGTATGCAGACAACCAGAGCAAGGTGAAAACCGCGCCACAACAGACAATCAGGACCGTTATTTGGCAACAGCTGCTAAAGGAATTATACAAATGATATCAGCCCGGATTTCAAGGAAGTTTACTAAAATTACATGAACTGGAGTATGCAGATATACCGTGTGTGACAGATCTCATAAAAGTGGGCTATTTGCAAAGAAGCATGCTCCATAAAGTTCTCATGCACCAACTCATTTAGGTTTGCATTTTATATGAAATACTCAACTGTGCTTAAGTGCAGAGAGTTTAGAAGCCAATCTTTAGGTTCAGATATATATGCCAGTTCCTCATATATGTATGTAATAAATTAGAATTTTCCTATCTTTTAAAATGACACTTATTTTTTAAATTTATAAACGCCTTATTTCTACTTAAATTCTAAGATAAAAGCACTTCTACTTTAAGTTAAATAGTCGCGAGAGTCTTCATTATTTCACGACCCGATCAGAAAATTACCCGTTTCGGTAGTATTTATTGTTCAGACACATCGCCGTCTTCCTTTTTCCTGTTCTGGAACTCGCAGATGCTGGTGTACTATGTTTACTAATTATTGGTCATGGAAGAAATAATATAAAATTACATCTTAGTGGTTAAAATAACAGTATCTCTCTTCAAGTGAAATTTTGATCCTGAAATAAACCAAATTTTACTTTAATTCTACGGTAGAATTCTTTTCCCATGTCTCTACACGCCCGACAACGCTTGTGACATATCACGTATCACTTTATGTCGACTAAGTCAACAAGAACAATGTTATGAGATATTAAATCTTGGATGCTTCCACCTTCTCAGTACGGTTGACTGGTTTTTGCTCTTTGTTACATATCAGAAAAGCAATCATCTATGTTGCTTTAACAGCTTCACTTTTTCATTTGCCCCACAAGAAAATCAGTAATGTATGGATGCCCATTTCTATTTGGAAATAATGTTCGTCTTGTAAGTTATGCCACTCCTCTTTCCTCGGTGCATGAGATCAAGGACTCCCTGTATAATCGTAACATAATGCAAATTGAAATATTTATATTGACTGACAATAGTTCGCCATCCTAAATTGATTTCAATAAATGTATGTTTTTGAATAAAAATTACACTTAAAAATAATTTGGATGAAATTCATTTGAGAAGAACAATTCATATTATAGTGCACTCGAAAAATTTATACAATTTTTATAATCTTATAGAAAATTTGATCGCACTCCTATTATACAGGGTGTCCACAGTTATCGTGAACAATATCTAATTTCTAAACCGTTAGGGATAGATATATAGTTCCAGTTGAAAAATGCTTTAAATGAAGGGAAAAATTATAAAATATGGGTTTTGAGTGATTAAATAAATTCCTGAAAAAGTTACGAATTATAACTTTTTATACGGTCCCCCAGTCCTATCAGTCATATTTAGAAAATTTTTTTTGACACTTTAATATTTTAAACAAAAAAAGTCCCACTCTTCTGCGGCTAAAACTAACCGAGTTATGGAGCTTTGAATATCGCAGACTTAGACCACTTTACACCATTTCAATAGCCTTCTTGAAGACGATCCACCAATCAATGCACAGCACTTGCTCGATGAGGCCGCTGATTGGTTGAAAATCATGAAATTCGAAGCTCCAGAACTCGCTCAGTTCAGAACTTATATTATAATTTTTTCCTTCATTTAAAGCATTTTTCCAATTGGAACTATATATACTCTAACGGTTTAGAAATTAGCTATTTATCACGATAAGTGTGGATACCCTGTATGGTAGTATGTTTTAACGCTTCCATTACTAAGAAATTGAATACTTGAAATTAGATTAATAAGGCATATTTTGTAATAAATTTTCAAAGTGTTAACTTATTCTATTGATGCCATTCAATTTAGTTAAGAAACTGCGTAGGAAATATATACTTTGCATAATAATAAATTTTAAATTATTGCTTAAATAAATGAAAAATGAACAATTTAGTGAGGTACTTAAATTTTGCCCGCTTAATATAGACTATTAAGTTTCTTTTTCTGTCATATTTTGCATTCATTTGTGTGCAAATAATATAGAGAGTAAAAAAAATCGTTTATATTTTATTTTTGAGAAAACTTATAATATTGAACATTTATTTACATTTCTTTTAATTGCCGATTTTTATTTTATTGTATGAATTCATTTTGTATTTGGTTAGAGGGAACAGGACAGCAAGATCCGATAGCAACATATGCTGCATGCTATTAAGATATTGTTCATTATGTGCAGTGTTTACTATCTGATAATAATCAGCTTAACCGAGGAAAAATTAAAATTATTTCCTCGTGAAGTAACTTTGCTATTGAAATTAACATTACTTCTATTTTATTGTTTTCATATTATCCTGGTGAATGTTTTTTTTCAGCTAATCTAATTTCTAATGATTTTTTTAAAAATTCATATTTTTTGTAGCAGGAAAGCCGAATACTTTATTAATTAAAACATCAGGCATCCAATGACATAATAAAAATCAAATTTTCAGTTTTTAAAAATCTGGTTTTATTTACCGTCAAATAAGAAGAGTGGTTCGAATCAGTATTATTAAAGTTTATTGATGAACAAATAAGTACTTAATTTAGTTGCTTTATTTACGAATAAGTAAATTTGAAGTCCATTTGTTGATATATTTTAAAGACATATCGGTATATAAATCATGAATGGATTTATTGAAAGATTCTTGAAATGATGTCACCAGGATTGAGTAGTAACAAGCAGCACCATGAAAAT